>RDPX01000144.1:1151684-1159389 GCA_003991215.1 Morbakka virulenta
AGTGACAAAAAAAAATTATTTTGACTCCAATACAATAAGCATAACTGGGGTGGCAAGTGACTTGACTTAAGCCTGTTCACTCCGGCACGGAGCATAGGCTACTAACAATCTCCCTCCATTTACGTCTGTCCTGGGCTGCGGTCATGATGGTGTGCCAACTATGTCCCCTGTCTATCATCTCCTGTTCTAGACTTCTACGCAAGGTGGCTCTGGGTCTTCCTCTTTTCCGTCTGCCTTGAGGGTTCCATCGCAAGGCTTGCCAAGTAATGTTGCCCTCGTCTTTCCTGAGGGTATACCCGATGCATGTCCATTTACTTTTCCTTATCTGTACTGGTGGAGGAAGCTGACTTGTTTGTTCCCATAGATCTTGATTGCTAATACTGTTTGGCCGCCAAATTTTCATGATTCGTCGGAGATATCTGTTGACGAATGACTGGATTTGTCTGTCTGTCATTTTTGTAGTGCGCCAAGTTTCAGCTCCATACATCAGTACAGATTTCATATTTAAGTTGAAGATCCTGAGCTTTATTCCAGTAGCTATCTCTTTTGATCTCCACACTTTGTTGAGGAGGCTGAATGCTGTCCTTGCTTTCGCTATTCTTGTCTTGATGTCTTGTTGGGCCCCGCCGGTCTCATCTACTATGCTTCCCAGATACGTAAATGACCTAACCTCTTCTATATCCCCGCTTGTTAACCTAATGCTGTCATCCTTCTTTGCATTTATTCTCATAACCTTTGTCTTGTCCTTGTTTATTTGCAAGGCAAGTAAAGACACCTAAATATTTTTTATTAAAACTAGAAACTGTTTGTGGCATAAATCATCACACATTGCCTTACTGACCGGTTATGGTACTCTCTTTCTAATCACAATGAGAAAAAATTCAGAAATTGATCATTAAGTGCACAAAACGTATTTTCAGCAAAGACATTGTGACGCACTAAAATATATTTTTAATTGTATTAATGGCCATTTAGAGCAAAAAAATAGGCTATTTGCAATAAAATCCGTACATCCGTTTTCACCACCAATCTTCAGATTTCTACTGAGCTGTTGCTCTTAAACTAAAAGAATGACAGAGTAACAAAAACATCGTAATTTGACTCCAACACAATTAGCGTAACAGGGTCTGGCAAGTAAAAACACCTAATTATTTTAAATTAAAACCAGAGGCCTTTTGCAGCACAAATCATCACACGGTACCTTAGTGACCGGTTACAGTACTCTCTATTTTATCGCAATTGGAATAATTTCAGAAATTGATCATCAGGTGCAAAAAATGTATTTTCGGCAAAGACATTTTCAAGCACTAAAACATCCATTAAATTGTGGTAATGGTCATCTGGATCCAAAAAAAAGGATATTTGCAGTAAAATCCCTACAGCAGCCTTGATCACCAATTTTCAATTTTGTAGTTATCTGTTGCTTTTAAATGAAAGGAATGACAGTGACTAAAAGAGTTTACTGTGACTCCAATACAATTAGCATAACATGGTCTGACAAGTAAAGAAACCTAAATATTTTATATTAAGACCGGAAGTTTTTGACGGAAAAAAATCATAACGCAGGACCTTAGTGACCTGACATGTTACTCTCTGTCTAATCGCAATTGGAGAAATTTCAGAAATTGATCATTAAACCAACGAAATACATTTTGGCGAGGACATTGTCAAGCACTAAAACATCCATTTAATTGTCGTAATAGAGTCAAAAAGATAGGCTATTTGCAATAAAATCCGTCCATCAATTTTCACCACCAATCTTCAGATTTCTACTGAGCTGTTGCTCTTAAACTAAAAGAATGACATAGTAACAAAAATAACGTAATTTGACTCCAACACAATTAGCGTAACAGGGTCTGGCAAGTAAAAACACCTAATTATTTTAAATTAAAACAAGAAGCTTTTTGTTGGACAAATCATCACACGGTACCTTAGTTAGCGGCCAAGGTACTCTCTTTCTACTCGCAATTGGACAAATTTGAGTAGTTGATCATGAGAAGCAATAAACATTTTTTCAGCCAAGACATTTTCAAGCACTAAAACATATATTTAGTTCTGGTAATGCTCATTGAATGCTGAAAAATAGGGTTTTACAATAAAGTCCGTACATCAGTTTTGACAACCAATTCTGTCCTTAGCTCTTGCTTTTAAACCAAAGAAATGACAGTGAGAAATACAACTTAATTTGACTTAAACAGAATTAGCATGACAGGGGTGGCAAGTAAAGCAACCTAATTATTTTATACTAAAACCAGTAGCCTTTTGCCGGACAGATCATCACACAGTACCTTACTGAGCGCCCATGTTACTCTCTTTCTAATCGCAATTGGACAAATTTCAAAAATTGATAAGGCCAACGAAATGCATTTTCAGCGAAGATATTCTCAAGCAATAAAACATTATATTTAGATAGAGAATTTCCAACAAAATCAGTTACAAAAAAGAATTTACTTTGCCTCCAATATATTTAGCATAGCCTTTTATGGAAATGGAAGACACCTAGACATTTTAAAATAAAGCCAAAAGCCTTCAGCAGGGCAAATCATCATACAGTACTTTTGTAACCAGTCATGGTACTCGCTTTCTATTCACAATTGGACAAATTCCAGAAATTGATCATGATGTAAGCGAAAGGCATTTTTGGCGAAGACATTGTCAAGCACTAAAGCAGCCATGTAATCGCGGTAATGGTCATTTAGAGCCATAGAACAGCAATTTTGCAACAAAATCCTTCACTTCAATTTTGAACACCAATTTTCAGGTTTGTACTTACCCGTTGCTATTAAACCAAATTAATCAGATAATGATAAAAAAATTATTTTGAATCCAATACACTTAGCAGAGTAGGGATGGGAAGGACAGACAACTAAACATTTTAAATTAAAACCAGAAGCATTCTGCCGAACATATCATCACACAGTATTTTTGTAATCGGTCATGATACTCTGTTTTTCATTGCAATTGGACAAATGGACATTATTCAAAAATTCGTCATTATGTGACCGAAACGGATATTCTGCAAAGACATTATCAAGCACAAAAACGGCCATGTAATTGTGGTAATTTTTCATTTGGAGCCAAAAGACAGGGATTTTCAACAAAATCCTTCACTCAAATATTCACCACCAATTTTCGAATTTGTACTCAGCTGTTGTTTTTAAAATCACATTAATCAGATAATGACAAAAACATTTACTTTGACTCCAATACATTTGGCATAGCAGGAGTAGAATGGGAAGACACCTAAACATTTTTTATTAAAACCAGAAGCCTTCAGTGTCACAAATCATTACACAGTACTTTTGTAAACGGTCATGGAAATGTGGTTCCATTCGCAATTTCAGAAATTTATCATTACATGATCGAAACGCATTTACGACGAAGACATTGTCAAGCACTAAAACAACCATCTATTTGGGGAAATAGACATTTAGAGCCAAAACAGAGTAATTTTGCAACAAATTCCTTCACTTTGATTTTATCCATCAACTTTCATACTTGTACTAAGCTGTTTCTTTAAACCAAATTATTCAGATACTGACAAAAAAAATTATAATGTCTCCAATACCTTTACCATGACAAGGGTGGAAAGGGAAGACACCTAAACATTTCATATTAAAACCAAAAGCCTTACGCCGGACAAATCATTACACAGTGTTTTTGTAACCAGTCATGGTACCCTTTCTCCACTAGCAAGTAGACAACTTTTACTAATTAATAAATATGTGACAAAATCCTATATTCCGCGAAGACATTGTCAAGTAATAAAAAAGCTATGTGATCGGGGTAATTGTCATATAGTGCCAAAACAGAGCAATTTTGCAACAAATTCCTTCACTCTGCTTTTATCCATCAATTTTCAAAATTGTACTTGGCAGTTGCATTTAAAAATTATGCAAATGATGACAAAAAAATTATTATGAGACCAATACATTCAGCACAGCAGGGGTGGAAAGGGAAGATATCAAAACAAATCATATTAAAAGCGGAAGCCTTCTGCCAGACAAATCATCACACAATTCTTTTGTAAACGGTCATGGTAATTTGTTTCTCTTCGCAATTAGACAACTTTCAGTAATTATACAATACATGAGTAAATCCCATTTTCGGCGAAGATATTTTCAAGCACTAAAACAGCTATGTAATTGGGAAAATAGACATTTAGAGCCAAAAGAGAGCAATTTTGCAACAAATTCCTTCACTTGATTTTGGCAATCAATTTTCAAATTTGTACTTAACTGTTGTTTTTAAACAAAATTATGCAGATAATGACAAAAAAATTATTATGAGTCAAATACATTTAGCATAGGAGGAGTGGGAAGAGAAGACACCTAAACATTTTATGCTAAAACAAGAGCAGAACTTTATGGCCATTGAGAGTCAAAAAATAGGTTCTTTGCAATAAAAATCCGTAGATCAGTTTTGACCACCAATTTAAATCTTAGCTGTAGCTTTAAAGACAAAGTAATGACAAAGAGAAAATAAAATTTTCTTTCACTCCAACACAATTAGGATAACGGGATTGGCCAGTAAAGACACCTAAATATTTGATACTTAAACCAGAAGCATTTTGCCGCATAAACAATCAAACATTGTCGTAATAATAGGTCATGGTACTCCCTTTCTAATCGCAATTCGACAATTTCATAAATTGAACATTAGGCGAACGTAATGCATTTTCATCAAACACACTGTCAAGCACTAAAACATCCATTTAATTGTGCTTATGGCTATTTAGAGCCAAAAAATAAAGTCTTTACAATGAAATCCGTACATCAGTTTTGACTACAAATTTTCAAGTTTGTGCTTAGCTGTTGCTAATAAGGAATCAAATAGTGACAAAAAATGTTCTTTGACTTCAAAACAATTAGCATAACAAGCCTGGCAAGTGAGGACACCTAAACACGTTGATATTAAAAACCTTAGTCTCTTCCAACAAAAATCATCACACAATACTTTTGTAACGGGCATGTTACTCTCTATCTTATTGCAATTGGACCATTTCCAGAAATTATGCACTAGGCGAACGAAATGCATTTTCGGAGAAGATATTTTCAAGCACTAATACAGCCATATAATGGTGCTACTGGCCATTCAGAGCTAAAAAATAGTGTGGTTACATTAAAGCCCTTTCATCAGTTTTGACCACTAATCTAATACTTAGCTATTGCTTTTAAACAATAGGGATCAAATAGTGACAAAAAAATTTAATTTGACTCCAACCCCATTAGCGTAACAGGGTAGGCAAGTAAATATACTTTTATTTAAAAAACATTACTCTCTTGCAACGCAAATCATCATATCAATTTTGAGATCGCCTTTTAAAAACTGTGCCCATACTGCGTGTTGGAAAAAAAATTAAAAATTTTGATACTTTGTTAAAAGAAATATTTTTTTTGCTAAACTCTTTTTGCTAAATAAATCAATGATGCATGTTGAGGTTATTTAAGTCATTTAATTTAAAGTGAGAATAGTGAGTTTTTGCAACATAAAAAAACATATCCAATTTGAGGTCTCCTTCTTTAAATTGTCCCCATACTTTTTATTGGACAACTTTTAAAAGGTAATAATTTGGCGTCATAAATATATTTTGTGCTAACATGTTGTAAATCACTCAGATTGGCATGTGAATGTCATTGAAGTCATTTACACCTAAAATAGCGGGTCTTTGCAGCATAAACAATCACTGTTATAGACACTTTGCACAAGAAGTATTTAACTTACTTTCCAGAAAAATTTAGGATGTTGAAAAAGAATCTCCTGCAAGTCTTCAAAGAGTTCGTAGCTTAATAGCTAATAATGATCAATATGCCAATTAGGTATCTCTGAACACTTTGAATTAGTTATGCAATAGCTTGCTCTTGGATACTAAGAGAAAGTAATGCAGTTTATTTGTCAAATTAAAGTTACTTTATTAAGTTACAAATGAATCATTTTTTCAATGGTCAATGTCATTACACTATTTGTAAAACTTGGAAATACGTAAGCATATGAGAAAAAAAACAATTTGTAAGCACATACCTTCAAAACCAGGGAAATAACAAGACCAATAATATCTAAAATTTACCCTTTCTCTCTAACAATTTTGGATTTCTGGACAGGTATTGAACTTCTCGACTGTAACCTACTTCTGTTAAACTGGTTGTACTATTTCTAAATATTCCAATATCTCCCACCTGACAGAAAGGAATATGAAATTCACTTCTCATTAACTAATTTGTATAAAAAACATCGAAATTCCGCTGTGACATTTTCTCATGAGAATCAAAAGTTTCATGAAGTGAAAATGTCTTTTCACAACACATTAGTCCGTGGGCAGAAGTTCATGTCTTCAATTGACAACGTTTATTCTATACAGCTCATAAACCACTTCTAAAATAATTCACTTTCTTATTGTATAAAACTAGAATTGCCAACTTAGCTGCTGGTGAATAACAAATGCTTGTAAAAATAAGCGAAAAAACTGCAATGAGGGATATTTAGATAAAAGCTCCTTTTTTGTTCTAGAAATTATTGACAAAAATACTTTAAATCAGATGTTTTTAAATGCCTTCACGAAAAATGCTCAATTGTATTGCGTGTATTTGTATTACATCTTTTTGGAAACTTGATCCATTGCCAAGTCCTAATCTATACTAAGGTTCTGAAACAAAATAAGGTGAGGCTTTTTCTCAGACGTCGTAACTTCATTAGTTGAACTTCAGTCTTTACCTGATGTATCCATCCGAGTCCTTACTTTCACTTTTGATTTCAACGAATTAAAATATCAACTGTGAAAATCATTGGGGCTACGGTCCCTTTTATTTCTTTACCAGCACAACTTTTCCAGTTCCCTTCCTGGACAAAATATTTTGATTGTGGTAGACGCTCATTCAAAATTGTATTTCCCATGAAAACAGCAACACCAGAAACTACAATAGAAGTACTCCGCCGTTTGTTTTCTCAGTTTAGATTACCAGAACCTATAGTGACTGATAACAGAAAGCAAATCACCAGTGCACAATTTAAGAAGTTTCTGGTCAAAAACAACATTAGACATACTTGTTCTGCCCCTGGACACTCTGGTACCAATGGTACCGTTGAACGATATGTTAAACACCAAAGGAAGAAAATGAGTGATTTAACTATCAGTGTAGAAGAAAAATTGACTAGATTTTTACTTTCGTACCCCACTACTCTACATCCTTCTGCAAATGAAGCACCCAGTGTAATGTTGATGAAACGTCAACTGCCCACCCGCCTATCTGCAGTACATCCTAATTTGCAATTAAGGAAAGAAGCGGAAGTGTTGAAGAAGAATATACATTCACCAAAGTATCGCGCTTGAGAACCTGTTTATGTTTTGAATTTAAGACAAGGACCAAGATGGATACCTGGAATTGTGGTAGATGTACTCAATAGAAACTACAGTGTACAAATGAATGGGATTGTGACAAAAAGACACGAGGATCAGTTACGCCCTCGTTCTGTGTCAATGGAGGAAAAGAATATCCCTGTTGTAACTCAAACAAACCTAACTCCCATTGTGCCTACTTCACCTGCAAGCCCTCAAACTCCGTCTCCGCCCCCTGATGAAACATCTTCACCGTCTCCACTTGCATATCCAAGTACTCCACTGATCACTCCGGCGGAAACATCTCCGTCTGATGGAGAGCCCGCATCTCCTCGTGTGACACATATGCCTGCCTCATTCAGAAAAATCTCC
>RDPX01000144.1:1162205-1174308 GCA_003991215.1 Morbakka virulenta
ATAAAGAAGTTTTCGCAGAATGTTGGTCTGCTGTACCGCCTCCTCAAAGACAAAGAAGTTCCTACAAAAGCAAAACAGATAATTCATTCAGGAATCCTCAGGCCTATCCTGCTATATGGTTGTGAAACATGGACAATCAACAAAAACAACATGAGAAGAATTGTAGCAGCGGATATGAAGGTTGTCAGGATGATCAGCAGAGTGACCAAATGGGACAGAAAAAGAAATGTCGATCTATGCAAGAACATCAGCATATTGCCTATTGACGTGAAAATCAAGAACACTCAAATACAATGGTACGGACATGTCAAGAGGAGGCCCTCAGACCACCACTTGTCTCTAGCCTTCAATTACGCAGTTGAAGGCGCTAGACCAAGTGGCCGGACACGAAAACGCTGGCACCAGTACCTGTCTGAATACCTTGCAGAGAAGAGCACCACCTGGCTAGAGGTTAACGCGACTGAGCTCTACCTCGACTGTGGCAGATGGTCATTCCTGACGCTTCCTGGCTGACAGGCAACCGCCTACTCTGGAGTCGGGTGAGAAGAAGGTGAGAAGAAGTTTGACTTGCCTTGTTCAAACACTTTCAAATACCTATAAATAATAAAGTAAGTTATTGTAAAAATGTGACCATCATCCTTGAATAAGAAAAGCAATATCAAGAACCAGTAAAGGATATTGACAGCATGATCATTCTCTTTGTACATATTATTGTATATGATATTTGACCATCAGAATAACAATAGCACAACTTTGAAAACATGAAAAGCTTTTAAAGCCTTTTTATTTATTGACTATTTTTAATCAATTTGTTTTCCTCAATCCAATCAAGCAATGTAAATAAATAAATATGCAAGGTATAAACATTGCACTGTTATTAACATGAAAGTCTATAACACTGGTAATATGGCAATGTCATAACAACCCATAAATTTATAGCTTACAAAACAATGGTTGCAGAGATGTAGACAACATGTTATTAATACTTAGGGCAGCTATAACAACCCAGTATTTGCTGGGTTTTGTCTCGATGTACTAAAATTGCAAACCATTGTATTAAAACACTCCACCATCCCAAAATATTGCGCTTCCTCTTCTTATTGCTAGGTGATTTACTTGTTCCATGTTTTAGTAATCCAAATTATAAATACAAGTATACAAGTCCCTAAAAATTCACAACCATGAAAAATATATGTCAAGAGGAGAAAAATAAAATTTAAATGGCATCTCTTTAAAGCTAAATCATAGACCTCCAGATCAAAAAAAAGGAATAACATATTTAGAACATCAAGCAAAATCATTGTTGGTATAAGCCTTTGACTAAAGTGACATATCTTTAGCCAATGGTCAATGTCTCCCTCTCTTGCGTTTCTAAATTGCTGCTGTGCCTTGAATGTGTGGTATCACTGGTATAACTCAACAACCTCAGGTATGAAGCCTGTGTTTATAGGATATGCACGTATATACTTCAAGTTTTAAGTTACTTTAGGATTTATGACTTTACAATGAGTTTTATTTTCAGATTAAGTATCAGTACTTGAAAATCAGGAGGGAAAGGTCATTTTTAAGTTTTAGGGTCAAATTTATACCTTTACCTTTCAAGTGTACAAGAGGTTGTTGAATGCTACCATACCACATTGTAAGAGGGCCACTTCTGTCAGAACACATCATTACCAAAATTTGCATTAGCAGAAGCCATAATACATAGGTCAATTATAAATGGGCTTCTTTAGGTATTATCCCATATGAGCCCACCAATTATAAAATTTGCCTTGTAAATGCCTTTTTGTGAGTATCAATTTGCTAATTATTCAAATATTTCGGTGAAAACAATGTCATCACCTTGCCTTTACTTCACAAGCATACAAATTATAAATAAGAGGTATTTAATATCACAATTATGTATCTCATCTTCCATACAAGCCACTGGAAGTATTCTCTCAAATGATATTCCACACTGTCAACATCAATCATGTTCATGTTTCCATATACCCATATACAGGAAACCAGTCCATAGGTTTCAAGAATGCAAACAACAAGGAGAAACACATTTCATACAAAATAAGAAGTCATAATACATAGGTGATTAATAGGTTTGCCCTGCATAGGTACTAGTCAAAAAAAATTTACAAACCAACAAATCATAAAATGTCTTGCAAATGCCTTGTTATGAGTATCCATTTGCCATTTTAAAGATATTTATGTGAAAATAATGTCATGATGGTGTCTTTATTTCACAAATATACAAGTAAAATATAGGACAGTCACTCCAAATCAAAGGTATGTTTCCTTTTTTCAATAAAGCTAGTGGAAGGATTCCATATATTGATATTCCCAACCGTCAATATGAATACATGTATGTTTCTATATGCACATACACACAAAACCAATCAATGGACTTCAAGACTGTAGAAACCAAGCAATAAATTTCACAAAAAACCAGCGCCACTGTATTTACATTTCGTTTAGTTTATTATGCGTTACCCCACTAGGCCTACCATATTTGTTTATGTTTTTACCCCCAGTCTCATCGTAGCCGAGTCAGGGGGACCCTCGTTTTGTNTCAATCCAATCAAGCAATGTAAATAAATAAATATGCAAGGTATAAACATTGCACTGTTATTAACATGAAAGTCTATAACACTGGTAATATGGCAATGTCATAACAACCCATAAATTTATAGCTTACAAAACAACGGTTGCAGAGATGTAGACAACATGTTACTAATACTTAGGGCAGCTATAACAACCCAGTATTTGCTGGTTTTTGTCTCGATGTACTAAAATTGCAAACCATTGTATTAAAACACTCCACCATCCCAAAATATTGCGCTTCCTCTTCTTATTGCTAGGTGATTTACTTGTTCCATGTTTTAGTAATCCAAATTATAAATACAAGTATACAAGTCCCTAAAAATTCACAACCATGAAAAATATATGTCAAGAGGAGAAAAATAAAATTTAAATGGCATCTCTTTAAAGCTAAATCATAGACCTCCAGATCAAAAAAAAGGAATAACATATTTAGAACATCAAGCAAAATCATTGTTGGTATAAGCCTTTGACTAAAGTGACATATCTTTAGCCAATGGTCAATGTCTCCCTCTCTTGCGTTTCTAAATTGCTGCTGTGCCTTGAATGTGTGGTATCACTGGTATAACTCAACAACCTCAGGTATGAAGCCTGTGTTTATAGGATATGCACTTATATACTTCAAGTTTTAAGTTACTTTAGGATTTATGACTTTACAATGAGTTTTATTTTCAGATTAAGTATCAGTACTTGAAAATCAGGAGGGAAAGGTCATTTTTAAGTTTTAGGGTCAAATTTATACCTTTACCTTTCAAGTGTACAAGAGGTTGTTGAATGCTACCATACCACATTGTAAGAGGGCCACTTCTGTCAGAACACATCATTACCAAAATTTGCATTAGCAGAAGCCATAATACATAGGTCAATTATAAATGGGCTTCTTTAGGTATTATCCCATATGAGCCCACCAATTATAAAATTTGCCTTGTAAATGCCTTTTTGTGAGTATCAATTTGCTAATTATTCAAATATTTCGGTGAAAACAATGTCATCACCTTGCCTTTACTTCACAAGCATACAAATTATAAATAAGAGGTATTTAATATCACAATTATGTATCTCATCTTCCATACAAGCCACTGGAAGTATTCTCTCAAATGATATTCCACACTGTCAACATCAATCATGTTCATGTTTCCATATACCCATATACAGGAAACCAGTCCATAGGTTTCAAGAATGCAAACAACAAGGAGAAACACATTTCATACAAAATAAGAAGTCATAATACATAGGTGATTAATAGGTTTGCCCTGCATAGGTACTAGTCAAAAAAAATTTACAAACCAACAAATCATAAAATGTCTTGCAAATGCCTTGTTATGAGTATCCATTTGCCATTTTAAAGATATTTATGTGAAAATAATGTCATGATGGTGTCTTTATTTCACAAATATACAAGTAAAATATAGGACAGTCACTCCAAATCAAAGGTATGTTTCCTTTTTTCAATAAAGCTAGTGGAAGGATTCCATATATTGATATTCCCAACCGTCAATATGAATACATGTATGTTTCTATATGCACATACACACAAAACCAATCAATGGACTTCAAGACTGTAGAAACCAAGCAATAAATTTCACAAAAAACCAGCGCCACTGTATTTACATTTCGTTTAGTTTATTATGCGTTACCCCACTAGGCCTACCATATTTGTTTATGTTTTTACCCCCAGTCTCATCGTAGCCGAGTCAGGGGGACCCTCGTTTTGTTACAACAGATATTTTCACGCTCGTCAAGAAAACATGTCTCCTTGAATTGTTGTTGATTCCTAACTGCAGCTTGTGCTATTGGCGTAGTGACAGAGTCGATCTTACTCTCGTCACATCCAACGAAGTTCCTGCTGACATTTCCATACATATTTTGTGGGGATAAGGCCAATATCACAGATTTGTACCGACAACAACAAGAAGAAAATGGCTACACACAGAGCACCAAAACAATGGTCCTTGACGAAAGTAGAAACTGTGAACAGCTTTGAGAACTGGAAAGAGAACTTAAAGTATGTACTTTCATTGGATCCTTCCTTTGCTCCATTCCTTGTGAGTGGTTTTACCTGGGGCAAGAAAACCAGAACAGCTCATAAGCGAGGGTTCACCAATGACCCAGAAACTGTTACAGAAGCAGCCCGAAAAACTGTGTCCAAAAATTGACCCACTTGGAATTAATGCTGGGACAGATTGAGAACTACTGTTCAGTAATTTCAAGGAGCACTATTGTTAAGAACTCAACCTCCATTGAATCCATTTGGCAAGTTATACGTGCGCACTATGGATTTCAGTCTAGTGGAGCCCACTTCCTCGACTTAGCCGACATCAAACTCGAACATGGAGAACGCCCTGAAGATCTATTTCAACGCCTCGTGGCCTTTGTTGAAGAAAATCTGCTCACTCCTGATGGAGGAATTACCCACCATAATGACCGACCGACTGAGTAGGAGGAATTAGCACCATCTCTTGAGAATATTGTTGTTTTATTGTGGTTAAAATTAACCCACCAAGACTTACCAAAACTTGTAAAGCAACGTTATGGTACAGAACTTAAATCTTGAACACTAGCAAGTATCAAACCAGAGATTTCACAGGCTCTTGACATCCTTCTTGACGAAATAGAAAAACAAGAGTCATGCGGACTTTTACAAACACCCCTAACACAAGAGGTCACCGCCAACCATCTTCATACAGCTCGAAAGACAAACGTTCCAACAGACCGGTATGTCCACTCTGTAAACGAGCGGGTTGTCGCTCAACAGATCATCTCTTGAGTATATGTTCATTTCTCTCAGAGTCAGAACGTCGCAACATCACGAGAATAAGACTCCTTGCCGCTCTAGACGCCTATCTGACAGATAACTGTTGAGTTTGGTGCTACATTTGATATTATGAACACGCTAACATTTGGTATCAATAGTTCTATAGTAAATTGGCCTGAAACTAAGTACAGGAAATATCAACACTCAACTTCTTTCTTAATACGAAGAATAGAGTTTAAAATGTTTTTGTTGCAATTTTCAAATATTGACTACAAGTCAAAAACAACAGACAACACCCCTCTGAAAGACATCGTTAGCAACGCCTCCAAAACAACGAGATTAAAATCCAGAAGAGCTTTCTGTCAGTCAGAAATTGAGAGCCAGAACATGACAGAGGCATGGAGAGACTGGTGGTTTGCGAACACACCATCGGGAGGAGAAATTATTAAAGACCCTACTGAAAGACTACCAGGCTTCCAGAATAACACCAGAAAACAATCAGTCTCCTCAAACCGACTGCTGGCAGGCCATGGCAGAACATCAGCCAACATGTACAAATGGCGACTAAAAGACACTGCAGACTGTCCCCACTGCAGTGGAACCCAGGAGACTGCAAAACACATCGTCCTCCAGTGCCCAACAACTAGACTGGAGGGAGGTTTTGACACCATCCTCAACTGTGATGAGGAATTCGGAAACTGGCTGAAGAGACATAATGCGGAGATGTAGCCATACGCTACTACTACTACAAGTCCTTATGTTCTATGAAGAGTAATGAGACACAACAAGTAGGTTTTCTGATTTTTGTAACAATAGTTTTAATTGCAGATAACATTAGAACGCTGTTTACGTGTTTGTTTTCTCTGTTATAGAAATGGTAGACAATATTTCACCTTTAGGTAAGCGTTAGAAATAGTCATGGTGGCTGATGATGGAGAAAAACTCTAATTGGTTGTTTCCCCTAAACACCTAAGGGATGCCCCATGGCATCAAGCTCCTAAGTCACAAGATAGAGGAAATGCATTTGGAAGCACCGTGGTTAAGGTCTTTAATAACCATGCTCCAGTTTGTGGCTTGCACTGTCCCTTTAGAACCACAGAGATTTCAAATTGATCAAGTCTAGATATTACTATCTAACGAGAGCTTTAAAAAGTAGAAATAAAAATGACTGGTAATTTTTATTTCTACTTTTTAAAGCTCTCGTTAGATAGTAATATCTAGAGCGCTAAATTGCATACGAGTGGGACATGGCAGGTGCATGGCATCTAGAAAGTCTTGGGGCTTCACGACCTCAGACCTCTGCATCTGCGGCCAAATGCAGACTATGTAACACCTATTTAGCTGCCCAACCACCTCAAACTGTCAACCATAGGACTTCCACGAGCCAACACCACCTGCTATCTACACCAACAAACATTGTTCAAACCAACTGTGATTGTCAAGGGCAAGACAAAGAAGAATGGTAATTGTACAAAGAATATCGAGACAAAGTAAAAACCTGTATCAAAAGGAGAAACTCTGCTTATAAAACAAATCTGATTGAGGAAAACACAACGAATATCAAACAGTTTTCCACCTTATATAAAAGACTATACCGTCTAAGAACACGGGTTTTGTAGGTGTATCTACACTCAAAATAAATGGAAATTGGGAACTATCAAACAAGACAGGACTTTTTTATTTTACAATTATTTTACAAGTTTACAATAAATTTACGTACGTTTAATAAAGAAGAATTTTTATTTTTTATATAAATTCCACATGTACATATTTATTTTGATAACTTCTCAAAGCTAGATTACTTCTCCATGAAAATAAACAATTGTGACGTCATCCTAAAGTGCAATTAAGACAGGTAAGAGAAGAATGTTCGTATTGTGTATCTTAGTATCTTTTTTTGTTAGAGGTACTGGAGCCCTATGTCTCGAAAAGCGTGCTTTACTAGATTTTATTCCCACATACCTTTTGAAAGAACCTGTTTCAAGTGTTTGTCTCTTTCTCATTTGTGTTGGTAACTAGAGACTTTAGAGACGTGTTTTCTATAAGATAATGTACGGGTTCTTCACACTGAACCATTTTACTTTAGTAGCTAGAGATCATTCCTATGATATTTAAACACTGCAGACATCGCTCCTCTGGAACCTTTTGGGGGTCAAAATATGCTTTTTCCTGTGTCTTTCTTTTACTTTTCACATACTTGTCCTCTCCTCGTTATTACTGGAAACGCTATCCAGTTAGGCAGAGTGGGAATCATCATGCAGAAGCACCCCTACAACTGTGACCATGGTTACTGTATAGCATACTTTATAGGGTAGTAAAGAACAAATTGTAAAATAAAGTAGTATAAGATATGGAATGGTAAGTAAATAGATTGCACCCAAAGCCAGGCAACAATTAATTGTGTTTAAATTGTGTTGAGTACAATTAAAATTGAGTAACAACCATTTATCTTATTATCTCTCTTTTTAGCAGATGTAACTGAGTTTATTTACTTCATAATAGCACTTCGCTTTGCGTTTCGTTTCCACAGCAGACCTGCTTCTGACTTATAATTGACTCTGATAGAAACGTTCAACATTTACACAGCTGCCTTACAAAGAATAGTTGACAAATATATGTATTTTGTCCACTTTTGCAAGACCCTGGTCATCATTCATTATTTTGTAAAATCCAGCTCGAATTTCTTGCAGCTCTTGAACTTTTCTGGAAAACATGTTAACTTATTATTTGAGAAACCATAAATTTTGTTCGTTTTATTCATGCAATCTCGATTAAATCTGTGAATCAAAGCAAAACAAATTGATACATTCTCAATGATTTCCCTTGCTTTCTCTACGATTTTGACCTCTTTTTTGCAGATTTCGTTACCCTGGTAATTGTCAACAACTAAAATCAAATTTATCTCGTCAACAAAATTATAATCTCCTTTCATGAATGTGTACTGGCACCTAATTCACGATGCCATTATTTCTTGTGTTTTCCGGTTTTGTAACTCCTTCCACTTCTCATTTCAATTATTTTCGAACGTTACGCAATGAAAGGAAATTTATACGGGCACGTCAACTCTCGTTTAACCGAGGAGCTGAAGTAAGTAGCACATTTGGGTTTTCAAGGTTCTTGCATCTACTCACTGTTAGAACTTATGTCAGTACTCCGAGACGTATTTACTAGTTGCATCTACTAACTTTTCAGGCTCAAAAATACTTATAAAAGAGTTGTGCAAGAGTTCTTCAAACCAGAATTTTAGTTTCTAAACGTTTTAGTTATGTTAAGCATCGTCTTCTTTGTTTTTCCGTAAGACTCCAGTTACAAATTAGTTTCAAATATTAAATATAGAGTAATATCATGTCATGAGAAAGAAAGCGCTAGAATATCAGGCCATTACTGGTAGAATTGAAGGCACCAAGGCGAGGGGACGACAACGGCTGCTCTACACCAGGCTACTGGCAAACAGGGTGAACTTGAGACCTGTTGAGCTGATTCACCTAACGGACCTTCGAGAAAGATACCATAATGTGACAGCCAATGTCGGAATCTGATAAGGCACCCACCGACGCCAAATATCACGAAAATTTAGTACATGGACTGTGGGAATGTGGTTATTCACTATTATCAATGCATTGCAATGCAGTAATCTTCGGGGAAAAAAACGTTTAAAGTGAGGATTGAAATAATCGTGGCAATGGTAAACTTATTCCTTCACTAACTTTGCTCTGACATTTGCTCCAACAATAGTTCTGTGCAGCAAAGTAGCTCGGAAAAAAGGTTTTGCGTGGAACGCCTTTACTAAACTTTACAACTACGTAAAAGCTCTGTAGAGAACAAGCAATAGAAAGAAACCTATGAAGAAAACTAAGCATGATTTCATCTATGTCATAAATATGCCACGACACAGACAAAGAAGAAGAAGAAGAGGAAGAAGAAGAAAAGCTCTATTCTCAGATACCACGTTTACACTTTAAACCCTATCGTAAATTGAATGCTTTGAAATATTGGTTTGGTAAAGAGAAAGGAATCTTTTGGGGATGTGCATTTTACGATGGAGTTTTAATATTAGAATTAATTCAGATTCCCGCTATAACGACAAAGAAGCCAGATAAAAATGTTATGTCAGAAATTCATATATACTTTACAGGTAATCGTCATAGAACGTTGAGTGAGAAATTGTTTTAAGTGCAATAAGGTGTTGACAAAAGAAAAATTTTAATTTCGACTTCAGTGTACATACGAACGTTGAATTCCAATCTATATCAGGGAAGGTATGTTAGCATGGAAGACCTAAGAGAAGATACATGGATTTGATTGCAGAGGACAGAACAGCAGTAGAAGTACGGAAAGAGGATGCAGCGACCGTGGGGAATGCAAAAGACTGATTCGCTTTAGTCACCCCCAACGGGAAAAGTCAAAAGGTAAAGAAGAAGAAGGAGAATCACTGAAAGTATGTTTTAATGAATTTATTACGAGGAATACGTCAGACATTTATATATTTCTTTTAACATTCATTCATGCACTGTATGTACTGAGCCAATATGGTAAGTGTAAGTTCATGTTTACTAGTTTCCGAGTGACTTTGGAGATAAATTACAAATTGTTGCACACTTATTTTATCTCTATTTTAGTAGAGATAAAATACGTGTGTTTATTAGTGTCGTTTTTCAGTATTGAATGTTACAAATAACACAATAGCAGACATGATTTGGCAGATATAAAAATTTAAGTATGACAACAGAAAATCTATTTAATTAATGAATATTTTTTTTATATTTAAGCTGAATAGGGAATTCTCGAAGTCATAAGAAGTGTTGCAGGGATGACTGACTGGTTCCAAGTCAGGGTTGGACTCCATCGGCGATCAACCTTAAGCCCCGTCCTATTCGCTATAGCCATAGATCGACTCACGGATGAAGCCCGGAGAGAAGCACCATGGACAATTCTGTTTACCGACGACATTGTGTTGTGCAACAAGACAAGAAATGAAGCTGAACAAGAACTGGAAAAATGAAGAGATGCAATGGAGAAAAGTGGAATGAAAGTAAGCAGAGCAAAAACAGAATACCTGGTCTTGAATGGAAGAGAAGATGATAATTTAAGCATCCAAGGATCAGATGTAACGAGAACAGAAGACTTCAAATACCTGGGATCAACATTACAGTGCGATGGAGGATGCGATATAGAAGTTAAGAAGAGAATACAAGCAGGTTGGGGTGGATGGAGGAAGCTAACAAGCGTACTATGTGACAGAAAAATACCACCAAAAGTGAAGGGGAAAATCTATAAGACGGTAGCGCGGCTAGCTTTACTGTATGGGCTTGAGTCAGTAGCGACAACAAAGAAATATGAAGCAGAGTCGGAGGTGGCAGAATTGAGAATGCTGAGGTCGGCACTTGGAGTCACACGCCTGAATAAAATTAGAAATGAATACACCAGAAGTACAGCACATGTTAGGAGATTGAGAGAGAAGCAAAGGGAGGCAAGACTCAGATGGTATGGGCATGTGAACAGAAGGGAAGAGAACTATATCAGGAGGGAAATGTTAGACATGAATCTTCCAGGGAGGAGGAAGAGAGGAAGACCAAGGAGACGCTACATTGACGTAATAAACGTGGACATGAAGGGGATGGGACTGAGAAGGGAAGATGCTGCCGACAGCACGAAATAGAGGCGTATGATCCGCTGTGGCGATCTCTAACAGGAAGCAGCCGAAAGACAAAGAAGAAGAAGAGGGAATTCTCGATATCGCTAATTGGTGCCATTTGTGTATTAGGCCAACCAACAATGATTATAATGATAACGATAAAACTTTAAAGATGTTTGAAGTACATTCCGCTGTCTATAAATAAAAACGGAAAAGCAAATATTAAAACAGATATTGAATTCCTATTAAGAGAGACTGTGTGCTTCTGTGACACCAAATTATGATTATATGAGGGCTGAAATGTGTTGGACGCAGGGAAATGTTTGTGGATGAGGCTTAGGAAGGCTTTTCCAATGTTCCCTGCGTCCAGCAAACTCCACAAGATATTTAACAGGAACACCTTAAAATTAAGCTATAGTTGCACAGAAAATATGTCACAAATCATCAAAAAGCACAATATCAGCCCCAAAACAATAACAACAAACCAATCCTGTAACTGCAGCACAAAAAGTCAATGCCCTCTTCCAGGAAAATGCACTACACCAAACGTCATCTACAAGGCAACAGTATCATTGACATCACCCACAGGAACACCAACACCACCTAAAATCGAAAAGGCATACATAGGATTACCCGAAAGGCCATGGAAACACAGATATTCTCAACATAAATTATCATTCAACCACAGTAAATACAAACACAGCACAACACTATCAAGTTTCGTATGGGATAGGAAGGAAAAAACCGAAAAGCACCCGAAATATCTTGGTCTATCCTAAAATCAGCCCCCCCATTACAACAACAGCACAAAAAGATGCCTCCTTTGTCTCACTGAATAAATGTCCATTATAACATACACCATCAAAAAACAACTTCTCAACAAAAGATCAGAACTTATTTCAAACTGCCGACACGAAAACAAATTCCTCCTCCGTAACTTCATGCCTAATGACTAGCCTTTCCTGACCAAATAGCCGAACACCTATCTACCCAATTTGAAAATAAATCACTCTTTAGTAATCTTAAACCATATCCACATGTGACTTCCTTTATTTCTTCCCTTCCAAGAACATTAACACCTTGTAATACGTTACCACCTGTAATTTTTAAATTATTTTTGA
>RDPX01000144.1:1207085-1276177 GCA_003991215.1 Morbakka virulenta
ATAATGATTAAAATAGTGGACAGCTAACGAACATCGAGAAACAATTGACATGAAAGTATAACAAAAAGTTCAAATAAAAGTAGGCAGACGGTTTTTCAGATAGACAGTGTTCTTCTTAAAATGTGTGCAGTGCTATTGAGGACTATCTTTTGGGCTTCATTTAATGATGGTTCTCCTGGGATCGTCTTAAGGTAATCAGTAGTTCCCTTTTTTATTAGGCCAAGTGCACCAATTACTACTGGAATAGTTTTTGTTTTCAAATGCCACATCTTTTCAATTTCTATCTCCAGATCCTTGTACGTTGACAATTTCTCAAACACTTTAGCAGCAACAATTATTATTATTATTATTATTATTATTATTATTATTATTATTATTATTATTATTAAATTATTATGCCCATATCTTCACCAGCTTTTTGGCTGACGTTGTTGAGGATATGTATACTTAGCATCATCTGCTACCTGCAGCTCAGATGCTTAGTACGCTTTGGAGGATAGACAGATGTTGTCCATAAGATTGGAGTGTGAGGATTTAGTGAATTCTTTTTATCTCGACTGCACCTTCTCCTTCCTATCCAGAACACTATTACTGATATTATTGTTGTTATTGTACATTTGTTGTATTGAATGTTTTGTTTTAACGCAATTTCCTCCCATTAACTGGGGCTCAGACGGTTGCTTTCACAGGGACTTGGATTTGGCAGTGAGGAATTTCTTGGCCGGATGCCCTTCCTAACGCCAAACAATGACTTTTTCTTTTGTGAACTTCCAAATGTGCCCGCTCAGGGAATCGAACACGGAACTCTTGGTTATGGTGCAGTTGCACTAACCATTGAGCCACGGCTCCTCATTGAATAATTATGTAATTTTTATATGATTATTATTATTATGCTTTAATATATTTATTGTCATTGTTAAGGGTCCAAAAGGGGCTCTGGATTTTTGCATGATTTTACTGTTAAAAGGTGCACTTGGACGTTATGCCTTTTCTTTAGGAGTGCCAGATTATAAAAGTTCTTCCCTCCTGTTTCATGTCCTCAGTTTTATGACCATGACAAGTGTAGGTTAAATAATAAACATAAATGTTTACTTAAGCTTTCTTACGTGTATTGCTCTTACTTTCCTTTTAATGCGTCCACTTCCTTTTACTAAGATAAGTTAATTTTGGTTTACAGGTTCAGTTATAATTTGTTGTCAGGCTACATTAATAATTTTTTAATATTGAATTTACTAATATTAATTATAATATAATTATATTATTATATTATACATTGTTATATATATTATTATTTATTATATATTATTATATTATATATTATATAATAATTATTGTAATTATTGATATTGTATTTTTTAATATTGTAGATCGATTCAAAGTTTGTGACTGCTATTGTTTAAAAATTTTATGCTTGATGTTTTGGCTTTTTTTTTCTTTATAGAATGCCTTTTTTAGGCAACATAATCTGGTAACTACAGATGCCAGTGCCAAATATAGAAGGTAGGAAATTAATTCAGGTTTGAAATATGACATGGCTGTATCAGATGATGAGGCATTTTACTATGGCTTGTGTGACTTTATTTTAAAAGGTGACATAATGGTTGTTCGTTACCCCATTTTATAAAATGATCCGGTTCAGGGCCTACCAAATCCCTAGGAGTACCTTAGTCAACTTGGGTTTTTTTTGTTTCAGGTTGCAGGTTGTCGAGTTTTTACATGTTTTTAGGGTTAGATTTGGGAGAGAAATGGGACTAATTCTGCATCTACCTTGTGAGGTGCTTTACAAGTATTTCTGTCTTTCATTACTTGACTTTTAAAATGCGTGCTGAGTTCTTTCCTTGTCACTAGTTAAGTGTTTGAAACTTTTGGTGAAAGGGAAGGTTATCATATTCCCAAAAGCCTTCTTTTCAGCTTAAAACCATGTATATTTTTACTCTATGGAAGTGGTGCACCAATATTTCATCCATTATTACAAATTGGTAGGAAAATCCTCGAAGATAATTATTAAAAATAGGAACGTTGAATATTGAAAAGGACCATACCCGTTTCTGGCCAGCCCCCAAGTGTCTAGACACAATAAGTTTTAACTTTAGACATTTAGAACTGCATATTAATCACTGCGAGAGCAGATACTTGTGAATGCACCTGTTTACCAATGAAACTTGAAACGTTTTGTGTAGTTGTGTGTAGATAAAGTGTATGTGAATTTAATTAGATCTGTGCTGCGTATTGCATTGTACCGTAAATCATTAACTCGTAAACCAACCCTATCTGTACAATACTTTAAAGTGGTCAATCACCTATCTGCAAGTAAATATGTCAACTTTAGTAGCCTTGTTGAACCAGCTGTACAAGCAAACTTTAAAGAAACGTTTTTAGTGTCGAACACTGGTAGGGTATCTTTGAAATCATGCTACTTTCCCTGTATGTCAGAAAGTTTACCTTTTAATTAGACCTAAGTCCGGAGTCCGCTGATCCAGTGCAGGATATCAAACAGCGAATTTGATTATCGGCCAGATTCTAAACAGGGGTAAATTTAACGTGCTTTCAGGTCGCCCCGAATGGTTACTTACCAATTATTTTAATGACTTTTTTGTGTTGTTTTGGCTTGGTGTTCATGAAGCTTCCATCACTTTCCAAAGTGACTTTCTATGCACACTGACAACCGCCTTCCGTCAATGAAATTCAACACGAGCTGAGACTCACCATTCAGAATTCATTCATATTACATTTCCGAATCTCTTACTTCCATATAATACTGTACTAAATTACCATTCATTAAACCTCAAGTATGTTGCGTTGTAAGCACAAAATAGGAACCCCGTCCAGAATGCCCCTATTAATAACGAGACTTAGTGACAGCAATAGTAGGCGTGGGAAATATCTATTTAAATGCAGTACTGAGGGAGAGGGTTTGGTATACATTTAAAACGGAAAGCAGATATGAAACATATGAAATGTATATCAAGTATAGAATATATTTAATGACTACGATTTTTCATGCTCATTGCTCTACGAAATCAACTATCGGTGCTACGTTTATCATGGAAAATGAACTACGGATGACTCGTAATCTTCAGTAAGGACTGTACCGTTCCACTCAGATCAATTCCATTAAACGATCCAAGAATTACAATCATTCATTCATTCTTTCATCCCTTGATATAATCTGAAGGTCTCTTACAAAATTACTCTTTAAAGTAAACCCTACAATTTACAATGAATCACAATTTGGAATCCAACGGTTTCTTGGATAATTAGATTCTCCATGTTCCCTAAATAATAATTTCCTATTTTGGATGAATAACACGAAATTTCCTACTTTCAACCCAGATCAATAATACATCATTATCAATTTCTTTCTTGCTACCCCAGAAAGGCAGTTTCAGATAGTATCTTTCATAAATCATTACAACAACAGTGAGAAATGAAAGGCAACTATCAGTGTCCTGTGTTACCCCTGGAAATCGCGTATCTTTTCGTGATATTCTCTAATATTCCATTTTAAGTAATGGTTGAGAACTTGGCGGAGATTGCATTCTTATAGGTTAATAGACCTTGAAAGTCATAGATAGTTGTTCAAATGTAGTTCGGTGTAACATATTCCTTTTCTGTTTTTCATATATGTTTGTAAATAAAATGAAATACATTTTCATGGTCTGAAGTCCTGTTATAAACATAGCATTATTTTCTTATCCTTGTTCTTTAGCCGAGTTGCATCAATGTACAAAGAGAAAATCAAAACCCTTGCTGACAAGGCATTGCAGCAGTATGGGACAGATGTGGTAAGTAGAAAGTTGAGTTGTATTGGATTTAGAATACGTTCTATCTGTGTATAAAGTTGTCACTTTGGGTGTTAATTAAGAAGAGTAACCGTTAAAGTAATAATTCAAGGAATGTGCCGAGACATATATGTAAGAGATGACTATGATTTATTAGCCATGTAATGAGGGAGAAGAAGACAAAGAATATTTTAGGTTGGAATAGAAAAATTAAGTATAAACAAGCAACATGAGAATACGCCAAGACAGTATCAGTAGTGAAGAGGTGGCAAACAGATGTGTAGTGGAACCATTGGAAACAAAGCTGAGAAGAAGAAGACTGCGGTGGTATGGTCACGTCAGGAGGAGAGATCTGGAGGACCCTTGAAAGAATTTTGAACCTAAATGTAGAAGGAAGGCGACCAAAGGAAACCAAAGGCGGGCAAAGAAAAGCTGGAGGAAAACAGTTAAGGAGGATATGAGACAAGTGGGTGCCAGAGAGAAAGATGTTATGGATAGAGACAGGTGGAAGAGTCTCGTACACCGTCAAACCCCACAGCTATAGGAAAAGAAGACGCTAAACGGAGAAAGTAAATTAAGTAAGTAAGCATGAGAATACTTACACAGACGCAGGTAAGAACAGAAGGAGTATACTACCAGGGCTTATTGTTGACGAGACTAACATGTGCTTGGGCGTAGCAGATTTTATCGGGAAGTATTATTCACCTGTAGCACCCTCACAGGAATTGAAAATTCCATAGCTTAGCAAATTATATGGGAAGAAAAAAAATTCGAACTTTTAAATTTGAAATATAGAAGTTAGTATGTACATTGTTTGTGAGGCTTACTGCTCTTTTAGTGGTTCAAGCACCTATCACAAGTTCTCTGGCTTTTGGGTCTCATGCCGGGCTATGCCCCACATTATTATCTTAATAGCAATTGATGCGGGCCATGTATGGAATACAGACCTTCAGAGGCTCCATCTACACTAATAAGCCGTAGGACGGCGAAGCACCTGTATATGATATCATGGTTGAAATTGATTGAACTGGGCTCCACAATAAGCTAAAAGTGTTTCTGTCCAGTCATAGTTGGTACCTACTCTATAAACTGTGTGTAGGGATGGTTGTCTGCAGGTAAGGCTCTGTGTGGTAAAATGATTAATACAATGCATTTTACACGCGTTATTTCAACTGATCAGTAAAGGGTTTTGCTTACAGACCATTTTAGATAGATTATGACAATCGATACTACAGATTGGCCAATATATGCTACTAAGTTTGAGCCCCCATGACCGGATGTTTAGATCTAATACGATGTTACCTCTACAAGAGAAATGTAATTTCCAGAAACTACTCTTCTATTAGGTTAAAATGAGCGTGAAATGACATCATTGTTTGACAATTCTTTTTCGTAGTTGATTATTGACCAACATCACCATGCAGCACCAGGAACACCTGAGCAAAAAGAGGTTGATTTCTTCCATGACATGGAAAATAAATTTGATAATAATCCAAGGACAACAAGTCAAGCTACTCCAGCGGTCAAAAACGGTAGGTACATGTGTTTGTGTCTGGTTACGTTTTATTACTATTATACTATACTATTTTTAATATTGTTTCTATTACTGCTTCGCCGAATGTGTATCAGGTGCTTTTCATCACGCCACATGACATCAACTAGTTAGCATCAGTTGCAAGATATTGGCTTTTCGAAAAAGCCCTAATTTATCCGACTCTGTGCACGCGTATGTGTGAAATGTATGAAAATTGTGGTTTCATTCCCTTTCACAATTTACCCGATTATCTATCTATCTATCTATCTATCTATCTATCTATCTACCTACCTATCTATCTATCTATCTATCTATCTATCTATCTATCTATCTATTTATCTATCTATCTATCTGAAGTTGAGCGTGTGTTGAGGATGGGAAAGAAGTGTTGATTTGTTGTTGATTTTTGTTGATGTTGTTGTTGTTTTTAACGTCATTTTCCCCCAGTAACTAGGCTCAGGCGATGCCCATCAGAGAGACTTTGTTTTGGCTGTAAGGAATTCTTTGGCAGGATGGCCTTCCTGACGCTAACCAATGGCTTTTGGTTGACCACCTGGATGAAAACCAGAAATAGTAACCATTAGATCATGCAGGCACACTAACTACGCTCCTCTTCTTTCAAGGTCAAAGTATAGTTTGGCCATAAAAATAAACTTTACGAGTTTGTCTCGACAACATGGAGAACAAGAACAGTGTGCTGTGAATGAATTGGTCTGCAACGCGTCTATTTTTGTGTGTGTGTGTGTGTTTTTGCCTGAGAACTGAATGAGTGCATACTTCGCTTTGCAGTTTTGACGGGGTTTTAATGCATTTTCTCATTAAAATATGCCAACTTTTTATCCTGTTGTAGGTTCAAACGTGAATAAAAATGAAGATGTTTTGTCATCAGATTTGAGTGTATCACCACCCAAACACAAAGGTAATGAATGTTAAAGTATAAATTATCTGTTAGTGTGAGGTGTTAGTTTGACTTACCTTTAGTAGCTAGTCCGTATTGTCACTGACACCGAAACTTGAATTTTAGATTCAAGCATATCTAATAAGCACTTGATCTATTGCCTCCCTCTTTATATCAAAAGATGCAGGGGATTATTTCCGATTCAGCTTTAATATCAATGATGGTGTAAAGAAAAATTTGTTCGTATTTCATCCCGAAAAAACAGATTTTAATCGCGACAAACCACCCACAAGAACGGGTTTTTGATGTAAATAGCAAATTTTATACTTATGTTATAAAATAATTGAATATTTAGTATGAAAAAATTGAAGTTTTTCGGAAGAGAATGTTAAATGATAGGTTAGGATATAGAATACCAAATAACAGATATCGCTTTTGTTGTTGACAAGGTTTAGACATTTTGATTTTGCGCATATACTGTTTTTTTACAAGTAAAAGGAGACATAAAAAAAGGTGACATAAAAAGATAGGTGGAAATCAAGCAGAACAAGAATTCGGAAGTATTTGGATTAATTGTTATTTGAAGCATTCAATTCTTTTACTCTGTACAGATATAAGGGTGCCAACGATTGGTGGACGGAAACCAACCAATACCAAGAAAAAAGGGGTATGTAGTCTTTTAGAAAACTAATCACATACATTTGTGGAAGCTTTGCATCCGGAACTGAACTGCTTGTTAATGGTCATCATATAGTAATTGTCTTCATTAGAGCTATTATTACCATAATTTCCTTGATCAGTATAAAGAATATGAGCAGAATAAAATTTAAATGAAGCAGGTGCAATAAAACGCCCTTTTATTTGTGGGATTCGCTGTAGGGTCATATTTTCAATGCGGCTTTAGAAAGCAGGCGGAAAAAGGAGAAAAAGACAAGGGAGAAAATGAACTGATCGCACAATTATAAGTGCCACCTTTTATACTGTGGAAAGGAGGCTTTAATTCTTCGTCATTTCACATGTGAACTAACACCGAACAGTACGTGGAGGAAATGTGGATCAGTTATTTTCAAAATATTTGATTTTTTGCCTCATACTTTTATAGGCCTATAATGTCAATTGAATATGTTATTATTGTCTCTCCAAATTGATAAATTTTGCTATGAAACAGTATTATGCCTTAAGCCTGGTAATTTTGACGCTGGGCTACGTTTTTAGAAAGAACTCACCTACCATCAGCCAGTCAAAAGTGTTTTACTCCCAGTTTAAGTGCTCACTTTTGTTTGTGCACCCTTTGAAATTCAGCGGTATATTTTTTATTAGTACTTTTTTTCTTCGTTTTGTGTTTTGTTATTTCTTTTCAATGCTCTTAATCATGCACCGGGTATTAGTAAAATGCCCTATTACCGCGCATATAAGTCCATGGGCTTATAAACGAATTTGGGCTTGTGAAAATTAAAAAGTGCTCTCATTTACAAACCCATGGGCTTATAAACATCTCACGTGAAACACAAAAGAATATCAATAAAATACCTCCCCCACAAAAATAACCTCTCCCCCGGGCAGAATAGCATTAATAGACACATTTTTTTTCAACTAAATACTAGCAGAGCATGACATGGTTGGCCGTAACTAAGCTACCGGTGGAACAGTATAACAATGAACAAACTGTTGAACCACACATCTATAGCACGTGCACGTGAGGGGTGGGTGTGGGTACTAGTGAACAAACAATAGAATAATAGAACAGTAGAGTTGTTTTTTTTACTGTCCGGCTCTAAAAACTTTGCCCCATGAAGAGGAAAAAAGTTGGGTTTTTTAAGTGTGACAAACTAACGAACTGATTAACTAACAAACCTCAAATTATAGGTCGAGCCTTCGTCCGACCAAAAATAAACATGTTTTTAACCAATACAATAGGTCCTCGTAATAAAAAAGTTATTCAATGTCAATGTCTTCTTCATCGCTTTGCTCATCTGAACTAGGATCTGAGAACTCTTCTATTTCAATTTCTCTGTCATCACCACCATCACTTTCAGAATTTTTGTCATCGTCCACGTCAATGATTGGCCTCACCGATAGTTCTACCTCCATAGCTAGCATCATTTCTTCTACTTCGAGTATGACGTTTATGGGAACTTCTCTGTTCAAAGTGGTTTCTCTTAATCGTGAATGCAGTACGTTTTAAGACCCCATTCCATTCAATATAACCACATTCTCTAAATCATAATCATGTCTCCAGATACTTCTTTCAACGACTGCTCGACCCAACTAACAACCATTTCATAGGACGCTCTTCTCCGTTTCTCTGTTCTAGTATACTCCACTTCACAGTTTTTGATTCATTCAACCCATTTGTCTTCCATTAAATCTTTAAATAATTTATTCATATGTGTGTCGATAAATTGAAGTAATGGTGTCATACCACCATGAATATACTTGACTGCGGTATTCAATTCGCTCAGTTTTGAAAGAACGTTATCTCCCTCGTGTGACCTAGCCGTGTCCATAAGTAACAAAGTTTTGGTTTGTTTGAAGAAGCATCCAAGTCTTATCTTCAGTAAGCTTGCATTCTGATTGACCATAATGTCCTGTCTCATTATACCACCCTTAGTGTTTTCAATTACCATATTATTAGGGAATTTTCCTTTAGGAGCTGTCTTTAAATTTTTAAAAATTACCATCGGTGGAAGTTTAACAACGGTGTAATTGTTACCTTGCTTTTGGACACCACCAGTTAAGACAACAGTAAAACGTAATTTTTCGTTACCCGTAGTTGCGACCTTTACAGTTTGTACTCCATTCAAACCGATGGTTATCGATCTGGGCACATCAAAATAACACGGTGTCTCGTCCATGTTAAGTATCATTTCGTAGTCTTTATAACAGTTGCTCGTGTCTGAAAGGAACTGCTGTGCTTTCTCTGGAGCGTCAGGTGGTAGAGTTACAGTAGTAACTCTACGGTATTTCAAATTGTTTCTTTTCAGCATTTTTTCCAGCCACCCATTTGAAGCTGCGAAAGTGTTACTCGGATCAGGTTAAAGTTTTGGAAATATACTCCTTGCTTCTTGTCTCTTTTACAATTTCAACGAGTGCCGCCTCGAGTAAAGGATACTTAGCTTTCTGGGGTCTAATTTTTCGTTTAAATCTTGACTTTACGAATTTCTTTTTCAATGATATCATGCTGGTCTCTCCATCTACGAACATTCTTTCTATTGACAGAACATGCTTTAGCTGTGGCAGAAACATTTCCACCATTTTCATTTAAAATCCTCAAAACGTCCTTCTTTAAGCTCAACGGATAACTTTTACGATTTTCTTTCATCTTTCATTAACAGCATATAAAATAGCATTAAATTGGAAAGCAATTTCAAAACACATTTCATTTTGATAACATTCGAAATTATTTGAAAAACANGGATACTTAGCTTTCTGGGGTCTAATTTTTCGTTTAAATCTTGACTTTACGAATTTCTTTTTCAATGATATCATGCTGGTCTCTCCATCTACGAACATTCTTTCTATTGACAGAACATGCTTTAGCTGTGGCAGAAACATTTCCACCATTTTCATTTAAAATCCTCAAAACGTCCTTCTTTAAGCTCAACGGATAACTTTTACGATTTTCTTTCATCTTTCATTAACAGCATATAAAATAGCATTAAATTTGAAAGCAATTTCAAAACACATTTCATTTTGATAACATTCGAAATTATTTGAAAAACATTTCATTGACGTTCGAAATTATTTGAAAAACATTCCACTAATGTTAGTAAATAACATTGCATTTTACCAGCAAATCTCGGAAGATGGCGAGAACAACTGATATTAAAACTTATACCATTACAGTTGAAAGTTTTGTAACAGGTCATCATATTTACAAAAAAGTTTGGTCACCTTTTATTGGGGAATGTTTAAACTGTCAAGTTGAGCCAGAAAATCCCCACGATAAACATGCAATCAAAGTGGTTAAAAATGGAAATGTCGTTGGTCATGTGCCTCCAGAAATTTCGAGATATTGCAGTTTTGTTTTGAATTCAGGAGGAGTAATCACAGCGATTGTAACTGGACCAAGAGGAAATAAGCGGCTTAACGGACCAGACGCTCCATGCAGGTATACAATAAAGGGTTGGAATACTTTTTTATTAAAAGGTGAATTGGTAATTAAGGATATTGTAAGCAGGAAATAAAGTATTTCATAAAATAGAGATCTTGTATCTTCATTTGTCTAAAATTATTGTTGTAGTACCTATGCAGGTATACCCCATTTTCTTTGCCAACAATTACTTTGATAGGAAGTATTGGTAAACAGTTAATAGTTACCATTCCTTATAAAGGATTTATCAAAACTACTTAATCCGCGTTTTGTTTTGCAGCAATGTGGGGTTTTTTGGAGTGGCGGCACATTGGCTGATTGCAAGTAGATCTTACACTCATGTTTCACTAAAGTGGAACTAAGAGAACCATAGTGAAAATCAGATGTAATAGATGATATTAGATCGAGGATACTTTAGGGGAAAAGGGCAAACTTTGAGATGTATCGAAAATACGTTTAATTTTTAAAATTATTTACAAGAATAATTCAAAATGCGTTTGAAAATTTGTGCTGTTGAAGAGGATGGTAACAACCACACGGACATTTGTATTGAAGTGTTTGATAATTTTTCCTAACCAAAATTTTTTCCACTTTCTATTTTCTCGGGCTTTATTTTTTGTGGTGTAATCAATCTCTAGACATTAGTCAGATAGTATTATTTTTGACCCGTTGCATGCTTCTCCTGATGATTAAGAACAAAAGCAGTTATTCCTGAAATTTAGAATTGTGCAACTCTGAGAGATTTGCTTAAAGGAGATCAACTGAGCGGATCCTGTGTACGGCTGTGTGAATAGAAAGAAGAATGATGAATGAATTGAAGTTTCAAACAACATTCAGTAACCCGAAAAAGCATTGGGATTTCTAGGTCACAAAAAAATTAGAACTGGTAACATAGACTGGCGCTTTACGGGAAAGTAGAGCAGGATAAGGACAGGGCCATTATGGAGCATGCGTCACACGAAACATGGCTAAATGATAGCAAGTTGACCTGTAATGTAGAAAATGAAAATTATTCGAAGGGGGATCACGGCCAATTTTTGTATACAGGGTGCTCAGATAGGTAGTTGCTTTATTTTTGACCCTACTTAAATTTCCCTGTTTTTTCCTTGAGTAAAGAATTGCACTTGTAATCGTTTTTTTTAAGGTCATTTGCTACACAAAGAATATAATTTTTTTACAATCCATAACGGTGCTATTTTTTTCCCTTGTAATAGCTAGGGACAAAGAAAAGTGGCCTTGGCGCAACAAAGGTATAGCTTTCACTTAATAATTATTGCTAGTTTGTTTATGGAAAACGTTTGTGGGATATGTAAGAATTTGCATCAGAGAAGGCGATTTGGAGATTATCTGTTCTCAGAATGGACTAAGAGGCATATCTTCAGCGTTCTTTAGTGGTACACTGTCAGGTACTTAGTTTTGCTAAGTCATATGACTGTTGATCAAGTATATGCTTACACACCACCATATATTTATCAGTACAATTCTTGGTATAAGTTTTGCACAGATGCATAATTAATTTTAAATAGATTCTGATTTACATCAAAGTTATTTCATCAAAAGGTTTTTCACTAAAAGTCATCAGGAACTCGTCAAGAACTTGATACCAGAATGAGAATAGACTGCTTGGGCGGTTATTGGACACCTAAGAAATATTGTTCTAATAAATCTTTATTTTCTGATGAAAGGTTAATGTATATCTAACGTAAATTATGCATTGTAGGCCATGGGTCCCCAACCACTGGGCCGCGGACCAGCTCCCGGTCGTAGAGGAATACCTACCGGGCCGTGGGATGACAGCATTATTTTTTTGGTGTTTACATTTTAATAAATTTAAGTGTTTATGGATTTTCTTTTTACTTTTATTGATGTTTATATTTTGTAAGGACCTAAACTAGTTCAAATATAATGACTTCAAGGCCCAATGTTTAAGTTTTAATTTGTAAATCTGCTATTTATCCATGCACCGGTCCTTGGCACACAAAAGGTTGGGGACCATTGTTGCAGGTAACAGAGAATAAGATGAATACCCACCAATGGAGTTTGTAAAAAGCCTTAAGGTCTGATGTTGCTTCCCACGACCAACAAAATAGGGCACTTTTCACAAAGCAGAAAGTATCATTTCTTGATTGGAATGATACAGTATATTTATGCTTTTGATTCACATGGTCTTAGAATCTAGATTGAAATACGTGGTTAATATAATATAATTGAGTAATGGAGTAGCACTTGAACCCACGAGCTGGAAAAAGGATATTAAAAACTAAAAATATTTGATTGTGACTACTCTTTACTTTCCGATGGTTGTTCCATGATCCTAAGTTAGATTGATTAGGACCATTTTTTAACCATCGAATAAAGAAGATATGCTTGTTTGTTCATACTGGTGTAAGTAATATGTCGGGTGGACACTACATGCATGTCTATTTGAGCGAACTTCACCCCATGATTTGGCAGTTGTCGTTGGTAAATTATGGGTATTTGCACGCTCGTACATTTACGCATATGTACCTTTAAGCCATATGCATTCCATTAATTGTTACAAAAGGAACCAGAGTTACTGTTGCTTAATGTTGATGTTTATATATTTAGACATTCATTAAGTCGGTGACAATTGATCTTTTAGATACGAACTTGCACCTTATACTTGGTTATACGACTTCTCCCTTTTTTATCATCTGGGTGTACGTAAATATTTCGCTCGTATCACTTGGTAAATAGTTTCATCACGTTACACTCTGCTTCAGGATTAATTACGAAGTACATCTATTTTCACCGTATTTTTCTACACAGGTTGTCTTCATTTACCATATCTCTCTATTGATTTATTTCCTTGGCAATATTTCTTTTTTTATATTTTGCTACATCTTATGTACTTGGGAAAAAGCTGTTTATCGGCTACACGGCGCCCTTAAAGGACTTGAGTACTTAAGACCAGTCTAACAACACTTTTGATTTTTTGATTTATGAAAGCCTTCTGAACTTAAGTGAGCGATCCACACTTTATTTGCAAAACTCCTGAATATTATTACATTGCTCTATGCTTAATATCACAAAGATTGCCGAGTTGTTTTTCAGTCATCCAAAAGAATAGAAAACTTTTTCTTTTTTTCAAGAACTCAGTTCTTTTGTTGTTTACGAATTCACTTGTCAAAGTGGCAAGGGTCCATTACAGAGAATATTTAGGCATTATCAAAAAAGGGAAAAGTATAAAAGGTGTTCCTTCATCCATCAGGGAGCATTTAAATTCTACGGGTTCCACAGCGTCCTTAAAGGACTTTAGTGTTTTTGTTAGACTAACATATATTTATATTTATCATTTTCAGGTAAGCGCAAACTTTTCGGAAATTGAAAATGAAGCACAGAAGATTGAGAAATTGAAAGAGAAGACAGAGGTTAGTGGTAAAGGGACAGAGGAACCACTGTCAGCTTCACTCCAGTATAATAGCAAGCGAGACCAAGAAAAAATGAAGAAATTAGACCCATCAAAACGAGAGCAAATGGAAAGGCTTGGAATGGGTATGGGAGGAAACAGAAGGTAATCATTATTATGCGACTACTTACACATACAGCTACTACTTACACATACAGCTGCAGATTGCAGACTGGTGTAACTAGGGGAAACTATGATGAGAAAGTTTGAATGAAGCTTGTTCAGTACATTAGCACTTAACAAAATGAGAGTAAGGCAAGTTCCTATAATCCAATAAAATAGGACAATTTCTGAAGTGTACCGAATAACGAAATGGAATGTTACAACAATAATAGAAATAATTCGAGCGGCTCTTTTGGGAAAAAAATTTTCTATTACACTAATAACGTTACTAGTATTAGCAGCCGTCCCTGCGAGGGTGTAACGATATAATTAAAAAGAAATAAAATGTCAGGATTGCCTACGATAGAATCTTAGTCATTAAACACGTCATTACGGACTGAAACCGATCAGAAAGTATTTGCTACGCGGATGCGAGGAAAAAGGGGATTACCAAGGCAACACAGTTGTTGAACACGTGTGTGTGTGTGTGTGTAAGCTGCTGGAGTTAGATTTGAAGACCACCCCGGTGAGTTCGATCCGGCCTCATGAAACGGGAAACAAACCTCCCCCCACCGCCAAAAGGAAGATAGGGTTGGAAAGAAACCAGAAACAAAAAACTTTCACTTACCACCAGGGGAAGCACAATCTCAAAAAATTTACTCCAAATCGACGACGAACCAGATTCAAACTCAAATGAAAGACGAAATCGATTTATTCCATGGTACNGCTCTGCATACCATTCCATTGGAATTTAAATAGCCTACCTCCAGTCGTTTAAACAGGTTAAATTCAAACGATAACGGACAGGGTATGGTGACCAAAGGAATAAAAAACCCACTGAAGTACAGAATTAACCTCTTGGAAAGTAAAGCACTTGTTATTGTCCGGATCTTTGTTCTTTCATTCGTATCCTGTAAATGTGAATGAAAAATGACGTTTCTTTTGCCAGTATGGCTGGGCACTTTGGACAAAAGCTGAAAAATCATGTTGTCCATTCCTGCATTTAAATGTTAATATTTGAAAGACAAGGACACTTCAAATAACCCTTGACAAATATAGAAATTGCCGAAAAAGGTCCAAAAATCTACAATTCAGTCTCTTATGCATTAAGGTTAGGAAATGTGAGTTTTTTCCATGGATCGCTAATGGACACCGGCTACTTAATGAAATAAATATCGTGATTGAGATTGACGTTTATAACCTGGTACGTAAATTATATGTGAAAGGTTTAAACACTTTGTTAGTTGTAAAGTCAAAAGGTTGAGAGGGAAAAGTAGTGTACAGTTTTTCATTTTTTATAAGGTCAGGATCAGCTTAAAAGTAAGGAAAGCATTACACTATACAAAGTTTGCTTTGGGTTTTTTTTCAGAGGTTATATGCAATACGATTTTTGTACAACGGGTTATCCTTTTTCTTGGTAATTGTTCCTTTACCCAAATTGGCTTGGTTTAGGGGTTTTGTTGGAAGAAGGGAGTGAGGTTGCTAGTATTACCAGCAATATATTTCTGTTGCATTCTTAATAATCTTGAAAATTCTGAACTTTTTGGACTCAGAGGAAGCCACAGATGTAAGAGCTTTATCATGTCATGAGTCGTGAGCTTTTTCTGAGCTACGTTTCGAGAGGTACCTCTCCCATCGTCAGGCTGGCGATGGAAGAAGTATCTTTCGAAACGTAGGGAAAAAAGGCTCACGACTCTTGACATGATAAAGCGCTTACATCTATATACTGTTGCGTTTTATCTTTTTGGGGTGCGCCCAACAGAATGCTTAACGCTTCGAGAGGTACTTCTCCCATCGACAGCCTGACGATGGGAGAAGTATCTGTCGAAACGTAGCTCGGAAAAAGCTCACAACTCATGTCATGATAAAGCTCTTACATCTATATACTGTTGCGTTTTACGTTTTTGGGGTGCGCCCAACGGAATGCTTAACTATGCAGTGAATCACTTGATTTGATCGATTGATTATTAAATGGATAAAATGGATTGATCGATCGATAGGTAAACAGTAACAAAGGTGATTTAGATTAGATTTTAAATAATCTGTCCGTTTCAAACAACATGGTCGTTTTTTCGCATGTCTTCAGTTATCATTTATGTAACTTTTTTTTTTCCATATCATCCTAGTGACTTTGCACACTCGGTTGTGGATTGCATGAGTACAGTGGAACAAGTCAAACCAACTTCACAAAGGGAAGCACCATCGTACATAGACAGGTACTCTTCCAGTGGAGGTGGATTCTTTGACTCGTGAGTGTTACTTTTTTTCTCATTATCTTAGCTAGTTTTGGGTATATTGTATTCCTTTTTGTATACTTAAGGGTAAACATTTTGCACGAAATTTGAATATCAAGTTTAACGAGTATGACTAATATTGCACGAAAAAAACACGTTTCAAGTTTCCCCCGCAGTATAACACAGCCTAAGAAGAGCAGTAATTGGCTTACGTTACCGATTTTGAACTTGCTGCAATGGGTACACTTTAGTTGTTTTAAATCTTCATCGCTTCGCCTAAACATTGCTCTGCTCTCTAAGCGAGTTAACACTTGTAGTCTTCTCTGTTACTACCACACCATTTCCCTTATCCGGTTTTAATAATACAATATTCTTACGTAGTACCTCCCCCTCCCCCCCCCCCATTTTTGTTTGTTTGTGTGTTTTTGAAGGCTTGGTAATTGTCTTAAGTTAATCTAGTTAAACGCTAATGCAGTTCGCCCTACATTGCCAAAACAGATCGAGTGTTACACGAGCGTTTCAGAAAACACTACACCAAAACGAATGTGCAATTAAAACGTGTATTTCACAATGCACCAGTTTCAGTGGTTGTAATCATTACTGCTTATATTTTTAGACGGCGTTACCGGCCATTAACAAAAAACGCAATATCAATTTAATTTCCTAAAACAGTAGAATAATAAACCAGTCCACAAAATGGAACATTTAGAGCTCCAATCACTTTTAATACAATGTTGACTTTTCTTACTTTTCAGAGCCTTGTGGTTTCTGTGGTCAATTTCTGTTGTACCTTTAAATTTTCCCTTTTCTTTTCCCTTACGTCTTGTGTCAAGGGGGGCGGATATGTTATTCTGTCACCACGTTTAGTGTCTAGTCCATCAACAAATAACAACATTATGCTCTAGACACTGATGTACCTACGTTGGAAAATCCCACAATAAACTGACGTCATTTTTGACTATTACACGTATTGTGTGTATGTACCATCTTTCTCGATGATATGCTCCTTTTATATATATCTTCAAGTGGACAGTCTGAGCTACTTTGTCATATCTCCAGTGCCTGCATTGTACTTGTGCTGGATCTGGACAGTCGTGTACAATGTCAACTATCGTATCAGTTACTTCTACACGTAGTCTACGTTATTTTGATATATTTTTTTTTCATAAATGACGTTCTTTATAGAATTTCCACCCACTGCTCTTTCTTGTCTTGCCCTGCCAATATTGTCTTCTCTGTTTCTATCTTCATACCCTAATGTTTTAACCAGTTCTAGTTCTTATCCGTAGTTATTAATTATTTTGTAACAGCAGCTGTTACTTTGTAATAAGTACATTACTATTATTACGTTTGGACTTTCTGACATTATTATTAGTATTATTAGTAGTATTATTCCTTCCTCTCACCTGCAGTTTTCTTGTATCGAAAATGTTGCATTAATTAGGTTATTTGTTTCATTGGTCTGTATGTCATTAACAACTTCCTTAATTTGTCTAATCGAATTGTTTTATTTTCCTCAATCTACTTTTTTAAAACCCGGAAAGTGGCTGTACTCACAATGCTCCATAAATTAGTTCTATTTCGTCAATGGTAAAACGCTTATTATTCCACTTCTTATTAGTATTATTATTAATGCTGTTATAATAATTATTACTGATTATTTTGTTGTTATTTTTTAATTATGATTATTATTATTATCATCATCATTATTATTAGTTGGCTGTTTTCAAGACATTATTTCTTTACCAGAATTTCCAGTCAACCCCTTTGACTGAAGGCCTACTGAGTTCACTCTCACCCTATTACATATCAATTACTTTGCCTAATATTTTAGTGCTGCATAGAAATACTGTCTTTGCAACAGTACATTATTAAAACTCAATGTTTTCAACCGTTTTCCCGGTGCTTAAATAATAATAGGCCGTAATGTATCACTTATCTTATCAACCACATCAATCCTGCTCAGGCCGCTCATTTTACAATTTTAGACCTTGATATGTGGTCATTTTTTTATGTTCTTTGTCTCGGCCACTACTTGCCCCTGGCCACAAACTAACAATGTTTTTCTTGTTTTTTATTATTATTATTATTAGTTTTTCTTTACTTTGCTTAAACTGAAAATGTTTTATGAGGCAACACACAGACCTTCCAAGTACCCATTGGATCATACGATCAGACTTTGTCAGTGCTGCCTGTTGTAAATGCTCTGCCCGTATATTAGCCCAAGCTCTGTGTGGTTCACAAGATGTTGATGTACTGTACCGTAACTCCGAACGAACTTTGATATCACTATTTTGTCACAGTTTACTTTATTACTGAATGTTAGTCTAAAACTTTCTCTTATTATCATTATAACTACTGTCATTGTAAATATTGTTTTGTTATTATCATCATTCTCATTACTTTATGTCAAAAAGAACTCTGGAGTAATCAAACGTGATTAAGAAGTCATACGAGCACAGCTGTATAAAAATGAGTTGATACACAGCCATGCAATATTATCGCACTTTTTTCATTTTAGTTATGGTGTAGAAAGCAATGGAAGCTACATGGAACAGCCACCAAAGTAAGACTTAAAACCATATTGATAGAAAAAACTAGATATAGTAACCATCAACCTTCGCAGTCACATAAAGCTACGGTATTGCTAGGCGTACCACTCTTTGCTTTACACGTCTAGCGTTATTTTTTTGCTGTTTGTGACTGCTCGTCACGCCCTTCATATAGGTGCCCCGGGGTCCTCCTACGCAAAGAAAAAGATTGATGTAGAGTTGCACAATACACATTCTAGAAACCTACAGTAAGAGATGCTAATACCTATTTACTGTATAGAGCTTAAGAAATCCCTATTAGTAGAAACTGTGGTGAAACGTTCTAGCACAATTGTCAATACAATTATCAACTTTGGACAACATAAGTTTCCCAACAACAATTCTAATGATTAGTAACAATTCAATTCTAATCATCATCATAAAACTTTACTCTTTTCTTAATGAAATCCATCCATCAGGATCAATAATTTTGATACGATTTTATAGTCGAACTTATTTTAGTTTATTCAAATAATAATTAGTTTCAACTTTTTACTTACATAATATTATGCTTATTATTTTTATTCTTACATTATTATCTTCAAATTTTTTTGTCATTATGAAAACAGTTATTATTGCATGGTTTGTTTGTTCCTGTTTTGTGATTTTATGTTGACTATACTCAAAAAAGTCCTTCTTCTTGTTGGCACGTTGTTATTTGTAGATTTGTACTTTTCTAGCTTTGTTTCTACAGCCTCGTTTTCAACATACTTGAATAATTAATTCGTTTTGCCCCCCTTATGACAGTTTTTGTCTTACAAGCCGATATGCACTTTTTTGATCAGATTCGCATATTATCAAGTATCTAGATGGTCGTACCTTCACATTCCTGCCACTCGTGAGCTTCTTTGATATAGCAACAATCTCAGGACTCTTTCTTTTTTCTACCATAATATTCTAATTTCTTTTCGTATCAGCAGATCTTCTTTCTTGTGCAGTCCCCACAACTCTGAGATGTACATCAGAGCAGATCTAATAATAGTTTTGTACCTCTCAGCTTTTGTGTTTCCACGGGATTCTTCTGTCATATATCACACCCTTCATCTCTCACCCCCTATTCCAGCTGTCTGCGTTCTTCCTTTCACTTCCATTTCACATCGAACCCGTTCCTGTATTATTGAGCCAAAATAATTGCTGCTCACGCTTTGTCCAAGCTCTGTGTTTCTGTTTTCATAGGGCATGACCTATGAGGGACGAGCCAGCTTAATGTCTTGGGGGCACCATTACGCATTTTAGGACGTAAACAAACACTTGCTTCCCCACATTTGCAAGCCCCTCAAATTGCCATTGAATGAAAATTTCATGATTGTCTCTCCAATTTTATTTGATATAGCTATTATCCTAGCACCTTTTCGTGTTTCCACATTCATACAACTCTCCAACAAGGATACTCCCAATAGCCTTCATAACGTTTTAATTTCTGTTCTTTTGAACAGATCTTTCTTTCATTCGGAGACCCCACAACTCTGAGATGTGCATCAGAACAAATCTAATGATAGCTTTGTATCTCTTGACTCTTGTTTTACCTCGAAATTTTCGGATTCTTTTGTCACATGTTACACTCTTCATTGCATACCACTTATTATATCAATCAGCATTCTTGCTTTCACTTCTACTGTACATCCACCCTGGTCTTGTATTGTTACTTCACGTGGGATTTCCCCAACACTGTTTCTGTTATCATAGATCCTGGCTTCTTGGCTATTTCCTTCTTACGTAGTAGAGTTGGGAGTTTGAAGTTTTATGATGAACACAATTTTCACGGTGTTTCAGACAGAAGACGCCCATCACTNTACAACTCTCCAACAAGGATACTCCCAATAGCCTTCATAACGTTTTAATTTCTGTTCTTTTGAACAGATCTTTCTTTCATTCGGAGACCCCACAACTCTGAGATGTGCATCAGAACAAATCTAATGATAGCTTTGTATCTCTTGACTCTTGTTTTACCTCGAAATTTTCGGATTCTTTTGTCACATGTTACACTCTTCATTGCATACCACTTATTATATCAATCAGCATTCTTGCTTTCACTTCTACTGTACATCCACCCTGGTCTTGTATTGTTACTTCACGTGGGATTTCCCCAACACTCCAAGAGTTAGATAAGGAATGCATATTCACACTTGGCAAGCCTTAAAAGACTTAATAGGCTCAAGTGGAAAAGAGTTAACTTCACAAAATTTGAGGGTTTTTTTGTTTTGTGTCAAAAGTATCTTCATGCTCATATTATATGCCATGTAATTTTTTTCCTGATTTTATCCTGGTAGTGAGGATGTTTTTATTAGGCTTTTGGTAAGAAATGAATAATTTATGGGATTTTAGGTAGAAATATGGATCTTTTTTAGCCTAAAGACATTACGGAAACACCATTTGTTCCCACATTCAATTGATTCTCTTTTTTGTATATCTGTGTGTTGATTCGATCTCTTGGCTTGGCTTGCAATTCTAATTTATTTAATTGTCAGGTGTGTAATAAAAATGTTTCTTTTTATTTAGATATGAAAATAGTTTCTTTAATGGTAAAAGCTCTTGGGAAAAAGACATGGAAAAAGAATATGTGTAAGTACTTCTTAAGATCTCGATCTTGGAATCTGATATTTAACTCAATTTCCAATTATATACCTTGTATCTTTTACACTACTAACATTTCTTGACGTGTTCTTTAGTGCTTGCAAGACTTTCACTAACAGTCAGGCCACCTTAATCTTGACACCAGATACTCTTTAGCAAATGGTATTTCCTTTTACTTCCTGGTTTTCTGGATGTTTGTCTCAATAATTTGTTTGTTGAAGCCCGACTTACCTTAAAGGCATATCTGCCCATCTGCTTTTCTACAGTGACCAATAAATTGCCCTTCGTTGTTATACGGACTATTTCCATTCGTTATAACGGGTGCAGTTGATACAAGCGTGTAACGGGGTTTTTTCATGATAATTATTTATTATTTTTGATGGTTATATTTTCATTTTTACTCATCTGTGACCAATTGAACAACAGGAGATCTTAATGTTTTTTGACAAGAGACTAGATTCATAATATATAAAGAGCTCGAAAAGATGACAAATTCACAAATACTACATTTCCTTCACAACTACTCACTGCAAAGTAAAATCCAAACAAAACCTTAAGGTGCATAAACAAACCAGGTAAACACTCCTAAGAATCAGAAAATGCACGACGTAATACAATGGAAGGTAAAGGATAGGCACCACAAAGAAAGTGCAAGAGTCAATAAATACTCCGGAAAACTGACTGGCATGGACAGTTGCTGTCAACCAAAGTGTTTAATTATCATATATATTAGATATTGCAAAAAGATAGGTACCTATGATAGTCTATTTTAAGCTTGGCGCTTTGCATTTTTCAATCTAAAAATGGGAATGTGTGTCAGCCAAGACAGACATTGTTTAAAATATTTTTATCCTTGTTTCTTTGACAGAATTGTTAGCAAAACATCTGATAAAAATGACACTAGGTAAGTCATACCCAGTACAGCATTAGCAATATTCTTACTTGCGAACTTTGTGTTCCGGTCATCTTTTGACGGTAGTTCCATGGCTTCAAACTTCTACAATCGGAAGGATTGTCAGCTGTCAGTCTTTTCCCTTTCATCATTGTGAAGAAGGGGTTGACATTTTTTCTGCGTCTTCCTCTTCCCACAGAGAAATATCATTTTCAGTTCCATAATTTTCTTCTTGATTGTTTTCTGTTCGTCAGTTCTTCTTCAGAAGTATATCGATTGTGTTGAATGGACGTTTGGTTCAGTGATAGGGACTTACGAAGGCACAGTTTGATCACGATTGACCAGCTGGGAACGCCCAAATACCCCCAGTCGTTTACTTTTGATATGCAAAACCTTGGTCTTTTTGAGGCAAGACGGCCTTTGAGAAAAAAACCGCACATCTTTTTAATGAAAATAAGATAATGTGTCATCAGGTAACAATCCTCTCACTTTGTCTGTCTACTGAAGATTACAAAATTTTGTCAATCAAAAAAGAATTTCATGACCCAAGGATGCTATGGTTAGGCTTTGGTTGAAAATAAGTGGTTGAAAATAAGTGGTTGAAGTCGTCGGAGATTTTTGACAGTCATAAAGTTGTACAAATTCAAAACGTAGAATAGGAGCATAAGTATTTTGAATAGTGGTTTCAGATAACCTGCATCGAGTATTTTGAAGTCGTATGGGAAAGGGGCTCCCTGCTTTTATTTCAAACACCCCCCCCCCCATCCCTCATGTTTGGTACAATTTAGCCCTTCAGGGTATTCAGTATGATTTGCTTGACAATAGCTTTACAGTTAATACCAAAGATGGAAAGATGTATCACTAGCAGTGTACGGATCAAAGACAGAAAAATCATTAATGAAGTATTAGTGTTTTCCTTACTCCAAGAATGGGATATTATAAACAGATTATGAAGCAAGAAGATATTTGAAAAATAGAATTTAAAAAATGAAAACAGAAAACTGAAATTATAAACTTTTGAAATTTATTCCTGGTTGTTTTAATTTGTACTTTGGCTTAGCGCATTTTTATTTTATGTTGTTGAGATTTTTTTTAATAAGAGACAAATTTAGTAATTGGTATATTTATAAAAGCAAATATTTTCAACTTGCACTGAACGCTTATTCCAAACGGGTTTTTTAATCTTACACCTCCCCCCTGCGTAGTCACCCCCTTTTTTTACAAAGGCAAGTAATGACTGTAATCTTTGGGGTTTTTTTGGAAAAAGCGAATAAATTGTAGCGTCTAGCAGAAAACTATTTATGTTGTAACACAATGCCCATTAGAAATACAGAAAAAAATAGCTTGTGCAGTGGCTAAGAAATGAAAATTTTGTGTTTCATTCACTTGCAATTGCCATTTCGAAAATACACGGAACATATTATTGTAATTTATTTCTTAATTCGTCCAAGACATTGTATCCGATTTCGTTATATATTTTTATACGAAGCTGATAAGAAAGTTCCCAGGTTTGTTTATACCTTTCTGGCTTAAATCCTCAATTAAATGGTTTGAACTGTACCAAATGATATACCACTCTCCAGTGACAACTTTCTAATCGTCAGTCTTGGTTCATTATTGATTTGAGCAAGAACCATTCTGACCATTGGCGAATTGCGTGATGTGCGCTGCCGACAAAAACGTCAAGGTTTTTTGCCATTCCGGAAAGCATTTTATTCATTCGTAGACTGGGGGCCATGATAAAGGTCTGTGCCCATAACCTTTCTGCGACATTGGGGTTTTTTTTCCTGTAGGATTCAAGAATGATGAGACTTGACAATGAGGTTAAGGATAGCGATATTAATGAGACCGATCAAAATTTTGTCTGATAAAGAGGATTCACAACCCATTGTTAAAAGGAATGCAATAATTTCCGAAGGACATCCCATGGAAAACAACAAATACTAAATTAATGATTCCTTACGCCATAAAGTGAAAACAAAGACAGCAATAATAAGAAAGGATTCCTTGCAGATTAATAGCAAATGGTAGACAAGGATATACCGTTTGCCTTACTTTGAATAGGATTTTTAGAAGAAATGGACTAATTTTTTGGAAAAAATATTTTAAGGATTTTAAGAGAATTTTGGGGGAATATTTAGAGAAAAACAGAACTCTAATAGGTTAAATTAGTTTCTGGCATTACTAGAGTTAGGACCAGTAAACAAGGAGTCAGTAAGGTGAGAATTAGATACGATATGATTTAAGATGCAAAATACATATAATTGCTGCATGTATTATAGGTACTGCACTAAACATATCTCTAGTCTATGGCACCCGGTGTGGGCCATTGCTATCTCGTAACGGTACAGTTGGACTGAAGGCGTAGACAGAGGATTAGTGTTAATGTGCTGTTAACCAGCATATCGGGGATACTGTTCTTGTTTTACTTTTGTATTGTTTTTATGATTATTCTATGTGATCAATAACTTCAAGTAGCTGTTTTTTTATGAATTGCAATTAATATACCGTGTTATTTGCATCAACTGATAAAACACTATCGTTGAAATTTTCAGTAATGGAAGTCGACCACGATCTAGAAAAGATTATGGTTCCGACCCAGCACCAGGTAATCTTAAAATCTATTAATCCCAATTATTTTTTTCTTCACTGATTGTTTTAGTACTGTTAAGGCTTGGTGGCTTTTTTTTTGTTTGGAACATGACGTTCACTTTGATTTACCATTGATTTAAAGCAACCACGTTTTGGATCCTTATCAGACTATGCTATAATTAACTTCTGCATGAATTAGCAACTCTTTTTCGACTATTCGTTGCAAAAAGGTGACGCACCGCGAAGAGTCGGTTCCCATGGCTCTTTTCTGGTTACTTGGATTGCATACCAATTACATTTACTTGAAGAAATTCACGAAAAGCGAGCTCCAATGTGATAAGCTCGTTTTACTTTACTCCTGTTATTTATACTGTGTAGACCTTTAACAGAGGCAATGAGCAGAAACACAAAGCATTGCAAGGTGTCTGAAGACACTTTGCAATACTTGGAGCTCCTGCTTACGTGCCTGGTGTACATGGGATTCCTGCTCATGTACCCCTTTAAATCTGGTATTCCTTGTCACGTGTTCTTTGTTTACTTATCCAACCACTTCCCCAACACACACCGTCTAAATAATTTATATCTTTCTTCTTCTTAATTCGCGCGAACTCGAACTATATCTTTGATGTAGCGAAAAAAAGAATCTATTTAGTTCTGTTTTGTGGTAAGGTTCCACTTTTATTGCCGCGCATAAATGATGGTGTAACAATGACATTAAGTGTTGATTTTCACATCAGCAATTTGTTCAAGGCAGCTGATTTCAGCCTTTTGTAACTGTTTGTATTCACATACCGTCAACCAGAAACCAGCTGAACATAACAACTCCGTATACATAGGAAAACCAAGTTTTCTTGCAAATACTTTGCACGAATAACTTTATTAAAAGTTAATTATTATTTTTACTTTTTTTTCAGTTTTTTTTGTTTAGTAAAGGTGAAGATAATCAGTAACAATGACAGGTTAATAATTGTGAAGAAGACCCCCAGATAGCAGAAAGAATATGAACCATCATGCAGGCATTTTACATTTTTGGCATTGTCAGCTGATGCAAATGTTTTTCCTAGCATGCTAAAATTCCTTTCTGGCTATTAGAACTCACCTAAAAGTAGTTGATGCCTGATACCACTAGATTCCACCAAAAGCAAAAAAGAAGTTAGGATTTTTTAAATCCTGAACCTAAACAAGAATATCCTCGTTGCAGGATTCGTTTCAAATTTATTTTTTAAAAGTTGTAGTGCTGATTTTATTTTTTACACTGTAGCTTATTTCAGAATTTGTAGTTCACATTTATGTCTTGTCGTTCTCGTTCCCACTTCTCATTAATTATGTATTTTTAACCACAAGCAGTACGTAACCTAATTCATAATATTAACCTAGTTTTTCGATTGGGTAAGTAAAGTAAAACCGTAAACATGACGTATCATTAAATTTATAATCTAAAAGCACCTAAACCGTATGAATTGCCGAAAAACTTATGTCGGAAATAAGATACTTTCTAAACTAGGGGAGTGAGCACAATATCCGAGAACTAACCATTTCTGTGTGTACGTTTCACCGTAAGCAAAATGGAAGCAACGGTGAGATTCCATTAATTTTTCTCTTAGCTAACTGTACGTCATATGCGCTTCTAAAAAGTTAATGGAGTAATTAAGCATACACTGCAATTTTACCCATATTTTAAGGTTATCGTAGAGTGGTGCATCTTCCCCACGGTGCAGATCTTCCTTGAAGGTAGACATTTTAATCTTTTAAATAATGTCGTATAATTTGAGAATACTGTTAATCCGCCTTGCCATTTTATTATTTTTAGCTGACACACAGCAAAGATTTGCGAATGCCAAGTCTATTTCTTCAGACCAATATTTTGGAAATACCAAAGAGGTGAGCAAACCATGTGATTAAGAAATGGTACTGTTGAAACACTTCATTTTATGATTTATCTCTTAATGGGACCTGCACACATTGCACAGAAGCATCGAATAAGTTTTTAGGTCTTCAGTTACGTTGAGGACCGGCTCTTTTAGAAGCCACCGTTGTTCTTTTTCGTCATTTATTCTTCTGTGTCCATTTTGATCTTCGCTAATTTTGGCCAGAAAAAGCTGAAATTTTGTGGTTGCTTATGGTCGATCAATACATTGACTTTTAAAAGAGAGAAACTCGGCCGTTATGACCTGATAATCGTAGTGATCAAAATTTCTTGTGTTTATACGGGCGCACATAGTTTCATTACCGGTCATCAAAATTTATTGTATTGATACGGGCGCACAAAATTTCATTACCAACGATCAAAATTTATTGTATTTATACGGCCGCACATAGTTTCATTACCGGTCATCAAAATTTATTGTATTGATACGGGCGCACAAAATTTCATTACCAACGATCAAAATTTATTGTATTTATACGGCCGCACATAGTTTCATTACCAGTAATCAAAACTTCTTGTATTTACACGGGCACACATATTCATTACCGGTGAACAAAATTTCTTGGTTGTATTTACACGGGCGCACATAGTTTCATTACCGGTGATCAAAATTTATTGTATGTGCACGGGCTCACATAGTTTTATTACCGGTGAAGAAATTTTTTCCTCCCGTTTTAAAACGCATTTTTACAATAGCGAAAGAAGATTTATGTCATACAGCCGCGATTGAAATTTCATAATATTGCAAAGTTCTGTATATACAAAAAATCCACACACTGAAGTAATGTGTGATGATTGGCTTTTGTATAATTTCATACTTTTACCTTAGATATGGCTTGATATTTTAATTGATACCCTAACAGTACTACTGAACTTGGCGTATTAGAACAAAGAGAGAAGGTCGTTGTTATGAGGTCATAGATCCTTTGCTTTAGCTATTTGACGTTAAATAGCGCGGCAATTTTTTTTGGTAACCAGTGTAATCTTGTGAGGGTTTGTTTAAATATTTTCCGTAGACTGATCTTGGAAATATAATAAATATTATATTTATTTACATATTTATTTATATTTATATAATTTAATATATTTATATTATGTAATAAATATTGGGTTAATTGGTTATGGGCAATGAAATGTTAGCCGATGTTCTTAGCCCTATTTTTACATAATGGAAAATAAGAAGAAAAATGTTNGGTCGTTGTTATGAGGTCATTGATCCTTTGCTTTAGCTATTTGACGTTAAATAGCGCGGCAATTTTTTTTGGTAACCAGTGTAATCTTGTGAGGGTTTGTTTAAATATTTTCCGTAGACTGATCTTGGAAATATAATAAATATTATATTTATTTACATATTTATTTATATTTATATAATTTAATATATTTATATTATGTAATAAATATTGGGTTAATTGGTTATGGGCAATGAAATGTTAGCCGATGTTCTTAGCCCTATTTTTACATAATGGAAAATAAGAAGAAAAATGTTCAAGCGCAATTTATTCACTTAGTCCCACAGCAAAAAACACTTTACCAGTTCCCTTGGCTGCTACGTAGCTCAGGCCAGTGTATGGCTTTAATGTATATACAGAACTTTATCATGTACTGACATTTCTTGTTTACTTTTAATCTTAAGTCAATATAAAAAAATAATGTGAACAGAAAGATTTTACAAGGTACTCCCATCAGATTCCATATTGACAGGGGGTTTTATAGTATAAAAAGTGTAATCTGAGGAAGAGGAGCCGTGGCTTAATGCTTAGTGCAACTGCACCGTAACCAATAATTCCGGGCTTGATTCCCTGAGCGGGCAATTTTGGAAATTAACTAAAGAAAAAGTCATTGGTTGGCGTCAGGAAGGGCACGGCCTGAGCCCCAGTTACTGGGAAAAAATGACGTTAAAACCCAAAAATAAAGAAAGTGTAATCTGAGGATCCATGGCTTAATGGTTAGTGCAGTTGCACTGTAACCAAGAGGTTTCGGATTAGATTTCCCGAGTGGGCAAAAAGACTAGAACTTTACAAATAAAAAACAGGTGGTTGGCGTCAGAAAGGGCATCAGGCCAAGAAATTCTTCACCGCCTCAACAATGGCCCCCTGAAGAGCATCGTCTGAGCCCAGTTACTTAAAAAATTGACGTTAAAACCATTTAAAAAATTATAATTTTTTTGTTGTTTGACTGGAAAATCCTTTTGAGCAGTGTGTTGTAAGTATGCGGCATTTAAGTACTTCGAATTAGAAGGCCCGGATGCAAAAGCTCCTTTCCTTACCCAAAGCGAAATCACCTTTGATTTGAATAAAAATGGCGATATAGTTGATACCTTGATCATAATTCTAATGTTTTTGCGTAAAATGAGTTTACTACAAATGAGCTCAACAACGGGAACAGCTGGTATTATTGCTTATGGCATTTTTCAAAACTGAATGTATTGAGAAATAAATATTTAACTGGTTCCCGCTATAAACAGTAATTAAAGATTCACGGCAGCTTCTGACTGTTTTGCTGGGTTCTTATTAAGTTGTAAGCTTTATCATGTTTTTGTCAACTGTTTATTGATCCAAATTAATTAGCTTATCCTTATCCTGCCCAAATATTTGCAAATTAAGAAACGTGAGCGCATAACCTTCCCAGCACCATTAAACACATAACGGTAGTTTAGTTCTGTCTTGTAGAAAGAACCAATGTACGAATCATTTTACTAAGCTTAAGTCTTGATTCCGGTTGAGGCACTTCTGGGAGAACCTGGCTACCCTGATTAAAGGGACACTCGGGTTTGGGAGATATGGAGACCACAGTAGGCCATTTGTTCTAGAATACAGCACTAAAATGGCTTTCAAATCATTTTGATTTTAACTATACTTTGCACATGAAGCTGCCAACAAAAGGAAGGAGATGCCCCAAAAGATGCCGTTGCAGTAAGCCAGTTTACATGAACGCTAGGCATATGTAAACACCCTCAGTTAGTGTTTTGGTGAGATTATTACAAACCAATTAATCTCCTGTTAAAATAACTAATAACTTGAGGAACGATGGGTAGTAACAATAAAGAATTTCCAGAGAGTAATAGTGATAAAGTGTGCTTAGAACGGGGTGTTCCATTTCGGCAATGGAAAGCCACTGGCTGTCGATGCAAGGTAACAATGCGCCAGATGTTTTGCTTACAAATAGCACTGCATTAATGTAAAGATATGCTTAACCATTTGTTGTCAGTTTCGATGCTAAACTGGGTGTTCCCTCTACTTGTGACAGAAAACGATGATTCTGACATGTCACTGCTTTATGATGTTGGGTTTTTTTTTATTTGAAGGAGGATATGGCACGCACCAACTTGGAGAGATTCTCAGGATCTTCATCAATCTCCAGTGCTGAACTTTTTGGCGAAGAAAAAAAAAGTAAGTTAATTTTGAATAATTTTGAAATGGGTACCTTGATGTTTTTTTTGTAGTACACCCAGATAGCTAGAAAGGGTCACAAGAAAAGAGAAGAAAGAAAAAGAAGAAGAAGAAGAGAGACATGATTGTGAGAAATGTTTATGTTTAGGTGTTTATGTAAAGAAAAGAATGAAGATGGTGGTTTTGATGATAACAATAAAAAGAGCCCAAAAAAAGCTTGTATATATCAAAGCCTGCCATAGTAAATATTTTTTACTGTAAAGCTATTGATGTATTTCTATGTTTTGAAAATAGATACCTTTCTGCCTCAATTGCAATGTCGTATATTTAACTATATTTAATAAAAAAAGGGGGGGTGGCGAGAAAAGTATTATCCTATTTTTAAACCTCAAGGAAATTATATTGTCTTACATTCACTCACCCACTCACGTTGTGGGTGAATGGCCGAGTGCCATTACCGCTACACAGTAGTTGTACTACTCACACGTTGCAACCCAGTACTGTGATACTATTCAGGATTTAGCAATTTTGATATAGTACCCATAGCTGGGATTACTGGGAAAAAGAATACTACGTTACTTAACAAAAGTTAAAACAAATACAGGAAAGTATATTTAACTAATAATAGGAGAAAAAGTTTGACTAATTGCGAATAAACTGTTATCTGTTTTTTAAAAATTGTACTTGTTCTTGCACTTGCATTCTTTTCAGGTAGGACGTCTTCTCTTCCGTCCGTGGATTATGCACAGTTAAAAGCTGGTGTCTCTCAAGTTACAGGGAAGGTATGAAGATATATTAAATGTTTTAAATGCAAAAGATTTGAAATACGTGTTGTTTACATACTGTTTGTTGACAGAGAGGTAATATGTAACTTATTTCGCACAATGAAAACTGGCGACAAATGTTTCAAAATTCAATCTTTATAAAACAAACGACTTTAAATAAGATTGTTGTGACCATCAGGACTGTTTCTCATCTGCTTGCACTTCGATCTAAGTATATAAATTGCTGATAGTTAAAATAATTGAAATTGCTATGCCATTATAGCTAGTTTGGAGAAACGTTTTCACACCAAAGAAATCCTATATTTACTAAACATTGTTTGGCTGTGAGACGATAACAGCTTAAAGAAAGTCGAGATTTATATTTAAATGCTCTGAAATTACCAGCGAAAGACAGCAATTTCAACATTAACTGTAACTATAGACTGTAAACCAGCTGCAATTTAATCTCGCAGACTTCAACAACCCAGATGGAGAATTCATTTGGTTAGAAGTAACACTTGTTTTAAAGGAGGTTATCATTGAACCAAATATATCACCTTAACATGACCAAGTTGTCACTACTAATGAATGCTGAAAGAAGAGGGTGGTTGTTGACAGCTTTCAGACTGTAAATTGTTACACTTAACGAAATACATATACACTTACTCGCATATGAGATACGATCAACGATATTCCTAGTATGTTTTCTACTGTCTTCAATGGTATCGATCTGAGTGGAGCTTAGTATCAGGTTTTTTAAAATAAATTAAAGGATTTGAAGTAAATGGTGGACTCATTCAATTCACAACAATGCCACGGGGAATCAACGACAATGCTGTATTCTTTCAACTTTTCATAGACGAATCTTTTGAGGAGAACAATTTGCCTGCAGCTTTTGCTTACCTTGATAGCATCACTTTTTGTAAAAGTCACCAGCATAAGCATGAAACTAACGTAAGGAATATATATGGAAGGACCAGAAAAATACCTTTAAATTTAGCAAGTCATTCCATCCAAATGTAAACAAGGGTCTGGCCTATGGGCCCTCAAAGTTTCACTCTTTGTTTGCATTCGTAAGAAGAGTAATGACTCAAAATTCTAGCTACATAGCTCTTAGGAGTCAACTTCTGTGGCTATTTAACGATAAAAACAACTTTAAATATTTGGAAAAAATTGTTTTGATTTGTAAAGACCCTTTGTGCCAACTGACTTCAATATGGGGTTGTTTGAATTTTATATCTCTTATCTTTACCATCTGGAATTTTAACTAAAAGCTAATGGCTTTACCCAGTTTCTTCCTAAAAAATAGTGTTGAACAAAAGTGGAAAATTAGTTTGGTCTCAGAAAATTTGTTTTTAAAAACTTCAATATTAAGCAGCTTCTGAAAAACAAAAACACAAAACTTCCTTCTCTAATCTTGTAGTACGACTTGGGATCTTGAACATAAACAATGAAACAAGTATTTTGATGATTTTGACGGGTCAACAGGATAAAAAAAACTAAGGATGCAAAAATTCGCCACTTTTTTATACAAATATTCAACCAAAATAACTGCTTATTACTAAATAATTCCGAGGCCTTGAAATACCAGGTTGGTGTGTGGCGGGGTTGTCTGTCTCATGAGGAGGAGCGCGTCTTTAGCCACGGTTGTTAACTCCACTAAAGATGATGTTTGATAAAAACACCTCAGTGTCACTTCTTCATCATCACTCCTCTCTTATGAGGGCAAGTTTGGTAGACTCCCGCCGTTTAATACCACCCTCATTTCCAAAGGACTCGGTCAGTCGGTCTGCTGACGGTTTGCGTCTAAGTGATGGTATTGTGCATCTATTCTTTTTTTATGACAAGTTTAATCAAGCGAATGATCCTCAGTACCCAGCAGACCATCTGTGGCCAGGGGATGCAAATGATCTCCAGACATAAGACTGACTCTCCATATCCGAGAGTATAGACTCAAAATATGGTAGAACTGGATCTACACAGACCCGGAATAACCAGCTACATTCAAAAATTTATTTATCCTTAGCTCTCAGTAATGTCAGAGGTCTTTCCTTCATTCTGACTCACCTTATATTTTTTATTTATATTGACAGTGTTTGTAATAGGGATCTTAATGTTGACGGCTATTTCCTTTATTTCGACCAGACTCTACAACTTATCTTCATGGCCATCTTATCTTTGCTGGACAGGATCTTCCAGCTGTTAGAATAAAAGAACTTGAATGTAAAGACAATCCTTTCATGTGCTTTAGTTTGTCTCTCCACGTGTTATCTATTTTTCTTTTATTGATCTCCCTCATCTGGTTCTCGCTCAGTTATTGAAACAGTATCAGACACTATTGATAAGGCTTGGATAAGCATCACACTGCTAATATCTTTGCTTTTGGTGACTTTAACGCTCATCACATGACTTGGTTGACTTATTCTAATATCATTGTACAAGTTCCTTACAACTCCGCTCTTGTCCATGATCTTGTACAATAATACATAGAACAATTGACAGTTTACAATTATTTTCATGAACCTACACCAGGCAGTTTATTTTTGACTTCCTCAGAATTAATGAATAAGGTTAAAAGTGTTAAAGCCATGAAAATTGAAATCAAGGAGTACGGAAATTTACAGTCTTTGTCTGTATTAATCACCAGATAGCGCACTATGTTGATAATAACTACAAAACTGAAATGACTAGATACGGGTGTTTTTAAACTTTGGTAGTACGGACCTACGTGTAAACAGGGCTCGAATTGTTTCAGGAAGTGGCGACATACCTATGTTTTGCTTGTTGTGTTTCTTTCTTTAGTGCTGGACGCCATATTTCTGGAAGGGTGTAGGATATACTGTTGATCTGATTGCCGAAATCAGTAGCCTGACGATGGGAGAAGTATCTCTCGAAACGTAGCTCGGAAAAAGCTTACGACTCATGACACGATAAAGCTCTTACATATATGGCTATTGTTTTGATTTCTTAGTGCACAATAGTAAGCCCATTTAAGAAGTCATGTAAGACCAGTGAAAAGACTGAATTGTACATACAGAGACTATGTACACTTAACCGAAGAGAGACGAAGGACTTCTGTAAGGTAAAGATCAAGCGCGCCAGTAAAATTTAGTCACAAAGAAATGAGATGTTGCCAGATATGTCAAAACAGATGTATTGATTAGTACAAAGAGATCAAACAACTACATTGAGAAGTACCCAAAGCAGGGTTGAGTAAAATGTGCCCCATTAAAAGGATCATCACGTAATAACTATATGTATGGCACTGGGATTGATGAATTTAAAAAGGGGTATAAGTCAATGTTCTTAACCCATTTTACTACGCTTTATTTTCAATTTGGAAGTTCGTAACTGAAATTGCGTTCGTGCCCCCGGTCTTCCAATCTGCATGAGGCAGATTGGAAGACCACCCCGGTGAGCTCGATCCGGCCTCATGGAACGGGAAACAAACCTCCCCTCACCGTCAAACAAGTGAATATCTATAGCCCACAGCAACGGCCCCCCAGTGTGTATCTGTGACCAAGTGAGTAGCGCACATTACCTGGTTGGTTTTTCATTGTTGAGATAGAGCCAATAGTTGTTATCCTACCACACGAGGTTTCCCTGGATTACTCCTGGGTGCCACCTATACACACCAGCAAGGACAACACTGAAAAGCAACAGCAACCCACAAGCAAGGCAGAAACAATAAACTTTCACTTTCCACCGGGGGCGGCACAAGTTCCAAACAAATTCTCTAAGTCGACGACGAACCAGATTCGAAATCACATGAACGACGAGATCGATTTCTTCTATGGTACGGAAGAACAGCTTGAAACGAAGGCTATTCGTTACCAACCAGTTAGGAAAACCTGGCTGGTCAACATCCAGGCATCACCACGTGGAGATTGCCTTCTTGGATGCCCTAAATGCTAAATGCTTGTATTCTCGCTTCCCCTTTTTTGACCCGGGCACAGTGACGTCACTGTATCTAGTCACAATGTCCAGGGTAGTAGGGTACATTGTAATTCTTTTCATTGTAATGGCTTCTTACTTTGCAAAGGCTGAATACAGCAAGACTTTTAAAACTAATGTTTTTAATTGGTTGATGGGCGAAAAGACAACAGTTGTACATAGTATATGTATGGTGGGTATTGGATTCGAGTAATAAGGGGTGACACCTGCATTTATATGATTTGGTGGCTAATTCATTATTACCATTCGGAAATTTGACTGCGGATAAAGTATGATATTTTGTACCTGTTTGTAGTTACATTTGGTTCGGTAAGTACCTATCTTGAACGGTGATCGTAAAGTAAAGGTCGTAAAAGGCGTCTGTAAAGTTTGATAGAACCGAAGAGACATAGAAAAATACCTTAGGTAACAGAACTGCAGTGTAGAGATACTAGATTTTGTTTGGTTGTGTACGTCCAAATATTATTTAATATTGTTATTTTAAGAATTTTTACATTTATTTTCATTCTCATATTTCCCAATGTTACTGCGTCTTTGAAAAGAAGCTATGTTTAGAAATAAACTTTAATTGGATATTGTAGTGAACTTTTGCTTTTAAAAGAAAGAAAGGCAATCCTGTTTTTAGATGGGTCTTTCTAAATCATGAAAACTTAACCAAAGTGAATTAGATACCGGAGGTAATAATGATTCAGACGTAGCCTGAGATTGATAACCATATAGGAAAAGTTAAATAATGAGAAGAGGCCATATATAGTTTTTTTGAAATGAGAACTGTAAATGAGCAAATCGTATCAATATGTTTACTGCACAGGCTTCAGCAGCATGCTTGTATCATAATAAGAATTGGGCATAAGACTGTATTTTTTGCCTGTATTAACAAATATATGTTGCAAATATATCCAGCACGTCTGGGTTGATAGTGAGTTCATCTTTTGGTACACCATCTAATGATATATTTTTTATTGTATAGATATCAAATATGGCATCTGGTGTTCTTGGAAGCCTACAGAGCAGATACAGCGGCTCGAGTTAACAAGCAGATGGAAAATATGATTAATAAATATTTATAGTTAGTTTTTTTAGGGCTGGAGGCCCATTCGCCATCTGCTGGATTTTCTCCATTTCTATAAGCTCCTTGGCTGTGGTTATTGATCCCCACTGTATGTAGATTGCGTAAGGGAATATTACTTTTGAATTTCTGGTAACAATGAAAATTATTTTCTGACACTGGAATGAAGATTTCTTTTAGAGTAACTAGGAGGCGATTGTTGTATATTTACTGATTATGGTAACTTGGTTGAATTTCATGAAGCACATTGCATGCATTTCCTTTTAACAAATTTTAAAACTGGTGCTCACATAGACTAAATCAGTACTTATTTCGTAACTAATTTCTAATCGTAGTACACATATCTCGAGAAAATTGTTATGAATTTAAATCTGTTATCAGCTTATGGTGGCATGAATAGCATTCGCCAGGCCAGCGTATTCCAATTTCTTCTTGCACAAACAGGAATAATAATTCAATGTTGATAAAAATGTTGACATCCAAAATCTGGAGTTATTGAGAACTGGAAATTAATTACAAGGACGCATCCAAAGAAGAGGAAGCAACAGAAAAAAAGAAGGAGGAGAAAAAGAGGAGAAAATATAGTAGTGGTAGTGGTTGTAGTGATATGGTTATGATGTTGATGGTCTAGGGATTATGGTGGTTTTAGCAGTGAAATTTGTGGTGTTAGCAGGAGCATTGGTAATAAGAGTACTGCAAGATAACTCCCAAGAGGTTATTTATATACAGATGACCACACCGTTTTGTTTGTATTCAAACCAGGTTGTGGACCCTTTTTTCTTTTAAAGTATATATTCCACTTGCCGTAAACTCCGTGATCAACATTTTTTTCTTACCTAAAACTAGAGAGTTGCCCTTCTTTATTTTTTTTCTCCACTTTTAGTAGTGATACTAGTTGTAATGGAAGTAGGAGCAATCACGGTAGTACCAAAAGCAGTAGTAATACCAGTAGTAGTATTGGTGCAACTACTACTGCTTTTAGTACCATCGTAACTGTTCCACTATCCACTATCACCAGTGCTTAAAGTACGAAAATTTCTGTCTGTTTCATTTATCAAAAAATGTATCACAAGAAGGAAACACCTAGTATATGAAACAGCTGTCAATACTCTTATTCAATGAAGCATTTAAGATCATTTGTAATACGACCACACTGTTATCTGTGGACTCCCCCTAGCTGTTTCACCAAGAACGTATTTTACGCGCTCCTACCCACCTATGTCTTTTACATTAGCGTGTAAATGTGCTATGATAGATGATTGCAAATACAGTTATATTGAGACGAAAATGTAAAGTAAGGGAACATAACTTTTTAGCTACTGAAGCTGGTTACTAAGAACGAAATATACGTTTTGAAATATTTTGTAGGATTTTGGCTGGCTTTATGCCCCCCTTCTCCTCTAATAGTAAATACCCAAAGTAATTCGAATGAACGACGAGAACACCCTCGCGACACCACTGGCAGGCGAAAACAGTAACACTTATTTTATGTGCAAGCTGCTTAATAAAGAGTGCCTATTCAAGGATTTGAAGTAAGTGCCTAACACAACAGTGAAATTCTCGTATTCCATTTGAAGATACTCCTGTGTGTCCTGCGGCCTGAGGAGTTAACAGGACAGATTTAAAGAACTATTTTTAAACTAAGGAGGCTACATAACCGTGGTACCCACGTGGTTTAAGTCATTTGGTAAGACTGGTACTTATTCCTTATCCGTAATTTGATGAATTTCGTGGGCTACTAAAGATAGTGTATTTACCCCTGTAGTTATTTTTCGACACGCGCCAGCGCTCAAATTTGTTACTTTAACGGTTTTTTATCGCTATGGTAAGCAAAATAGTTTAGTCTAAATATTATGGACTAGTGCCAGTTGTACTCCTCTTGTGTTTATTCAGCTTTTGCGTAACTATTGATGGTTTACGCATTAGTGCTACCAGTGATATTTGTTACCCCGCTTGATATAAAAAGAAACAACTTTAGTTGCGTGGGTGATTCTGTAGAAATCAATCATAAAGTTGTAACAATTTTTTTTGGTGCAAAATTAATCTTGGACCATACTACAGTTAGATTAATATTTCGTTTACGAAATTGAAATTCCTTTTTTCTCATACGTAACTCCTGTTATCTACAAAACAAGTCCATTTTGTGACGATTTGACGTCGATGATTTTCCAGTTTTTTAAGTTGGTTGCATTAACGAGCTACTTCAATGCCAGTTTCTTAGAAATTTTTAAAATATGTGTATCCTGTGGAAATTTTTCCTAAATTTGAGATAACTCAATAGCAACACTTTAAATTTCTTAACATTATTTGGTTGATTCAGCTTCACGGTATTAGTGATTCCACATATGCTATAACCACCCCTCCGTCTGATAAGTACGAGTATTAAATCTGTACCACGCGATGGTCGATTATTTCTATACGCATGAACTTTGATGACATAACCAGGAAAACTAAAGAATAAAGTTATATTATCAGATTTATGTAGTTGGAATCGTATCGCCTATAGCCTAATGGGCAGGCAGATGGACACCCGTTTGGGTCACTTTCTGTGCAACATATTTTATAGATGTTTTTCGTTTTTGTTTCCAAACCTCGCGTTAACTGATATCGTTACAATTTTCATTGACCTCCTTGTTTTAAATGTATTGCCTTGTCTTGGAAGAGAAGTCGTGTTGGGAGGTCCAGTAGGCATGGATTGAAAGGTTGTACAACAATGGGGAAAATGGAGAAAGAATTGTTTAAGTACTTTGAAAATGACCTTGTTATGACCATATCACTTATAATGCAATTCATAGAGTATATGACCTTGCAAGGCAGACACTGATTTGAACACTTTATTTAAGTCTCATATTTTCGGAAATAGAAATCAGTTCAGAAATTCCCAATTTATATTACACAAACTAAATTTATTTTCAATCGTTTGTAGAAATGGAAACGCTAGTTCTAGAATAGATGAATTTAATTTTGCGTAGAGACGAAAAACTTCAGGTTCTGTTAAGAAATCCTTATCCTAATCCACTCTGGTAGATGATTAGAGAACTGAGCGGTGGCTCGTATTTTTAAAATTCTCTTTGGAATAACACAGAAAGCAATCTCATTAATCGATTACGCCCGATTTTCAGGGCTTCGAAGGGGAAAAACGAAATAGGGTTTTCTATTTTTATGTTACGTCACAAGGCTAAAAAGAAAAGTTTTACCCACAATATGTATTAAGAACTAACCTTTTGCTAATTACAAAAATAAATAAAGTGCGTTTATGAATTGTTGTAATCATGTAAGGAATAGTATAATTTTCGAATTGTCCTCTCACTGACCATCAGCACGATATATTTTTTTATTTAATCCGCGAATTTTTCTCAAGTTTATTTTTTGGTACGAGTTTCGGTGACTCGGCAAATTCTACACTTTGCCACATAGTCCACCGATTATTACTCGTGATACGTTTTTTTTTTATCCTTTCTCACAGTTCATACGCTAATTGTTGGTATCTGGTTATCTTTTCCAAGCTTTTCTTTTCGAGGTTTTTCTATTGTGGGCCTGCCGTGTCACAATCCCAAAGCTTCTTATCTTTGCCTTCCAACATTTAATTAGATCTTCTAGAAGTATTTGTTTTACGCAGGCAGAATTTTGAATCCTACACCAATTTTGCTTTTGCATTTTCAAGCACAGTACCGCGCTCCCATCGTTTTTTGTATCATGTAATACCCATTCTAGTAACTTCGCACTCCTTTTCCCATACCAGTATCGCCATAGCTCGATTGTCTCTCGTCAGATACTCGTTGTTTACTAGAACCCTATATCAAGCAACTAAATGCTTGGAAGCAAACTGTGGATCTTCCTTCCAAAATCAATAAAGCTGCTTTCCTACTTGCATTTCCATCCCGTCGTTTGTACCATTTGCTCGAGCATGTCATAATTGACCTAGTTTTTGTTAATTGAGTTTTGGCACAACTAAAGGTGGCATTCTGTTTTTTGCCCGCTATATAGTTTGCTTTGTTCTTTTGAATTTTCCAATCAAAATTTGTTTGGACGTGAACACTAAAATATCAGCATGTTTGTCAACAAGTTCATAACCCTACAAACAATTTCTGTTTAATTTGAGTAATTTCTTTTGGGGAAGCCCTTCAAAACATTAAATCTTTTAAACTTGCCTTGGTAGTTGATAGTTTATGGCGTTGTTTGTAGGGGGTCTGTGGGTGTACGCTGTAGAACTGGCGAGATTCAAATAGTTCGTAAATCCTTATTTTCGAAATACTAAAATGTTATTTTTAATATAAGTGAACCCCTTGATATTGTACCAAAGTGGTACCATCTCTTATTACCAATACAGAAGGGATTTATGACTGTACTTTATTATCGATGGTTGATTTTTCCTAATTGGCAAAGATTGGCGTATGGAGCATGTTAACTCATATGCCGGTCAAATCATTTTACAACTGTTGATACAACTAAAGTTAATTCCTGCCCTAGGCCTTTCATCAAACATCGAGTATCCAGTCGTTATAAGTTGCTTGTTCCTATTTCGTTTATGGTGATTTTGTAATGATCCAGACCTCCAGAAAATCACAACTGCGTTCACAGCTATACTGTGTACTGTATTTCCTCAAAAAGGCGTACCAGTTACGTACTTAATATGAGTGGTGAACTAAGTGTGCTAATAGGGGGACACTGTCATTTAGTGCTTTGAATGGAAAATAAAACTGATGTAGCCGTTTTGGTTTAACCAGTACCCGATAATGCATTTGGGTGCAGAGACTGAAAATTTATGCGTGAATTACCTTGTAATTATAGCCTTGTAATAGATATCTTAGTAGTTTGTTCAAAAGTTTGTGTACGAGTGCTATCATAAATCTGTAGTTTTTTGAATAAGTTCCCGCTTGGTTGACCAAAGTAAAGGTAGTCATTTCGTACCAATTCGAGGAAATACGGTATGTTGTATACTTACGTATATGCACAATTCAGTTATTATTGAGAGCTATATTTTACTTAATAACAATGTAATTTTTCTGAGATTTCCCTTTGTGTCTTTATTTGACAGTAGCGAGAGAATTCTTGATGACTGTTAATTTCATTTGTGCCTTAAATATATTTCTACAAATTTTAATGTGCTGCCTTCTGAAATCCTGAAAACGTTGGCCACAGAGCCATTAATGGCAGCTACAAACTGGAAACTTAGAACTGTCTTGTGGCTATCTTTATGTCTTTGAAAGCTAGGGTAAATTTTGCAACTTTTTGGCTATGTAGAAAATAAAGAAATTGAAATACAAACTTTGGGACCCAAAATGAGATGTAATATGTTTGACGTGTTAACGAATTTTGGAATGAGAGTTTTTCCTTGCATTTTTAAACCTGTGCATACTCTTGCAGTGCTTGGTCCCTATTTGCTCTGTTAAAAGCGAAAGCCAGGTAAAAAAACATATCGAAGAAATTTGGACTACACTGGCTCTGTAGTGTCAATAGTTATTTCACCTTTTAATCCATACACGGTTTCCCGGGTTATTCTTAACGTTACGCATCTTCATATGAACAAACGAGCAAGATCTCAATTCAATCTTGACTCTGTACAATTGTAATCGTTAAAAATATTAACGACAAAGCTAAACACCCGGAAGCCAAACATAAACATTGAATAACTATAAAAAGTTTAATTACAGTGGTGCAAAAGTTGGTCGGTTCTGAAGGGGTATCTTTCAGAACCGACCAAGGGGCTCAAGTGGCATTGACTGCAAGAGCTACGTCGGGCGTTCTCCAACAGATCTAACCATGTTGCACAAGTTGAACTTTTAAGCTCGGATAGAAGGGTAGATCTCGGTACCCCTATCTACACGAATACTTTTGGAGTTTGTGGCGTGCCAACATGGGGTATACCTCTGGGCGACTGTCTCTCATGGGGATAGGATGCATCAAGGATGTGGAATTGTGGGGAAAGCCGGAGGGAGCCACTAAGTTGGAATACTTTGCCGGCTGCATATCCTCATTCAGAACACCCAAGTTTTTTCTGCGTCAGGGAAAGTTCAAACCCTAGCCATTTACCAGGTTGGCAACACTGCAAATGCCCAAGAAATATAAGCTGGACCTCTTAGCGAGGTTTAACTGGACAGGATTTGATCAACTGGAGACCACCTAGGGTGTGCGTCGCATATTCGGTTGTAGAAGTTAAACAATAAGACAGAGTTGCCGTCGTCCGTAGAGCAACCAGAAAGCTGTAAGTATTCGCAATTTAACTGCTGCTTTCGACGCTAGATACTCGAATCTTATCAAAGTGTACACACCAACAAACGATGTCGAGCAGATGATAATGACTTAAACGGCAACCGCAGAATACGTAAGGTAAACACATGCACACACTCGTAATTTAGTAGCCAAAACCCCACTAGCACATACAAATTTCTTGCGTCGAAATCGAAAGCTTGGCCAATTTAAACACAAAGCATACCGAGATTAGAACTCTTAGGAGCGTGTCTCTTAGCTAGATTGGTACAATCTTTGCGTACTATATCACAAGATGAACTATGGGGCACACCATAAATACATTTTACTGGGTGGACTCGTATTCTGCTCTTTGCTGAATTCGTAATAACAAACATTGGTCACAATATGTGCGTCATCGTGTGGACCAAATACTTTTTTTTAAGTAGTAGTGAGTCACCACACATCAGAGCTAAAAGCCACTCGAGGATGAGGGTTAATGACATGGATAGACTGACAGGTGGATGATGATAAGTATTGTGTAAGGGACGGAACATATAAATGAATGAATAAAATTTGATGACTTATAAGGAAGGTTTTGACAAGTGTTTATTGACATTTGATTTGAAGATGTCCATGTTGTAGTCCTCCGGGAAGCAATCTTGTGGCAAAATGTTAGGCACATGGAGGAAGAAAGGAAAGTTCTTTGCAGTGGCGGTAGAAAGACGCGTTCTTGCTGTAAAAGTTTTACGAGGAGGAACCAGTGATTGACGTTCAGTCGAGCACTTACCATGGAAATACCGATAGAGTAGAGAAAGACTAGCAACGTTTTTTCTGTGTGAAAGGGGCTGCAGAGAACTGAACAGATCATTTCCAACAAGATTGCGAAGTCGATTTTGAACTCTGCCAAGACAAGAAAGAGTGCTCTGGGCAGCACCTCCCAAGATGTGGCAGCAGTACGTCATCTTTACTTTTGTACGGGTAGAGGATTGCATCAGGCTTCAGATGCTTTCTGGAGCGGTAGAAAGATCCAACCATTTCACCAGCAGCCTTAGCAACAGATTGGATGTAAGTATTCCATTTTAGATCAGGAGTGAAAGTCACTCCTAGTAGCTTATCAAAGCAAGGAGCTTCTTCAAGAAATGAGCCATTCATTTCAACTGAAGCAAAGCTTGGATCTGAACGTTGGTGGTGAAAGGAGAGAAGCTTGGTTTTAGAGGTGCTAAAGGTAACAAGCCATTTATTACCCCATTCCACTACATACTCCAGGGCAGAAGAAAGGGAATCTGCAAGACCCTGATCACCAGTGCTCTCCGAGGTGCAGCCATAGACAGTTGTGTTGTATGCATAGATGTCAACAAATGATTTCAGAATGTAATTTGGAAGATCATTGATGAAAATCAAGAAGAGAGTTGGCCCTAGAATATAACTTTGAGGAATACCGGCAGTGCTTCCGATTTCTGCCCATTAACAATTACTTTCATAGACCTATCAGAGAGAAAGAATTTAATCATTGAGAAGACATTGCCAGATATTCCATAGCTAGCAACTTTGTGAAGCATTCCTTTGTGCCAGACTTTACCAAAGGCTTTTGATATGTCAAGAGCCACTGCCCTGCAAACAAAGCCCCCATCAAGAGATTCACTGATCCTATGAGATATCACAGTAAGAACATTAGCAGCTGATCTTTCTGTACGAAATCCTTATTGCTTGTCACTAAGTAGATTGTTTTTGTTGAGGTGATTGATAACCGCTTGGTTTATCATGGATTCAAACAACTTACTAATGACACTAAGGAGACTGATTGGCCTATACAGAAATGAAGATGACTGTTCCCCAGTATTTTTGAATACTGAGCAGACTGATGAAATTTTCCAAGGAGATGGAAAGCATTTCTCTTTTACGCAATGATTAACTAGCTCTGAAAGGATAGAAGCAAGTTCCTGCAACAGATTCTTTAGGACAATGGCTGGAATATTGTCAGGACCAGTTGCCTTGCTGGAATCAAGGTCCTTGATAAGTTTAGCAACTTCCCTGACAGTTAAATGGATATCGCTTAGTGTATTTTCAGTCAATGGGGGAAATTCAGGAAGTGGGTGTCCTTGATCGTCAAGGGTGGAATTTGAAGCAAATATAGTTGCAAAAAGCTTTGCCTTGTCAGAAGCTGAGGAAATCACCTCAGGGCCGTTAATGATGGTTGGAATAAAGGTTTTACATCTGCTCAGTACTTTGTTTGTTTCCCGCCAAAACTCTTGAGAGCCAAGTCTCTGCTCAGCAATTCTAGACTTAACAGATTGGGCACAGGACTCTTTAGCATTTCTTAAAATCCATTTGCAGTGGTTCCGATCAATTCTGAAGGCAGCTTTGGTTTCAGGGCATCTGTTCCGATGATAGCAATGGAAGAAGTGATTTCGGTGAGCAATGTCAGCAGCACACTCAGGGGTATACCATGGTCGGCTGTTTGGTCTCTATTGGAATTTCTTACAAGGTATAAAACCCTCAATACCAGCGATTAACCAACTAGATATATCAGTGGCAATACGGGAAACGTTCTTTTTGAAAACTTAGCACAAAGGAATTTCAGAGATAAAAGATCTAAAGCTATCCCAATCAGCCTCCCTGTATCAATACACACTGCGATGGAAAGGGACATCAGAGGGCTCTTTGAATTTAGCTTTTATCTTAATGGAAGCAACCTAGTGATCATAAGACCCCTAAGGAGATAGAAAAGTAGGTGTACACTGTTCTGGGCAAGTTGTCAGAAAAAGATCAAGAAGGCTTGCAAAATTTCCATCAATATCAGATACAAGGGTGGATTTATCTACAACTTGGGTTAACGCAGAGGAAAAGTCATGATAAAACTTTCTTTGTCATCAGTCTTGTTGGAACAAACTAGCCATTCGACATTATGAACGTTAAAGTCACCACAGATATGAATGTTAGCAGAAGGATATTCAGACAGTATCTTGTCAGTTTTTTCAGACCTCCTTTCGTGAACAATGGTTTTATTGCCCGGATATACACAATCCTGCAGATTTGCCATCCTGTGGTAAGTACACAAATATAGCAGACAATCTTTTATGGAGGGAGGGTCCCACATTTCGTCAGTCGGGAAGAGAGGAGTGACCAAAAATCCCTTGCAGTGACAGGTTAGAAACGGAAAACGCAATGAAAGAGGTGAAAATCGAACCAGATATTACGTATGCAATTTTAGCTCGTAACAGCCAGGGAACGTCATGAATATTGTAGGCATAGAACGTTTCAACAACAAAGGTAAATTGTTAAGAACCTTGGCTTGGGTGTTACAATTCATTGAAAATGCCAAAGCTGCGATCAATAAGAAATCTGTGAATAAAGACCGAATTGTAAATACCGATGAAGTCAGCACTGCGGAGATCACAGTGATTCGAGCAATACAAAGTCAGCATTTTGCGAATGAAATAGATTTTTTAACGTCAAATAGAATAGTAAAGAAAAACTAGAAAGACCCCTTTGTATGTTAATCAATTTGCTCCTTTTATGGATGATAATGATATTCTTCGCTGTAGATCTCGCATTGGTAATTCGTCAGTTATTGAATCCGAGAAAATGCCTATACTTTTACCATGGAAACATTTATACTCTGACTTGCTAATTAAAGATTATCATGGCAAAGCCTTACATGGAGGAGTAAGAGATATTTTAAACCTACTTCGTCAACCTTACTGAGTGCTTCGGGGGAGGGAAAAGGTTAAATGAATTATTCGTACTTTTGTAGTTTGTAAGAAACTCGAGGGAAGAATTTGAAAGCGTATATTTGTTTATTCGCGTGCGCCAGTACAAGGGCCGTTCATTTTGAAGTAGTACCATCGTTAATTGTTGAGTCATCCATTCGTGCCTTTCGGCGTTGCTGTGCTCGTAAGTTTCTACTCTCAACGATAAGTGACAATGCAAAAACCTTTAAATCGCCAGCAGAAGAAATATGTATGTTATTAAGGTCACCCAGGCTTAATGAATATTTTAGGAATAAAGAAGTAAAATGGAAATTCATGGTTGAACTCGCACCCTTTTAAGGACGTTTCTGGGAAAGGTTAGTTCGCAGCACTAAACGTTGTTTAGTTAAAATCGTGGGTAAAGCATTCTTAGAAATAGATGAGCTGAGTACCGTTTTTGTAGAGATAGAAAGCATAATCAATTCTCGCCCTCCGACGTATATTTTTGATGATTCCGAGGGTATATCGTTTCCCTTAACGCCATCGCAGTTGATAAATGGCAGAAATTTAGATTGCTCACCTAGTTTTTCATACTTTGAAGTTGTTAATACGTATGAAGGGTTATCCAAACGGGGTAGATATGTTCGAAAACTATTGAAAGAATTCACGAAACGATGGGAAAATGTCGGTCTTCTAGAAGCCAATAAACCAGATTGTAGTCAAATCGAACCATCAATGTAAATGATATTTGTATCTTACGAAGTGATCAGGACAAAAGAACGTTTTGGAAGCTGTGTAAGGTGGTGGACTTGATAACTGGAGCTGATGGATCTGTACGATCAGCGAGAATAGAAGTCATGTCAGATGAGAAAGGTAAGAAAATAGGTCTTTGAAATATTTGGTATCTTTTGAAATTCAAGGCCAATCAACTGCTTCAGCAGCATTGGCTGCATGTCAGTCAAATCCCACAGCACAAACAACGGCGCATGTGCAACCAAATACCGCAGCAAGGCTAAAACGCAACGCAGCAGTTATTGGGGAACTATGCAGAAGGGGAAATGAGTACAATTAGTGTCTTTTGGTCAGAATTTGATAAACTTGCTGTTTTATGCTGAGATATGCTTTGTTAAGAAATATTTTGATTGATAATATGGACAATTAGCAACGTATACATCATTTAATTTTGATTAGATTGTAATCAAAATCCGGGGGAGTGTATTGTAAAGGGCTAAAATCTTCCTGTCCTAAATGGGGTATTAGAGAAGTCATAAGCGCTAATTTGGGAACGTTTGCAACTTTGGTTCTAATAATCACAATGTTTAATTGGTTGTACAATGGCAATGAAACCTACTGTTGTAAAGGGCGGTACAAACGTGACACGTAAAGTCTGCTGCAGACACCTCAATATCAGTTGTCACATGCGTGTAAAGTTAGCTAATTAAAGGAAAGGATAGGATTTTGAACTAACCGTGATGGAGACAAATTGTTTGTGAGTATTCTTTAGTTTATGAAAATATAGTTTGATTAAAATAGATATACGAAGTCTCTGTCTTTCAATACTCACACTTCTTTACAATAGATACCAATGGGGTAGGTTTAGGACGAAGTCACAACGTGATTTTAAAAAAATATTAGAGGAAGGCCTAGCATTAAGTACTAGATTTGTGTTGGCAGCTCCAAATAACCAGCATTCGATTTCATTAAAGAAAGAAAAATAGGTTGTAATATAAGCTGAAAATTCGTAGCCAAACAACAGATGGTGTTTTTGCTACCATTTTACATTCCACGACGATTCGTAACTGTTTTATGACAACCCTGGCAACTAGTGATGAGCGAGCAAATCCAATTGATTAGCTACATCATTTTTTATCATCCATTAAAACACCAAGGTGCTTTCCAGCCTGAATAAAAGAATCAATAATTTGCATATATTTCCAAGTATTATAATACTGTGCGAACAAATAACTAGGTTGTAAATATGACATCCCAACTTTTTGCGAAAAGAAAAAGTCATTTGTTAGGAAGTAAAGGTCACTTAAAAATTATGGCCAGGACAAGAGAGGCGCAGAATATTTTTAACAGAAAGGCTATGGGCCTTACCACTGATCAAGTCCCAAACTCTCTTAACTTTTATTCGCTCACAAAAGGCTCGTGGCTGTTTGCAAATTTCTAAGCCACCAGGTACTCTTGATTAAGAGTGCATCATTGTTATTACGGTTTTTCCGGAGATCGCGGAGCGTGATGGGCTTTTTTCAGTATGTCCCTGAAATTAGATAACCCTTGTGATTTATGTTATCATAGCAGTTACAAATGTTTTCAATATATAGATTGCAGCTACTTTGATTTTATCCGATTTACGAGATGCAACACTGCCGCCCACATCCTTTGCAAAGCATATTTCTTGTGAAATCGCAATTGAACCACCCACGTAAAATGAAATACACTAGGTGACAGAATCAATGAACCAATGTCGACGAAAATTCAGATTAAGAAGTACCAAGAGTCAAGCTACAGCCAATGGACATGAGTATTCGCGATTTTCAAAATGGCGGCATCGATTGATAACAATGTTGCATCTTTCATCGTTCATAACTTTTAACTCAAGTGTTGGATAATAAAGGTTTTACTGTAACCGGTGCCCTTAAATATGACATCATCAAAGATATGATGTAATTTATTGTCTGTTTTGTTTACTTCCATATATTTGTTTACAAGTAACATGGTCGGAAAACCACTGAGTTGAGCACGGAGAAAGAAAATCTTTTTGTTAAGTTATATAAAGAAAAGAAGAAAAAGGCAGACATATCTAAGCTTTTGGATGCTCTTTGGTCTACAGTCAGCAGTGTTGTAAAGAAATTTTTGGATCAACAGAAAATAGGCCAAGAAAAGGAAGGCATAAGTTGTTTACAAACAGGGATGAAGTGGCATTGATAAATGTTACTTATATCCAAGACTTGTTTGAAACAATTTCGTCCCGTATTCATGAAGTAATAAGAATGAAAGGAAATCTAACAAAATATTAAGGCAAGACTTTTCTTAAAACCATATTTATTTTACATTTTTTTCCTCACATTGTTTTTTAACCTTTGGCACCGCAACATCAAAATCACGAATACTTATGTCCAATGACTGTAACTACATGAGCACGCTGACCTTTATGAAAATGAAGGTTAAAAACGAAAAAAAATCTAAATTCGTTGCAGTGACGAACAAACGAATAAATGGCAATCATGTTACTGGTATTGCTATTCTTCTAGCATTTCTTGCAGGCGCTGAAGGACAAATTTGGACTTTGGATTTGCGTCACGGAGTGAGCAACCTCACTGTTAACGAAAATGCTGAAGTTAGTAAATGTGTTCAACACGATTCAAAAAAGGAAGTGTCTGTATTCGGATGAAGAGAACATAACACCCCATACAATATGCTACGTTAGGTTGTACGATTCGTGGATCTTCACTCAAAAGCGATTTTGCCTTGATGTTGTCCAACAATAAACGCGCTGGTATTCCTCTGCTCTAAACTCAAGGCTGCATGAAACTAGTCAGAATTTAGTTTGATGAGGTGCAAACCTCTTTCGGTACATATTGAAAAAAACCGACAGCGAAATAATGTTCTGCCGAGATAATCTGTTAAAAGTTCGATAATCTGTTAAATATTGTTGTGGCCTCCACTAAAGGATCATTGCTTTTTGCAAACTTTTCGTTCCCCACTCAACACGTTTGCTCTGCTTTTCCTGTTTTCGGGTATATATTCAACGTTTCAGTTTCAGTTGCAATAATGTCTTTCTTGACAAGACCCAGTCCTACAAATCTGTGTTCAGTTATGAACAGCGGTAACTTTTCCTCTAAGAATTGACCTAATTGCTGTCCACTAAGACCGTAACCCCCTCCCATCCCTTTGTTCCTATTGTTTGATTTTGATATTGCTATTCTTCGCTCATGCATTTCGTTTTTGGTTTACTGGAAACTTCTCAGTAGCTTTTCTGTCGCTAGCTCGAACTACAATTATAGGTGCCGTTTTTTGTACCCAAAAGCATCTGTGTTGTTATGAGCATGATGTCTGCATGTCTGCAATACAATCAGCAAGTCTGGTACTGCAGTTTTCTCGTCGCTGGCTTACTTTCAGTTCCGGATTAGAATATACTTTTCCTTTCCAAACATTTTTTTTCTTGGTTTCTGCACCCAGGTCATTCAGTTTTAAAAAAGCTATGAAGGCTTTTTTAACAGTAACAATGCTCTCGGTACGTTCAAACCTCTACATTTACTATCCAGATTCAAGTTGCCTAAGTCACAATACCATTACATTACAACCAGAATCGAAAGCCCATGAATGATTTTTGCGACGGTAAAGTTTGGATGGATTTTCAGATTCCCAATTCGTTGTTGATATTGTAAACAATCCTGTGTGATGTCAGGAAAGTTTTGTGTGTTTACCACCCTTCGCAACAGTTTTTAAACTCCTATTCAAGGCTATTCAAGTTTTGTTACATTCCGGCAATTTATCTATCCATCTATCTATCTATCTATCTATCTATCGATCGATCCATCCATCCATCTATCTATCTATCTATCTATCTATCTATCTATCTATCTATCTATCTATCTATCTATCTATCTATCTATCTATCTATCTATCTATCTGTCTATCTATCTATCTATCTATCTATCTATCTATCTATCTATCTATCTATCTATCTATCTATCTTTCTATCTATCTATCTATCTATCTTTCTTTCTGTCTATCTATCTATCTTTCTTTCTATCTATCTATCTATNTCCATCTATCCATCTATCGATCCATCCATCTATCTTTCTATCTATCGATCGATCTATTTATCGTATATCTGTCTATCCATCTATCTATCTATCTTGCTGTTTTTCCATCCATCCATCTGCCCATCTGTGTCTTTCGTTGCAAAAACAACCCGAGTGCATGATGTTCTTTTAAATGCAGCGTTTACAGACCTAACAGAAAAGAAACAAAATGGGAAACTCTCAGATTCACATATTAAAACGATTCTAAGCCATTTACACATAATAAAATGGTCTTACCCAACTTGAAGAACTTAATTGAAATGCATCCAAAAATATGTAAATGGATGGTCGTTTAAACACACTTTGTAACAAATTGTATGTGTGTACTTATGTTTTTATTACTGTGGAGGTCTGACTTCAAAAATGCGGATAATTTTTTCAAGCCTTTTATCAAAACATATTTTATTCCTTCATGGTATTTGCAAAGCATCGAATTCTACAAGAGAACCTACAGAGAGCTATTAGCTAATAAATGAATCAAAATTAATCCTACTATAACTCCCAAAACCCTGAATAAAAAAGGTTGCTGTCAGATGAAGTTCATTTTAGACGGAGTAGGGGTGGGACAAATAAATAGTAATAAAAAAATGTGAGTCGCTGTACATTGCAGAACCCCGTGCGTAATGCAGGTGCGTACCAACAACCTCTACCACAAGCGGAGGCGTCCAAGAAGGCAACCTCCACGTGGTGACTCCTGGTTACTGATCAGCTAGGTTATCCTGACTGGTTGGTAACGAATAGCCTTCATTTTAAGCTGTTCTTCCAGTACCATGGAAGAAATCGATCTCGTCGTTCATGTGATTTCGAATCTGGTTCGTCGTCGACTTGGAGAATTTTTTGAAGATCTTTGTAGAAAAGAATGACTGATAAAATACCGAAGCCACAGAGTATACACTTATTGCTTGTGGGGTGTGTGTGTGTGTGTGTGTGTGTGTGTAAGCTGGTGGAGGAAGATTTGAAGACCACCCCGGTAAGCTCGATCCGGTGTCATGAAACGGGAAACAAACCTCCCCTCAACGTCAAAAGGCAGATCGGTTTGGAAAGAAGCCAGAAACAAAAAACTTTCACTTACCACCAGGGGCGGCACAAGTTTTGAAATAAATAGTCACAGGCAATCAGCATACGAAACGCACTTACTATTCTCACTTTACCTTTCTCGCAAGTCATAGTGAAAAAATGTCTATTGGTGTTGCTTCAAGAGCTTAGAAAAAGAGCTTCAAAATGAATTCTCAAGAAAATTGGAATCACCGATTCAGATATGGTTCCGTAACACCTGCCTTTGGCTCTCTTACCATTCTGATTCCAGTTTTCAAATAGATTCAACGATCCTTTGTAAGCGGGTGCATTTATTAAAAGATGTTTTAATCAAGCGTATGCGCTTATTCGACCATGCATTCCTAGTTGAACATGAGCTGTCAAGCTAATTAATAAGGTGTTGCAAAGGAATTCTACGAGACAATACTCAGATTATTTTCTCTTATATAAATACTGATGAAGAAAGGATTGTTTGTTATTTTAAAAAACTTATCTGAATGTGCTAAATCAAGCGCGGCGCCAAATACAGCAAGGACGCTACTTCCAGTTAACAACAGACCCTCGAATGCATAAATGGAGCACGAAATCGCTTCTGCCATAGATCATTCTTTTCCCTGGTTCGTTGGGAGAGACAACACAAATGGAGTTTTACGTGTTGTCCATGTAGTCATAAAAATACTACAAATTAACATTTAGGTTTCACGTAACAGACCGATGTTTTCTGACTCTCTGGACCAGTATAAAGATAACGACCAGAAAGATTACTCTTTTTAAATCTATGTATATATAGTTAAAAAGAGTATTTTAAGTGCAAAATTGTTATATCAAGACCTCGATTACCGCATGAAATTATTATCGAAAGCATCTAAAAATCGGAATTCCCCGAATACCAAGAACCATACTATAGAAAAAACCCCACCCTTCCTTGGCATTCGAAGCACCTATTTCAGCAACCACCACATTGTTACATGCAAATCGGTGTCAGGCCACTAGAATTACAAATCCCTGTATCGCCGGTTGATCGTACCCCTGGGGCTCAATAGTACAAAGCAAGAGTTTCTACCTGGTTTGTTCTATGTGACGTCTCTACTTTGATATAAAGTTAGCTTTCTTTCCAAAGTATAACAATTTCAATTTTGAGGGGAACGAATTGGTTCAAAATACCATTGTCTGTCTTTTCAACCGAGACTGCTCTGATTTCTTCCATAACTTTGTTATAATCCGATTCCTTTAATTTACTTTTCACATTGTGCATATCTAAGAGACCATCCAATTTTCGTAGACCTCTTTCCGACTCTTTCAATATTTCTGTGACATCCACCTCGACAGCATGTACATAATGTAAACACTTACAATCATGTGTTTTCGCAAACTCCTGGAAGTCAAATGCTGATGTATAGCTATGGTGGTGACCAAATTCGCCGTGTTCATTCCCCGAAAGTTGGTCTTCTTGGTTCTGGAAACCTTGAAAAGTGTACTTCATCCCTAGTTTTATGAAGATGTCATCAGGGTCACCGAGAACTGCAAATAGTATTCCCGGGTTACGTAGCAAAGGCTTGATGACAGATGGGAAAACTTCCGCGCATCTTCCGTGGCCGCATAATGAGTGAATAAAGTGTATGACGTCGTACGACTTGCCTTCTTTCTCCTCCAATTCGAAGAACGATTCCATGGGAACCAACCGAAAGTCAAACGTTATATCACCGTAAGCTTCTTTAATTTCCACGGTATTCTTTTCCTTGAAAAACTGGATGGCTGAATCATCAATATCAACGGCAGTATAATGCAGCTTTGGGTGTAGATTTTTTTGTTTCATCACAGAAAAGAGTTCTTTTAGGAAAACACAATCAGATACTCCAGCACCGGACCCTACTGCTAACATCCTCCATTCTTCTTTCGCTTTCAGCAGTCGTTCAAATAATGGTAAAAGATCTTTTCTCATCCATGGTATATTACTATTTGCCATTTCCATGCTACATTCGGGGATATACTGATAAATAAACGACGAAGATTCATCCATATTCAGTCAGCTTTGTTCAATAATCAGTTATCACGAGCTTTTGCAAATGGTGTCTGTCACCTTGATTGACCAACAAGTCTGGTTTAGGTTAAGAAAACACACGTTTCGAGTTTTTCGAGATACTCAACCGTTGAAGTTAAGAGATACCTTTGAAAAACGCCTGTGAACCTAACTGAAACCCTTAAGACACGTAAACACTGTTTACTATTTTTTTTTACGTGTCTTCCTGGATTTAAGCGACAAAAACTGTGCCAGTAACTCTTAACCTGAGCCTTTTGTTTTCATGAAGCTTCTCTGACAATGCCAAATGAGAACAAAGAAATACAAACAAGCCATCCTCAGACGAAATTAATGAAAATCAATACTACCAATTCTTTAATCCGTTGAATTTTGAAAGCAAATTATTGATGCAGTCTGCAGGTGACAAGGCCTCTATTGTATATATTGTGCCTCACTGCAAGTTTGCTAAAAATTCTCCTTTATTAATGGAAGTTCAAACTAAAGTTTTGACAACACAGTTTCCTCTGCAAAGAAAGTGACCTTTCAGCTCTTTCTCTTTTCTCAGCAAACAAAAAGCGATCAAGTTTAAACTTCAAAGGTGACAGAGGCCAGAAGTCACCGGCAAAGGGTAGGTCAGTAAGTCAAAAGGTTTTGTGGCATTTATCCCCGGCAACAATTACCAATAACGACAGACAATTTTACATCAAATATACTGTCGAATTTCAAACACTGATTCACTGTAAATTATAGCTTGATTTTCAAAAGTAACTTTGTTCAATAGATATCTAATTTTTATTCTTACCTCTCTATTAATAAAGAGGCGATTGGAAAATGTTATAAAAACTAATAGAAGGGGTGACTTTGATTGAAGGGTCGATGTGACTTGTCGAACGTCATGCCAATCGCCAACCCATTGAATATTTTCGGGCTATAACCTATATTCCAAGATACTTTTTGTATCTTTAATTGAAAATTTCATTACGTCTATTTTTCTGTCTTTGTTTTTTTCCTTTTCTTCATTGAACAGGGGTGTAATTCATAGGGCTGGAGCTAAAACAACTCAAGGTTTAGGGCAAGTGACAAAAAAAATTTAGCATACAAAAAAATTTTACCATACAAATTTTTTGATATATCACGTATATTTAGAACATCCTCTGACAATTTTGTAACATAAATTCTCTTTTAGTTACAGTAACTCGCCAGACCTACCTTTTGCCTTTCCGTTAACTATTTTTATTGGTGCAAAGATTTTGCCTTAAAAAGAAGAAATAGGTTATTTTGTAGCCCATACCTAGAAATATCAAAATAGTGCTATCTACATGTTTAAACCCTAACATATCACCTCCGGCACATTTATGAGCGGAAAGTACCGGAGTGATCTCACAATATTCTGGGCATGGAGTGTCCAGGAAAGAAAATAATAGGGGCAAATCAAGTTGAACAAAAACCAAGCTTAAACGACATTTTGGAGTAAAATTTAGAGATTTTTTCAAAGTAGACGTGTTGTTATAGATATGGACGCTTTATCATCTTTCATTCCCTTAACTGTTCCAGCCAACGTCGGACTCTTTGTTGAATTCTTTCAATTTTGATCGATTGTATGTTGCCTGTATTAATGCATTTGGATTTTCTGTTAGTTGCTAAAGGTATTTCCTTCTTTGTCTTCCTCTTGCGCTTTTACCATCAATTTTAGCGGTTAAAGACAGGTGTTCGTGTTTTCCTTTTCGCATTACATGCCCCAGGAATCTAGCCTGTCTACCTCTGATGTTCTTCAAGAGATTTCTTTCTTTTCTGGTTGATCTGTCTCAGGACTGCTTCGTTTGTTGTTTTTGTGGTCCATGATATTCGATGCATTCTTCTGAACGCCCACATTTCAAACGTATTGATATTTTTTGCCATTGTTGCACTTATCGTCCATACTTCACAGCTGTAGGTGAATACTGAGTAGATGTAACATTTCAGTACTCTGGCGCGGGTTTCGAAGCTAATATTCTTGTTGGTCAGAATGTGCCTTAGTTTGTCAAATGTCTAATTAGCTTGTGCTGTTCGTATATCAATTTCTTGATCATTTATCATAGATACTTCTATTATAAGGCTGACAATCATGGAGAAAATAACTGCCTAACTACAGCTCAGAAAAAGCTTGCGACTCATAACACGGGAAAACCCCTATCGCTTCCGTTGACTTCATAAAATCAAGAATTTTCAATATGTGTTGTTCTCTCTTTTTTCATAGATGCGGGCGAATCTAAAATCATAAAGGAAGAATTATATTTCGCAAAAGAAAATAAGATGAAAAAGAAATATTTTTTGCAGTTTTGAGTTTTTAATGAAGTACCACAGAAAATTTAGATCAGTGACCCCCCAACTTAAAAAACCCCTTACGAGTTCACTTTTGAAATTGAATTTGATACATTTAGAGAGTAATATTTTAAAGGTTCGTATGGGTTGGCCCAAAGCTTATCTAAGTTGTACAATTCTGTAAAACTAAATGAAAAAACTTGCAAAATTAAAAATTAATTTATCTACTTAATTTATTAGTATTTTGATCAAACAGATGAACATTTTCAAAATACTGTTTGGGAAAATAAATATTTACTATGCATCGGAATGTAACTTTTTTGGCATTGTGTTACCATTAAAAAGGTAGACCTTCTATTTCTTTGTGTGTTACTGTGGTTATAACTCCTTGTCCCCTTGCAAGATGGCCACCGATTGGCAAGTTCACTTTGCTTTTAAGTCACTGAGTACCGTAGACGATGAGTAAATAAAACAAAGTTTGTTCCCTCTATTTTCAAACCGCCGTAATAAATGCCACTGAGATAAATATAAGTTACGGGAAGTAAATGTAGCTAAGGCTAAATGTCTCAGTGAGTAAGGGTCTCCGCAAGACAAAGGTGTTTGTAAATAATTATTCCGGGTGTGAGTGTCGGGTCCTCATGCAAACATACGGTAGGGCTTTGACGGCCAGCGAGGTAAGTAGTAGAGTCAAAGTAATGCTATTTATTGACAGTGCACAGAACTGAAAACGATGGTCACAACAATACTTCTTCTACTTCTTCTTCTTCTTCTTCTTTTTCTTTTGTCATCTATAGTCATGGTGAAACATTGACAAATTAGTTTGCCACACGATCTTTCATTGCAGCCAGAAGATCAGCACCATTGAGGCCATTGTCATTCTCTATAAGTGTTTTCACTGTTATACGAGGTCTGCCGCGACTCTTCTTCTTCTCGCAACACCAGAGTAGAACCTTTCCTGCAGGATCATCATGTCGAACTGTGTGACCAGTGAGTAACAATCGACGTCGATTAACCACAGAGGATACGCGGGGAAGAGAGCTGCATAACTCTGCGTTTGTGATTCCATCCTGCCACGATACGTTAAAAATGGCACGGAGCATTTTGGTGTAGAACCCATCTAGCTTTTTGGCAAGAGCAACATTTAACGCCCATGACTCCGAACTGTAGAGGAGAATTGTCTCTACTCACGCCTTGAAGACTTTAGGTTTGGTATCGTTTTTCACATTTGATTTCCAAATCCTTTCAAGAGCGTGAACTCCACTCCAAGCTTGGGCAATTCGAGTATTCAAATCAAGGCAAGAATCGGTGAAGCTTTCGAGATATTGGAAGTCATCAGTCAGCTCGATTATGGAGCCGTCAGATGATAAAAGTATTGCATTCAGTTGTGATGGATTCAAACGTATATATTTACTTGGTTTTGTATGGGTTCAAAATTAAACCGATATCCTGACATGCTTTTTCAACCCGAAGAAGAAGATTCTGAGCAACGACGATGTTTTCAGGAAGGAGTGCAATATCGTCAGCATAATCTAAAGCTGACAGCACAATGGTTGGATGACGCCTACTGCGAAGACGTTCCAAAGTGAGACCATCATTATTTGAGAGGGTAGAGCGAAGAGCCTAGTCTAAACAAATAATAAATAGGAAAGGTGCAAGAGGGACAACTTGGGTCATGCCTTCAGGAGTAAGGATAAATGCGGAGGTATTCATGTACATGACTTTAATGGCAGCAATGATATCAGAAGGGATTCCATACGCCTTGAGAATGCTAAACATTTTTGCTCGATCGATAGAATCGAAGGCTTTCCGAAAGTCTATGAATGTAATCACCGCTTCCATATCATGATTTTTCAACTCTTCAACTATGCGGCTCAAAGCAAGCAGGTGAGAGGAGGTAGATTTGCCTTTTCAAAATCCATTCTGATTAGGTCTTAGCACTTTATCGATAACAGGGCGGATGCAATTTAGAACACAACGGTTATAAACCTTGGAGGCGATGTGGGTGAGCAAAATGCCTCTATAAGTATCAGTGAGTGTCAAATCCCCTTTTTTGGAATTGGTGTAATACCTGAAAGTCCCCATTCCTTCAGGCGGTTACCATTAAAGGTAGCGTTGCAAAACTTTCGTAAAAGTTTCTTAACTTCAGGGAGCTTCCAGAATTTGGTTGGTAATCCATCAAGGCCGGGTGCTTTATCGGATTTCATCTGTTTCACAACAGTGTTTACGTCAGCTTGAGAAAACTCACCGCTTTGGATATCGGTAAAAATATCAAAAACCTTCTCTATCGGACTATTAGATACTGAGGCTAACGGTGCATTTAGGAGCTTTTGAAAGTGATTTTTCCATGTTTCAAGTCTATCTTCTCCTGAGATGAAGGTAACAATTCGAGTCCTTTTTCACGAAAGCTCTTTAACTAATCCAAGCGGACTTTATAGAAGAAGTAGATGCAGAGTTTTCAAAGGCCCGAAGAGTGTTGTTAACGCACTCGTCCTCAAGGCTGTTGAATGTAGCATGTAGTACATTTTGTACATCTTCGATGTTTAGAGTTGATGCTTGAAGAGTTGCTTTGCGCTTAAGCCATTGGAGCAAGGTCAATCGTTTTCGGCTTGGAGCGTGGTTTTGGAGTAATTAGTTCAGAACCGACTTTGTTGGCGATTGAAACGAAGAAAGCGTAGTCCTGATCAACACTGGAAAGACTTTGGAAGCGAGCAGAGATAGTATTGTCAACTCCTGTTGCCAATTCGCTAGCTGAAGATAGACTACACCAGAACAATTTCTTCGGCTGACTTGGTTTTGGAGAGTAGAAGCTGAGTTTGATTGAAGCCGACACAGTACGGTGATCACTGTCAACCGGGATAGAAGACGAATAAGTCTTTAAAACTCTTTTGCCACCTTTTTCGATATAAAATAAAATCTATCTGAAAAAGTGTTCCATTTAGAGATCTATGTGTCCAAAATTGGTTCCGTTGTTTTTGGAATGTAGTGTTTTTAACGATAAGGTTATGTTCAACACTGAAATCGATTAGATGGTTTCCATCACGATTAGTATTTTCATGGAAGGATAATTTTGAAGCGATTTGTGCGTTCATATCACCACCTATGAGGAGCATCATGTGGGAAGGTATATCATTTATTGTGTTACTGAGAGAAGAGTAGAAGTTTAAGACATCTTCATCAGGTATGCTGTTGTGTGGAAAATAACACGATATGACAACCGTCTTTGGATTACCTATAAAAGGTGCCTTCAGGATACGGTTGTCAATCTTCTTGACAGATTCTAATGGGAAGAAGTTTGGAATTTATAGCTATACCAACTCCTCTGACTGCTGCATTTTGATCATTTCTTTCAGAAGATGAAGTGAATAATGTAGAAGAGCCTAAAGAGCGCGAGAAAATGTCAGGATCAGAATCACTTTGTACATGACGATGTTCTTGGATACAAGTGATAACGGTTTGATAGGTGGTTTGATAGGCAATTTGTCAATCTCGCATCGTCAGGCTCGTCAGTCTGACGATGGGAGAAGTATCTCTCGAAACGTCGCTCGGAAAAAGCTTACGACTCATGACATGATTAGCTCTTATATCTACAGCTTCCTCTGAGTCCATAAAGTTCAAAATATTCAAGTAATGACCTTGTTATCGGAACATGTTATTTGTCTTACAGAAATGGAAAGGATGTAAAAGAACTTAATAAAATACTTAACACACTTTCAGAAAAATCAAATTAAAAACACTATTTTCACAACTGTTTCAACATCAACTGAGAAGCTGGAACTGTGAGATCTTCGGCGCCAGAAAGACAAATCCAAAAAGACCAAGTCAACACAACAGCCAGAACAAACTTAGTTCAGATGCACTCAGAAACAACACGAGAGAAATCACCACCAGATCTAGCTTTCATTACTAATCCAGCATTACTCAGAAACTCTGTTTCNTCCATAAAGTTCAGAATTTTCAAAATTATTAGGGATACAACAGTCTCTTACCACCAAAGATGTAATAGATGTAAAAATGACCAGTCAGGCTGACGATGGGAGAAGTATCTCTCGAAACGTCGCTCGGAAAAGGCTTACGACTCATGACATGATAAGCTCTTACATCTATGGCTTCCTCTGAGTCCATAAAGTTCAAAATATTCAAGTAATGACCTTGTTATCGGAACATGTTATTTGTCTTACAGAAATGGAAAGGATGTAAAAGAACTTAATAAAATACTTAACACACTTTCAGAAAAACCAAATTAAAAACACTATTTTCACAACTGTTTCAACATCAACTGAGAAGCTGGAACTGTGAGATCTTCGGCGCCAGAAAGACAAATCCAAAAAGACCAAGTCAACACAACAGCCAGAACAAACTTAGTTCAGATGCACTCAGAAACAACACGAGAGAAATCACCACCAGATCTAGCTTTCATTACTAATCCAGCATTACTCAGAAACTCTGTTTCAGTCCCCAGAATTTCGGACCATGACATCGTTGTCACAGACATAGACACTAAAGCTGTATATCTAAAGCAACAAAAGAGAAAATGCTTTATCTTCTCACGCGGTAAATTGGGATAGTCTGAATAAAGCTTTAACTAATCTAGGCCAGTCAGTTCATAATCTTATTTCAGATGGCAAAAATATAGATGACGCCTGGGATTATTTTAAAGCTAATCTTATGGAAAAAGTCGATGAATTCATACCATCCAAAATGAGGGTAGTGGGTCCCAGAACACCATGAATAACCAGAGACAAAAAAAGACTTCTTATGACAAAGCACCGCCTATTTCAACAAGCTAGAAAAACTCAAAACTGGAATAACTACAGACAATTTCAAAGGGAATGTAAACGCACAATAAGAAGAGCAGAGTGGGCATATGTCAACATTATTATAGAAGAGGGGCGTAAAAACAAAAACTCTAAACTTTTTTGGCAGCACATTAAAAGTCGTAAACAAAACAACATCGGGGTAGCTTCACTCAAGGACAAGTCAACGTTATATAGTGATAGTGTTACTAAAGCTAAAATATTGTTAAAACAACTCCAATCAGTGTTTACACCAGAAGATGGATCACCTCTTCCAGATATGGAAACACCACAATACCAACGTATTTCTAACATAACTGTGACTCCTGCAGGAGTAGTCAAACTTCTGAAAAGCATAAACCTAGCCAAAGCCTGTGGGCCTGATGCCATACCTAATGCTGTATTAAAGAATTGTCCCGACATTTTAAAACGTACTATTTCAGAAATTTTTAAACTTTCAGTGAATATGGGAACGCTCCCTCAGGACTGGAAGAAAGCAAATATGTCTTGTGTTTTTAAGAAATGGGACAAACACCTAGCCTCAAACTATTGTCCTGTGTCGCTCACTTCAGTATGTTGTAAACTTATTTTGTAGATATCTCATGAAGCATCTTGAAGATAACAATATTCTAACGTCTTTAAACCATGGTTTCCGCAGTGGTTTTTCTTGTGAAACTCAACTATTAACAACAATGAATGACTTATTAACTTCTTTTGATCAGGGAAAGCAAGTTGGTATCGCCGTACTTGATTTTGGTAAGGCATTCGACATCGTGCCGCATAGAAAATGTCTGTATAAACTTAGTAAATTTGGTATTACTGGACCAGTTCACATATGGCTTACACGTTTCTTAACTAACCGTTCTATGACAATAGTGCTTGAAGGAGAAATGTCAGCTGAAGTAGACGTAGAATCCGGTGTACCACAAGGTACGGTCCTAGGACCAATATTATTTTTGTGTCACATAAACGGCTTGCCATTGTCAGTCACATTTCAAGAAAGATTGTTTGCAGATGATTGCCTTTTGTATAGAACTATCAAAACTTTCCAAGACCACCTTACTCTTCAAAATGACTTAAAAGAACTAGAACTATAGGCGAAAGAATGGTGAATGAAATTCAACGCGAAAGAATGTTACATCCTACGTATAACAAATAAGTTTGATTACATGTTTTATAGTTTGGACAATTGTATTTTACAAATACTTCCTAGTAATCCATATTTAGGACTTGAAATTTCAAAGGACTTGAGATGGGATACTCATATCAACAATATAGCAAAAAAAGATGGTCGAACCTTGGGCTTTTTACAACGTAATTTACAGCATTGTCCTACAGAATGTCGTCGTACCGCTTATCTGAGTCTTGTAAGATATACTCTAGAATATGGAGCTACAGTCTGAGACAGTCGTTATAAAACCGACATTGAGCGTTTAGAACGAATCCAACATCGTGAAAAAAGAGAAATTAAACAAGATTATCGATTCAAAGAGCCTGGATGTTTGACCGCATTGTTGAAAGATTTAAAGTTAACAACCCTTCAAGAAAGAAGAAAACAACCTAGACTCATCTTTATGTACAAGGTGGTTGAGGGTTTGGTGCCGGCCGCCGACCAGTTCTTTAGTCAAAGAAACACCAACAAAAGACAGATATAAAGCCAAAATATTTGAAAACTGTGTCACTAAGAATATAGTCGAGAGACAAGCCTTTTATAATTCAGGACCTTTTATTGTGCCAACAAATTTTACTGATGAATATTGAGATTTCGTCTTCATACACACTGAATCACCTGGAAGACTGTGTAGTCACAGCAAATACCGCACTCACTCCACTCGTCGCATTCAAGCCAGAATTGGTACCAGATCAAGATCAAGATCCCCCTTTCACAATTCCCTTCCTTTCCACTTCCTTCAGCAACCACTCATCACTTCCTTCACGATACTCAGCCAGGGTGTTCCGTTCACAAATCACTAAATCTTTCACACTCAACATTCTTCTTCCATCTTCAGCTCTCTTCAGGTACAACCTCTTGACACTGCTTCTTGGTTGCAAAGCTCCAAGAATCTTTTGGGTCCTTGTGTCCATCTTCTCCAGTTCTTTCTTTCCCCATTTCAGAATACTTCCACTGTATATATATATATACAGTTTTTTGCTTGTCAGTTTCTTGATAAAGTTTGTGGTAGACAGACGAAAATTTGAAATTGTGATAGTAATAAATAAAAATTTGATTTACTCAAGTAAATGTTGGCATACTTTCTTTAGTCATTTCCTGTGTCATATATATATATATATATATATAGTAATATTAGTAAAGTATACTAATGTTCACTGAGAGTGCTCAATGTTTCCAGAGCGTTTATAAACTTAGACTTGTGAACTAGTTGGAATATACATGCTAAACAAATTATCCGATCTAATCGATAAAAAATACCTCGGGTTGTACAGGGATGATGGACTAGCAGTTATCCAGAATGCAAATGGCCCCAAATTGGATAAACTTCGCAAGAAAATAATCCAGGTTTTTAAGAACGAAGGGCTATCAATCACTATTGATGTTAACCTCAAAACAACTGAATTTCTTGACGTCACCTTTGACTTGGAAACCGGGAAATACTACCCTTACCGAAAACCAAACAATTCAATTAAGTATATTAATGCTAAATCAAACCCCCCCCCCCAGCATCACCAATAAATTACCATCAATGATTAACAAACGCATATCTGACTTATCGTGTAACGAGGAAGAATTTAATAAAGTTAAAGATATCTACGAAAAGTCTCTGGTTGAAAGTGGTTTCCAGCATGACCTTACATTTAGCCGAGCTACTGATGATGTCAAAGCACGCAGGCAACGCTTGAGAAACGTAATATGGTTTAACCCACCCTTTAGCAGAAATGTGAAATCTAACATTGGTAAAACTTTCTTGAGTTTAATTAACAAACATTTCCAAAAAGATAACAAATTGCACAAGATATTTAATCGCAACACCCTTAAGTTAAGCTATTCTTGTACACCTAACATGTCACGCATAATTAAAAAGCATAACAACAAAATTATTAATAATGAGTTCAAAGAAGAAACAAGACCTTGCAACTGCAGGAATAAGGAGAACTGTCCTCTCAATGGTAGTTGTTTATCTACAAACATTGTGTACAAAGCTGAAGTAGTTACTCAAGATAATTTATTTACGTATTATGGCACATCAGAAAGCGAATTTAAATATCGATACAACAACCACACTAAATCGTTCCGTAATCGCTCCTACCAGAATGATACCGAACTTTCTAAGTTAGTATGGAAACTAAAGGATGATAAAGCATCGTTTAAAATTAATTGGTCAATAGCTGTTAAAACATTCCCCTATGTTTGTGGTACTAGACGTTGTGACTTGTGCTTATGCGAAAAAATATGCATAATAAAATCAGACTCTGAGCAGCTTTTGAATAAACGCAACGAACTGATTAGTAAATGTCGCCACCGTAATAAATATATTATCGGAAATGTCAAATAGACCCCGTAAGCATCATGCTATGAACATTTTTACACACTCCCACGCGAGGGGAAGCGACATTGTTTGTCAGTGCGCGGTATGTAATTGACCATCGTGCATAGCCATTGTTTGCCTGAGTGTTCCATAATTCTATCGAGTGTTCTATTGAGTGTTCCATAATTACCATGCATCTTTATAATACACGAAATGTTGTAGTAATTCATTGCAGTTTGAAGATTGTTAAGAAAACATGAAACTAGTAGTAACTGCTAAATTTGTCTAGTTATTTTGTATGCTTTACTGGATTTATATATATATATATATATTTAAAGGAGAGGTGACAATTGGAAACATTTTTCAGTCCAAAATACGTATTCGTGTTGCTTTGCGATTGTATAGCTACAGTTTGTACCAGTTTAGTCTCTATTATTTAAAATCAGATTATTTGTTAAAGGCTAATGGGCATACAGAACTACATAAGAAGAGGGCGTACAAGAAGGCAACCTCCACGTGGTGACGCCTGGATGCTGACCAGCCAGATTTTTATGAATGGTTAGTAACGAATAGCCTTGGTTTTTTAAGCTTTTCTTTTGTAACATGGAAGAAATCGATCTTGTCGATCATGTGATTCCAAATCTGGTTCGTCGTCGATTTGGAGAATTTTTTTGGAACTTGTGGCGCTCCCGGTGGTAAATGAAACTTTATTGTTTCTGGTTTCTTTCCAACTCGATCTGCCTTGCTTGTGGGTTGCTGATGCTTTTCAGCACCGTCGTTGCTAGTATGTGTAGGTGGTACCCAGGAGTAATCCTGGGAAACCTCATGTGGTAGGATATCAACTGTTGGCTCTATCTCATCAATGAAAAATCAACCAGGAAATGTGGGTCTTCGACGTCCCTGCAGTCGGGAGAGATATTCCCGGTGCAAGCTACTCGCTTGGTCACAGATACAGACTGGGGGACGTTGCTGTGGGCTTTGGATATTCATTTGTTCGGCAGTGAGGGGAGGCTGGTTCCCCGTTTCACGAGGCTGAATCGAGCTCACCGGGGTGGTCTTCCATTCGGTCTCCAGCAGCTTACACAACAACAACAACAACATATCAAGAAATCATCATCATCATCAATAACGTATTTTGTCTGCGTAAATGAAGAAAATGAAGAAACACCTTCAAGGAAAGCATTGAAAGAGGCTAAAAGGAAAGTTAAACTGCCAAAGGGCCAACAAAAAAAACCCAACCTGGATAAAAATACACTCTTCTTTTTATAAGAGTAGTAAAATTTCGTTGACGGTGAATTATTCTTATGATTTGACAAAATACAAGGGTGAAATATTCTTAATATATTCTTATATTTTAGTTTTTAATTTTTTCAAACGGCTTGAAAATTCATTGAATAATCACGTCACAATTCGAACGTCAACATTCGAACGTGACATTCTACTCGATGACGTTGTTGAAAGTGTATGGTTTGTTATGTGAAAATTCTTTACTCCTGGAGTAGTGTAAGAGAAGTGTTAAAGTATCAGTGTGATGGCTACCCTAGTGAAGCAAAAAACTCTCGCACATTTTAGCTTCACAAAGTCAATCAAACATAGAGGAATATAATTTTAAAAAAAATTCTTATTTTACTATATTTTAAAGTTTTTAAAAAATGTGGTCTTTTTTTGGACACCTGATATATATTCATGAAGTATGTCCAGAAAGATTTCAGACTTGTCTTATTTTAATTGCCATAATATTTCTGTTTTACTAAAATTTTATTTTTATGAAACTCACCCTGGAAATATTCTTAAGATATTCTTACAAATTAGGCAATTTTCACCCTGATATTCTTACAGAAGCTATTCTTATAAAAAGAAAAGCGTGTAGTAGAGAAGGATCTGCAGAAAGTTGGACCAAATCAAGAAAATGGTTGCAAAAGGTCGCGAGGATCAAATTATCGGTGTGCTGGTTGAAAAATTTTGAAAAACCTAAATCTTCTCGAAATGGATGGAATTTAGCCAATTTGCATGGTCACTAATAATATAATGGATGCTGTGAACATGAGTGACTTTTAAGTCAAGCATTTTTTTCGGTCAAAAACAAAAAATAATGTGTTTCTTGGTTAAATATCAACAATGCTTGATGGTATGTTGTGTACATTGAGTTTGAACAATATTGATCTACTTTGGATTAGAAGTATCATAATATGACAATTATTGAGACTTAACACCTTTAAAGGTCAAGCATTATTGATGTATACACTTGATGTCATCGTCATGCCATTAACAACAACGGAATATACAGGGGCGCAACTAGAGGGGTAGGAGGGGAGTCCTCACCTTCCCTACTTAATTTTTTTCTCAAATTTTGTGCCCTAAACTTGACAAATTTGTGTCCTACACTGAAGTTTGTTCGTTTTCTACCAAACGAAAACATCCTTTATGGCAAAAAAAATGATCTCAAAATGAAACAAAGACAAAACAACCTGAATGAAAATAGTAGAGAAAGATGTACTGAAAGTTGGACCAAATCAAGAAAACGATTGCAAAAGATTGCAGGGATCAAATTACCGGTGTGCTGGTTCCCTATGAAAAACCTAAATCTTCTCGAAATGGATGGAATTTAGCCAATTTACATGGTCACTCAGATAATGGATGCTGTGAATATGAGTTACTTTTAGATCAGCTTTTTTTTCCGTTTAAATCTCATCAAAAACAAAAAATAACGTCTGTTTCTAGGTACACACAATGGACAGTATTGGAAAACAATGTAATGAGCTGAAAAAGGAATACGATACATGTTTCAATAGATGGTTTTCAGAGACATTTTTGAAAGGAGAAGCATGTGAAGGAACGCCTTGCGAAAAGCAATTTATTAAATATCAACAATGTTTGATGGTATGTACTGTACATTGAGTTTGAACAATATTGATCTACTTTGGATTAGAAGTATCATAATATGACAATTATTGAGACTAAACACCTTTAAAGGTCAAGCATTATTGATGTATACACTTGATGTCATCGTCATGCCATTAACAACAACGGAATATACAGGGGCGCAACTAGAGGGGGAGGAGGGAGCCTTCCCCTTCACTACTTCCTCCCTTTCCTTCCCTACATAATTTTTTTCTCACATTTGTGCCCTAAACTTTACAGCATAACTACACTTCCCCAAACCACATTTGTCTCAAATTTTTTTCGGTAATGACCTTTTTTGTATGAAATGTGGTTCCTTTTGATACATGACAACTAATCACTCAGTCACTAGCTCTATTTCTGCCATATACCTGCCCTTCCTATTATAAATAATTTAACGAGGGAAAGTGTAGTTATGCCAAGTTGACAAATTTGTGTCCTCGACTGAACTTTGTTCATTTTCTGCCAAAGGAAAACATCCTTTATGGCAAAAAAATAAGATCTCAAAATGGCACAAAATGATGTTTTCAGTCTATTTTTTCAAAACATTTTCTTGGGGTGACGCTCCAGACCCTCATTACTATGACCCACCGGTTCTGCCTTTCGAGTGGCCTTCAAAGATTGAAGACACTCAAAAATTGTGCCCCAATTGTGGTAAAGTTCCCCTGCCCTGATAAAATTCTAGTTGCGCCCCTGATCTAAGAACTATCAGTGCTAAAACATTGTTGACCAACATGTAACAAACAAAACCAAAGGTTATAAATCTATTATTGGTAAAAATGATTCATATAAACATTCGTTTTTTCCAAAGACAATTGTGGACTAGAACCACCTGGACGAAAGTACATTCAAAGACAGTAGGCTGTTTCCGAGCAGCCGAACACAAGCAGGACTAATTTTCCTGTGCTCTTTCTCCCATTGAAATTATGCTGAAAGGCCCTTCAATGTATTTATACAGATATACAGATGCCTGACCTATAATGAATTGACAAAAAGGTAAATCAGATAACGATTACAAATTACAAAGTTCTTAGTGGTTTAGCTTGAACAATGCAACATGTAAATAGACAAATGTAATACTTTCCCTAGAGTTATCTATAGATTACAGGGAACCATCATGGTAAAGAAGGCAGAGCGTGTTAAACTTTTGAGGCATAGACAAAATTGCTTGGACTTCAGGTGTCATTACTGGCTCAAGCATCATGTGGTTAAGAGAAAAGACACTCTCTTCATGTCTTTTGGCCAGACTCTAGCCCAAGTGATGAGGAGGGTTTTTGGCCCAGCATGATTTAATGGGTTGTGCTGAAATCTGACAACCCAGTTATATGACCTTGTTTAAGATAATAGGATGTTTTCCACCATTAGGTAAGTTACATAGTTGCAACCTGCCTAAAACTCTCAGTGAGGCAGCATCTGCAGCACATGGAGGTAGTTTAGGAAAAACTGAATATTTTTGTATTTCTTTTCCCACTTCTCACACTGTGTATGCACCACAGAGTTGATGCCAACTTCACTGCCACACATTCCACATGGGTACTGTCCAGAAAGTAGAGGGGTCAGGTCTTCCCTGCCAATCCCCAGGAGTTTCATTTTTTAATATTTAATATTTGGTTTTAACCCTCTCCTTTCCATGGCTTGCTTCTACCAACAAAACTGCTGCTTCACTTCCTGCATCAACTCACCTGTTAACATGAGGTACACCTCTTCTGCACTCCATTGTAGCTTCTTCCAAGACCAGGTGGAAGAGAAGCAGGCTCAGTGCAAATCCTTAGTACATACCAACAGAAACATTAAAAGCATCAGAAATGCCACATGCTGCTGCCACACACAATCTGGAGTCAACCTACAGTACCATCACAAGCCCCACCACCCTCTCAGGTACCTTCTGCCTACTCATTCCCCATTCCAGAGCACACTGTGGTATACTGTTGTAGTAAACCGTGTAATGTTGGCTCAAAGCAACTAATAACTCAAATATATATATATAGTCTAAAAGAACAAAAATAAACACAATGTTAATATAGCAGAAATACAACA
>RDPX01000144.1:1281431-1304946 GCA_003991215.1 Morbakka virulenta
TGTGAGTTTTCACCTTAAAAGTGCACCCAGGAATCTTAGTGTCAATACCAATCTGATCCCACTGTGTCAATTAGGCCACATCATTTAAAGACAGCTATTGAAAAATACTGTTTCTAAGGAAGAATTAAAAGCCATGCAAGTCAACCTTTGTGAACTTCAGGGTTTAATGATGATAAGGCTTTTTGATACAAGAAAAAACTGCACGTTCACCAATGACAGTTGAACATACCATGATCTATTGTACCAGAAGGGGTGAAAGACACTTTTAAACTTTTCTCTGTGGTAGAAATCAGAAACAGGTCAAGCAGATTATATTTTCCCAGGGATGACAGAAGCAATTTTATGTTGGTACAACAAGCAAAGCAAGTTCAATGGGTGATCATAGCAAGTGAAACAGGCAAAGCCAATAGATTTGACCTGGGGGTTCAAAGGCACAAACCTAAGGAGCTATCTTTCTTATTCACAAGTCATAAACGTTTTCTGAGCAAGAAACCCTTATGACTTATAAATGATAAATATCCCACATCAATAATTATTGGATTCACCCAGATTGAAGAGCAGGGATTCTGACCATTCAAATACTCATTTGTAAAGCTGATGTAAAGAGATGGCAAGCCGTTGGAGGTAAGAAGTATAAAAATCAGGCCAGAACAGTGGTAAATATCTATCAGTAATGCCCTTCAGCTTTACTAAGACAGGAAGTTGACCTTAATTGATATTTTATGAATTAAGTTCTGCTTGTCATGTCTGGTGATGGAATACCACTTTGCCACTCTGCCTGCAGATGAAAGGAGGGGCAGAATGCGTAAGTCCTCAGTTGTAAAGTTTAGCATAGCACCAAAAGCTAAATCCTGCACCTCCCAACCATATTACTGACTTCTGCGAGGAAGTCAAACTAAGCCAGGGTGGACTTGGACCAAATGGGGCTCCAAGAGGTGCAGTGTGCATGGTCCACCAGCGTGTGGGAAGGTTTGGACTTCTCAAATTACAAGCACATTACTGAACATGATCAAGGACATCAAGATAAGATGACACAACAGCCGTCCAGATATGGCAACACTAATCTATGCAAGGGCAGATTGTAGATCTATAAAGATACAAGATGGTCTCAAGTGCAAGGTAATTTCTAGCACCGTAAAAAAACATTTTAAAAGCAGACTTGCCAATTGATTGAATATAAGAAACCCAAGAAAGATCTAAAGAAAATAACAAAGAAAGCATCCTCAATGATGAACTTAAAAATGATGATGATGAGCAATGACAGAAGAACTATGAACATTAAACCATGGAAGAGAATAAGTTTTCAATTTGTAATTACGACTGGGTGCATATGCTTCATTACCAATCTGTACCAATTCTGGTAATTCAGTTGCAGAAGCAGAAGGCGATTTGCTTAAGACTGAATACCATGGGATATCACCAAGGAACTGACAAAGTCCATTACAGGGAGCCTGGCCAAATTTGAAAGTATTATAATGATATGGCTTATCAACAAGATTTGAAACAGGCATCTTAAGCTCAACAGTGACAACAACATTATCAGAAGAACCAAAAGATGGTGAAGATGAAACCTTACAATGCTCAGGAACAGAAGTTAAAAAGAGATCTGAAAGAGAACGTTGTGTCTGAATAAAAAAAAAAAAATGTAGGAAAATCAACAAGCTGTGCAAGATCATGGGCAAGAGCGAAGTGGTAAGCAACTTCGCTAGAAACTGTCAGAAACTGTTAGACTGACTCAATCGATTCATGTGATGGGCATTAAAGTCTCTAAAGACAAAGATATTAGCAGTGTGATGCTTGTTCAATGCCTTACCAATGTAGTTTGATACTGTTTTAATAACTGAGCAATAATGAGAAGAGGGAGTTTGATAGAACAAAAATAGGTAACAAGTTGGTTGTAGAAGAGACAATATAAACCACATTAAAGGGTTATCTTTACATTCAAGTTCTTTAACTCCAACAGCTAGGAGACCCTATCGACCATGAATAACAAGACCATAAAGATGAGTTGCAGAGTCTAGGCGAAGGAAAGGAAACAGCCTTCATTATGAAGACCCTATTACAAACACTATTGTTGAGTCTGGTCTAACAAAATGCAAAAATATGAGGTGAGTCAAAATGAAGAAAAGGTTTTACAAACGAAAAATTGGAACGAAGACCTCTGACATTTCTGAAAGCTAAGGATAGAGTAATTTTTGAAGGTAACTGGTTATTACGGGTCTTTGCAGATCCAGGTCTATCTACCACCTTTGGAGTCTATACTCTCCGATATGGAGCTGTCTTAAGTATTGAGATTATTCGCATCACCTGGCCACTGATAGTCTGCTGGGTACTGAGAGCCATTCGCTTGATTGAATTTGTCAAAGGTGAAAGAGGAATAGATGTTCGAAACCATCACATAAACGCAGACCATCAGTATGATAGTAACTGAGCCCTTTGGGGATGGGGGTGGTAGTAAACACACGGACAGAAATCACTGTCTACCAAACATTGCTCTCATAAGAGAGGAGTGGTGACGTGGTGACACTACAACTGGTGCTTCAAAGGTGTTTCTGTTGGACTTTCAGTCTGAATTGAGAAAGGACTTATCAAACAGAAATTTTGTTTCAGTGTTTTTTTTATGCATCAAATGATGTGTCTGTAAAAGTTATTCTAGTTCTTGCATGCTACTTGCACCCAGAGAAAAGCATTTTTGTAAAACATCTTAGATATTCAGGACCTCTTAAGCGATACTTCCGAGCTTCTAACAGATTTACTAGGGACAAAGTTATTGAGTATATACTTTCTGATAAATTGGTTTGCTTGTACAGACACCACGATTAATAACTTTGGCAGATTAACACGATAAGTTCAGAATAATATATTCAGAAACCTGGAGTCTTCCCTCAATCGGAAGTTGATTGGTAATGTATGCAGTGCTCATGTCATTATTAATTGCTTGAAATGTAGCACAGATACTCTTCCCGTAAATGTGGATGCGATCCTTATCAAGATTTATGGATATTTTGAGCACTACACTGTGCGAATAACAAAGCTTTAAGCAATCGTGGTACAAGATGGCTCTCCCGTCTTTCATCACTCCAATTCATTCTCCAACTATTCTTGGAATACTTTTCTGTAGACGGAATACCTACTATTCTCCGCGCATTCTTCAAAGGTCCACAGTCTGAGGCTGGATTGTACTTTGTCCATGCACAAGCCTCCACATTTCACTCTGCGGTGTGCAAATTGTAAGGAGACAACGTACGCATGGTGGAGGTGAGGATCGTCATTCCAAATTTATGCTCATCACTGAGAGAGCAAAGCATAGGAGCCGTGGCTTAATGGTTAGTGCACTGCACAGTAACCAAGAGTTCCGGGTTCGATTCCCCGAGCTGTCGAGGAGAATTTGGAACTTTGCGAAAAGAAAAAGCCATTGGTTGGCGTCAGGAAGGGCATCCGGCCAAGAAATTCCTCACTGCCAAATCAAAGTCCCTGTGAAGGGCACCGTCTGAGCCCCAATTGCTGGGGAATAATGACGTTAAAACTAAAAAAAAACAAAAAAAAACAAAAAAAAACTGAGAGAGCAAAGCATCATGCTGCTTCTGCACGTGGAAGTGTGCAAACAGCTTGGGCAAGTTGATAGTATTGCAGTTGACTCAGTCAAGCAGNTACCAAACATTGCTCTCATAAGAGAGGAGTGGTGACGTGGTGACACTACAACTGGTGCTTCAAAGGTGTTTCTGTTGGACTTTCAGTCTGAATTGAGAAAGGACTTATCAAACAGAAATTTTGTTTCAGTGTTTTTTGATGCATCAAATCATGTGTTTGTAAAAGTTATTCTAGTTCATGCATACTACTTGCACCCAGAGAAAAGCATTTTTGTAAAACATCTTAGATATTCAGGACCTCTTAAGCGATACTTCCGAGCTTCTAACAGATTTACTAGGGACAAAGTTATTGAGTATATACTTTCTGATAAATTGGTTTGCTTGTACAGACACCACGATTAATAACTTTGGCAGATTAACACGATAAGTTCAGAATAATATATTCAGAAACCTGGAATCTTCCCTCAATCGGAAGTTGATTGGTAATGTATGCAGTGCTCATGTCATTATTAATTGCTTGAAATGTAGCACAGATACTCTTCCCGTAAATGTGGATGCGATCCTTATCAAGATTTATGGATATTTTGAGCACTACACTGTGCGAGTAACAAAGCTTTAAGCAATCGTGCTACAAGATGGCTCTCCCGTCTTCCATCACTCCAATTCATTCTCCAACTATTCTTGGAATACTTTTCTGTAGACGGAATACCTACTATTCTCCGCGCATTCTACAAAGGTCCACAGTCTGAGGCTGGATTGTACTTTGTCCATGCACAAGCCTCCATATTACACTCTGCGGTGTGCAAATTGTAAGGAGACAACGTACGCATGGTGGAGGTGAGGATCGTCATTCCAAATTTATGCTCATCACTTAGAGAGCAAAGCATCATGCTGCTTCTGCACGTGGAAGTGTGCAAACAGCTTGGGCCAGTTGATAGTATTGCAGTTGACTCAGTCAAGCAGGCCTGTCAAGTATTCTTTTTAACATGTTTTCCAATGTTTTGAAGCTTATGTTTGGATTCTCTTGAACTCACCGCGATCCTGGGATACAGTGCAAAACTCTCGGAGACAGATGGTATTTTGTCTCTCCACATCGACAATAACCAAGCTTTCAAACAAGTCCGACATTTTGGGCTTTTTAGGACCCCTGCACAATTGTCAAAACGGGGACGATGCTGTAAGACCTGCGCAGGTGACCTGCTAGGTCTTCAAAAACTTCTCAATTGGGCATACGACACACAGCGTCTTCGTTTCACTGAGTTCCTGTTTTGTCTACCTGAAGTAAATGCACCCCGCGAACGTGTATTCTCCTTAATAATGAGACTTCAGACTATGGGGAAAACTCAGATGCCCATTTCAACACCAGATCGACACTTAGTAAAATACAACTATGCTATAAATTGCAGATTTTTATGGAGAACTGCTTTCCAATGCTCAGCTTTTAAAGGAGATACATTCTTCATATATTCTTCAACTAAAACTAAAACGTATGTTAACCGAAGTGTTCTATCAAATTGCTTTGTGCAGTAGCGTTTTTTATACAGGCATATTATCATATTAGCCTCTACACAACCGCTCATAGTTTTAAGGTAGTGTTAGGCCAATTTTGTTTACCTTTGTGACAAAACAGCCTGTGGCCAAAAAAGGTGCCCATTATTGTGACAAACTTTATCTGTTCACCATACTAAAGGCACACTTTGGAGTGGACAGGCATTCACAACACCCTCAGTTTCTTTTTGATTGCGTTGGCTTTGAGTTAATATCCGAAGAAAGTCAGTATTGAAAGGATGAACTTACACTACATTCACAGTAAGCCTTTGCTCCTTCAGTAGTGGTAGAACGTTATGTAAATTTGTATTGTTTCCAATGAGACCATCTGCCCCCGTGTCTCGTAAATAACGAGATTACCCGTGATATTCCATGCAACCCGCTAAAGCGCCAAAAATGATCTTTTTGTGTTTTTTTTGGTGCTGACTTTATTCGAAGGTATAACATTAATCAAGACCATACTACCCCCGATGTCATAAACGTAGTTATCGGACAGCCCTTCTTAAGTTCAGTCTTTTGAAATCACCTTAATATGAATCTTGGTAAGAACAGTTGTCGAGTTTAAGTCATACATAACTTGCTGTATGGTCATATTAGAGTGTCTAGCAATTGCCTCATTGAGCCTTTGTATGTCAATACAAACTCGTACGGTTTTCAACTATCCAGGGGATTACAAGTAACGGTAAAGGATGTGTCCTTTGTATCCCCTCAGGTCCCACGTCAATTGTACTTTTGTCAAGTACCGTGTCTAACTTTTTGTTAACTTTATTTCAAAATCCAAACAAAAGCCGCTCCACAAGGTGTTGGACTGGTGTGTCGTGCTCGTCTTAGAACCATCTCCAAGAATTTTACATTGTTCCGCCATCCACTTGCCGTGCAGTGGTCTACCGTATCCTTGGATCACTGTAACGCGTAACTCCTCATTAGCATTACACACAATAGCTGTTATCAGTGTTTCAGTGTTTCAGGCAAATTCTTTTGCCCGTATGCAAATATCTTCGTCTCGTATTACGCTCTTTACAAACTATCTGGTTACTCCTCAAATAACTCCGTTTTCCATAAACAGCAATACATTTCCTCCCCGACGTACAGTATTATTACGAAACTTCTTAACCCATTCTCTGCAGATATCTGAATCTCTCAAAGCGTTCTTTTGAGCGATGTAGTTAAGTGGAAAAGTGGAATATTTTTGAAACAACACCAATTCCACTAAACCTAATCACACGTGGAGTGCTTCAGAGTTCATTTTTGGGCCTTTGTTGTTTGATGTATTTTAATATCTTTGTAAAATGTCTGGCGCATTCGAAAGTAACAAACTTGCCGACGATACTATCGTCTGGGTCCCAGGGAATTTATACGTAGAAATAGAACAAGATTTGAATTTTGACAAACCCGTAGTTCTCAACGAAGAACGAACCAGGAATCAACCTGAAACGTGAAAAGAAATTCTCTTTGGAATAAAAAAACGAGTCACCTTCAGTACGCAGTCTTTCTGGGCAGCATTTTGAAAAACAATTGTTTTGTCCGGTATAAACGCGCTCATACAAAACTAGCTGTTTTCAACATTAGCGGACCACCGACACTTGCATATTTTCTAAAATTGTCGATAACCTATAAAAAGCACTATCTTATTTTGCTTAAAATCAGACTGAGCTTTTTCAGTTCAAGCTCTTCTGATCAAAGTTCTCCTTAAAGGCGTCATTGGCCTTTTCCCTTTTCGCAGTTATTGTTCTGTAGATTTGTAGATTTCGACAGGTCATAATCTCTGCATATTTCCGATTCTTTTCTTCCTTTCTCAAATTCACGAATAATAGCTGTGACATCATAAGCTCTATTACCGTTGCTTTAGCAATGAAATCGTTGATGAACATCAGAATATTCGAAAACCCACTCTTGATGACCAAAAACACAAAAATACGACAAACATTCCCAGAAAAAATATCAGCGTCACATTTTAATGGTAAAATAAATGCGCCATTCCAAGCCACATTCCTAAATTAATCAGAAACTAGGAATTTCAAGTTTCACTCCTTGTACCGCTTGGATAAATGGGGCAAGTCTGTGTCTATCGGCTGGTAACCGTGGACACGTGGAAACAGGACGTATTTCCAAAACTGTTAAATAATTGAGTACACGAGCGCATTTATAACTGACAAAACAATTGTTTTTTAAATCTTTCCTTCTTTGATTAAGCAAACAAATACCTGCCGCGGTTATAGTAAATATAGACGTGCGGTTTGTGAAAAGTGCTTGCGGAGAAGTACTGTTGTACTTCCCCCTCACGCTACCGTACGTTTTTTGGTTGATCTACCACATTCAAATCCACTACGTGAATTGCCCTCCAGGAACGAATATTTAGTTTGCTAAATCCCATTCTGAGTCCATTGTTTCTAGGAAAATGCATTATGTAACGAACGGCACTTTCAAATTTGTTTCTCGTACCGCGAAGAATGAAACTCATCAGATTTCGTCCAACACTGGTTAAGAATATTTTCTGCCACTCCGTTAGTAGCAACAACCACATCATAACACAAAAGCCACAGCTTGATGCTTATGCTCAAAGTGTAAGTTACAAGTTGGACTATCGGCCAAGTCCACTAAAAAAACCTAACCAACAACTAAAAAAACAAAACAAAACAAAAACAGTTAATTAAGAATTAATTAATGATTAAGCTGTAGTCAGATGTTGTGGTAGTTATTGACCTCGTAATACCTGTTTTCATATGTGTATTTATTCCCAGTGATTGTCGTGTACATCATCTCATTAAGATAGTAAAACTAAATTTTGTCAGTTCGTTATTTACAAATAAAATGCAGAACATGTGTTTCAATACACAACATTAATAAAAAAAACAAACCCCAAAACTCTTCGTTGGCTCTAATTTTTGAATAAAAACAAAACAGGTTAATGAAAATACAAAAGCGCATTGCACAAAGAGGTTTTATACAAAATTTCTATTCCCAAGTCGGTTATGAGTTACACGGTGGTTGGTATAAGGGTCACACATTGTGTGGCAATAATATTCCTAATAATTTATAAATTCTGATTCGTATTGGGGGTGGGGTTAAAATATCCATTTCGTTTTTCTTTTCCAGGCATCGACCATGTATACCATTTAACATGCATTACCCGGCAAAACACTTGGTGCCTTTTTTAAAATTCAGCTTATGTATTCTTGTAAAATTAGAAAGTTTTTATGGTATTGGTCCCCTTATTAGCAGGTGGCAAATTTTGTTCAAGTAATTGTGATACAAATCTACAGCAGTGCCTAGGACTATCAGATTACCATGGGAGGGTTTTTTGGTCTGCAGTAAGGGTAAAGTCTTTAGAGCTCTTGATTTGTTTTTCGTTTTCAGTGCCTTATCCGACATTGTTTTATCAAGTGATTATGTTGATGTTGTTGTTGATGATGATGAGGATGATGGTAATGACGATAGTGATGATGGCGATGATGGTGATGATGATGGTGATGATGAGGATGATGATGATGATGGTAATGATGACGGTGATGATGATGGTGATGATGATTGTAATGATGATTGTGATGATGATGATAATGATGATAATGATGGTGATTATGGTTATGACGATGGTTATGATGATGGAAATGATGATGGTGATGATAATGATTGTGACAAGTGGCACAGTGTTACGTTATATCCTGTTTTCAAAAATAAAGGTGAGAGGGAGTTAAAGCTATCCAATAACCTCTATCTCCCAGAATCCTGAAGAAAAGATTCATTCATTTAATGAAACACCAATTGCCTAACTTCTTATAGAGGCAACGATCTAATCTTTGCTGTCATTCATTATGTTTCACTGTCGTTTACTAAAGCACAATTTTGATTTTTGTTCTCCACGATTCAAGACAGAACTATGTTTTCTTTTTTGTTGCGATGTTATCTTCTTATAAGTCTAGATAAAGTATCAGGTACAAAGCACAGGCCACCGTACGTTGGTTATTTGTTCAATTTCTTTTTACTATCAGCGCTTTTTCAGACCCACTTTTTATTAGTTTGTTTGACTGTAAATTACGATTATTTTAACAATTTTGAACTTAAGTTCATCTCGCATTCCACTTGATTGTTGTCTTTCCCCTCCCCCTCTCCTTCCCGTGTTCATGAGGCTTATTTGAATGCTGGCGTACTCAAATTTACCAACATATTTTCCACCCGCGTTTATATGCCATCCAACAACACTATAAATTGAAATGGTTTCGTTGGCTATTTTCAACCAATCTTTTAAGTTAAAACTAATTCACGCTTTTATTGCCAATATTTGTTGGGTTACTATTCATATTTTAACCAGACGAAAAAGCCAATAAAATTGTAGAAAAACATAGAAATTAAATGGCGGCATTTCATTTCACAATTAACCGAGTTAGCCTTAACTTATAATGATTGCCTTATAATCTACTCATCTTCAATAACAGGGGGTGGCCGTAGTTTGTGCCACATAGCTACTGGCTTTCCAGGATTCCGACGCATTTGTGTCCAGTGGTCTAACTGTGGACCAGTCCCAAGCTGACCAAGAATAAGCTGACCAATGGGGTCACCCTTTTCTCCCTTATCGTAATCACATACTAAAAACATAAGCGATGTTTCTTCGATTCTGTCAAAGTCAACTTCAAAAGAGAACCCTTCGTTATATGCAGGGTTTAGTGTTCGCATTTTGACAGTAGTTTTCCGACGTTTTATCTTTTTTCCTTCTTGAATTAGCCAGAACTTGCAATACGGATCTATTAAATGGTAGAAAGAAACATAATTTTGGCATTAATTGGTGGTACAATTGGCAAGTCTGACGTCATTAAAATAATTAAGAACAATTAAGAAGAAATAATTAAGAAGAATTAAGAAGAATTAAGAAAAAATTCACAAAATATAACAACTTGGACGGCAATTAACTGTAATTAAGCGAACAAGGGGGAGGTAATTATTATTTTGAAGGTCCAAAAATGGCCAATTTCATGCGAACGTAATAAATGGATGGTCCCAAACTATGTTTCTACATTATATCTCAATAATTCGGCAGAAAATGTCTGGTAATGGATATATATATATATATTTATATATATATATACATATATATATATATACATATATATATATACATATACATATAGACGTACACATATAGACATACACACACACATATATATATATACGTGGCAAGGTTATCTATTGCAATGGTTCTGATGATAGTTGTCAGTCAAAATATTGGAAACAAGATAAAATGCAATATAAAAATACCACAACTTTTCGAATTCAGAACAAATTAAATGCGCGGTTCAGTCACCTTTTAATACTATTCGATTTGCAAATAAACCCAGATGCATCACAGAATAATTTTTAATACAAACTTTCTTTATTCTTACTACTTTAGGTTTGAAAGCGCAAAGAAGCAAACAGTACCAGGACACTAAAATCAATGAGCCAAGTTAACAGCACCAGATATGATGCCATTTTACGTCTGCTAAAATTTCAAAGGACACACCCGTTACTCACAGTTTATCAACCCAGCTCTTTGGGAGATGGAGTTTAAGGCTAGGCACTTGTTATCGAACTCAGAACAGTGTACTTCATTTGTTGACCAAAACTGAAACATTGTTCCTGGTTGTAACACAGTTGTACAAGTTCAGAAGTAAATTGCATTTGGGTTACGAAAAGAAAAACAGCTTTTCTTTAAGCCAAATTAATAGAAAAATAAACTAATATAAATTCTATCACACATGCACATGCATTCTGGTGGTCAATACTTGTGCAGGAAATACGAAAAACTCAACATGAGGGCTATACAGTTGAAGATGCAACGGTAGTAGCTGCCCTACTGTTACCAGATACTGAAGGTCATCAGCAGAGTTATCAGCAAACAATGTTACAGGGAAAAAATGGCTATTTTGCCGATTTTCATTTGAAAAGCTACACTCAATCGAAATTGAAAAATTTAGTAAAATCCGAACAAGAATTCTCATCTTCATGATTTTTTGAGTACCTACTGGATAGGAGAATGTAATTAAAATTGTATCTACAAAAAATCAGTTTTCTTTATTTGGTGAATGTTTGTTGTTATTCGGTTAAAAGATCCAGGTTTACTTAGATTTCATTTAATTTGCTGCCAGTTGATATGCACGCTTCTGGAATTTTAACAGTGAAAAGTTTAAGGCTTGCTTCCATTTAAGTTCCAACCTCTTAAGGGAATAATATCTGGTACTTTTTTACTTACAAAATTTGGTCATCATTGGGGTTACCCGTGAAAAAGTTTGCTACATTAAAAATTGATTCGCTATTCTTTTCAGTAATACTATGGTAATCTTTAGATTTTTGGATGACGTGTCTACTACACCATGAGTTGTACTGGTCTTTATTTTTGTAAATAAAATTGAATACGTAACTTTTTTGCTGATTTTTAGCATTAGTGCCATAGTGTTGTAGCAATTGGTATGATTGCTTGAAGCCATAACTCATTACCTTACTTGCTATCTGTGCATTAACAAATTGGGGATTGACTGAAAGAATTCAGATCTAAGCAGAGAACCTTAATCAAGCAGGGCACATGGTTAGTCCCTTAAATTATGCATTTGTAGCATTACTATTGATTTTTTTAATTATTTAAAAAAGGCATCCACTTCTAAGGTGAAAATTACTGAAATGCAGAGGAAGCTTGGGGGCATCCACGCATAACTGATTTGCAATAATTACTCACGCGTTTATTCGAAACAAATAACTTTAGTTTTGACTATTCTGTGACATTTTCAACTTCATTGCCTTTGTGTATTTAAATACATCAGTTTTGATAAAATCTCAAAACTGTATTCAAACAAGAAAACAATAAATGTAGGGGCAAGAAGTGGCATTGAAGGACCTCTCATTGAATTTGAAGGACCAGCAATTATCGAAGAAATAAAAGAAGCAATGAGAAAGGCGAGAACGGGGAAGGCAGCAGGTCCAGACGGAATAACCATCGAAATGTTATAACCACTGGAAGACGTGGGAGTGTCAACACTCACCGAATTTCTAAACGATGTATACAACAGCGATCATATCCCAACAGATATATCAAAGTCGATATTTATTACATTTCCAAAGAAACCTGCAGCAACAGAATGTGAGCTTCACCGTACTATCAGTCTAATGAGCCACATTACCAAAATATTACTGAGGATTCTGATGATGAGAGCAAGGAACAAAATCAAACAAGATATAGCAGAAGATCAATGCGGATATGTGGAAGGGAAAGGAACAACAAATGCTATATATTTATTGAGGACCCTCATGGAGAGAAGCTTGGAAATGCAAAAAGATCTTTACATTTGCTTTATCGATTACACCAAAGGATTCGACAAGGTGAGGCACATGGAAATCATGAACATATTAGAAGAGCTGTACATTGATGGTAAAGACCTGAGAATTATAAGAAATATATACTGGGAGCAGACAGCCCCTGTAAGAATTGAAAATGAAGTAAGTGATTACCAACATAAAAAGAGGAGTGAGGCATGGTTGCGTTTTGTCACCCGATCTATTCTCGGTGTACAACGAGAAAATTATGAGAAATATAGAAGGAATGCCGGGAATCTTCGTGAACGGACACAACATCAACAACCTAAGATATGCAGACGACACTGCAATAATTGCAGAGAATGAAAAAGATTACATGCTCTGCTGGGTGTTGTAAAAGAAAGTGACAAATGGGCCTGGGTATGAATGCCAAGAAAACAGAAGCAATGGTTATCTCAAGAAAAAAGACCATACCAAAACGTAACATCAAAATAAATGATAAAACTTTGGACCAAGTGAGGAAATTCAAATACTTAGGGTCTCTGATCACTGAGGATGGAAAATGTGAAACAGAAATCAGAAACCGAATAGGCCAAGCGAAAACATCTGTCTCTAATATGAAACAGTTACCAACAAATAAGAAATTATCACTTAAAGCCAGAAAAAGACTACTGCAATGTTATATTGAGCCCATCCTATTATATGCATGCGGACAATATCAGCCAACAGAAAGAAAGAAACTGGAAGCAACAGAAATGTGGTTTCTTCGGAGAATGTTGAGAATCCCATGGACAGCAAAGAAAACAAACATTGAAGTGATAAAAGAGGCAGAAATGCAAAGAACACTCATCACAAACATACGGAAAAGGCAGGGAATATTCTTTGGTCATGTGATGAGACGAGGAGGGCTGGAAAACTTGGTGACAACTGGAAGGATGAACGGGAAAAGGTGCCCCTGGCTACAACGAACGAAGATGCTGGATGATCTTACATCATGGATGGAAACACATAAGAATAGTAAGACCATTCAAGCTACTGGAGACAGAAGAATGTGGAGGAGCATTATCGCCAACGCCTATCGGCTCGGCACAGGGTGATGATGATGATGATGATGATGATGATGATAATGACGATGAGTGGCACTGAACAAAGTGGATTTATATTACTATTAATTTATGCTGTCGCAACTCTTTTCCAGTTTAATTTCTGATGCCAGGAATGAAGATATTCAGCCATGATGAATCTTCCATCAAAAATGGATGCCCACATCCAATAATGGAACAACTCTGATGCACAATCAGTAAAATAAAGATTAAAAAATGATCGTTAATATTGCACATTAATTTCACACTTCAATTGGAAGCCATTGATGTAGGATATTTATCATGTCATGAGTAGTAAGCATTTTCTGAGGTACGTTTCGAGAGATACTTGTCCCATCGTCATGACGATGGGAGAAGTATCTCTCGAAAAGATGGTGAATGGTAAATAAAGAGATGATAAATATCCTGACATATCTAACTTATTTACAAATATGGAGGAACATTCACTGCGCTGGTAGGCTATGATCCGATCCCAATGTCAATGTCTTGGGGGGGAAGGGGGAGGGGATGAAGGGCAACCAAGTGCAGTCATTTCTTTTCTTGTTTAATAATTACAAGGCAACCAATATGAACTAAGGTTAATTTGCTTTTCTTCTGAAACCGGCTAGTTGAAATGGTGCTATCCCTTTAATACGTTAAAGGATAACCTTTGAATATCTTGTATGCCAAACATTGGGTAAGGAAAAAACAGTAGCTGGTAGGGTATGTTAACGCCCTCGTGGTTGACAGTATGCAGTGATTGGGTTTGACAAATCAATGTGACGGTCATCTGTAATAGCCATTACGAGGACCAAATAACCTTGCTCTTAATGAATAGAGGCCAAATTTGTTCCAGATTGAATACTAAGACGTTCTAAGGAAACAGAATGTGCCAATATGGTGAGACATGTGGTCGAGATAGTTTTTAAAATATAAACAACGGCTGTGGAATCTTAAATTATGTAGAGAGAAGGAGGGTAATGAATCTCATACAGTTTTAACCTTATTTTTTCTTCACGAAGTAGTTTTATAAGTTACTGCCAGTCTTCCTTAAACCAAACTCAACTTGCAATAGTCTGACTCCAAAATTACAATCATTTGTAGTTTAAAAGCAAAACCTATCATCTTTTTTTTCATTGAGGTCAACTCATTTTGTATTAAAGGAAACCTGGTAGCACCCATGCATCAAAAAAGACCATCTGATTGCCAAAAACAGAACTTGTAGCAATATATCCGGTATCTAGTAGCCACCTGCTAGTTGTGCAGTCCTGTCTAGCTGGTCACCACTAAATTTTATGTCCGAAATATCTGTTTACTAAATATTCAGCTCCTCGTCTATTGTCACAAGATATGGTCAATGGACCACTTTGGGGCAAAATACAATTGTAATAATCAAAGACATTGAGCACCGACTTGTAGGTTTGTTCGAAAAATATCTGGTCTGCTAAACACCTGTAACTGGTGAAAAATGACCACCTGTGAACAAAGGTCATTTACTTATGTTTCTCTGTTTACTCTTTATTCACAAAATTGACTTTACAAGGGTAACTTTACCTGAGAAACCACCTTCATCAAGTGCCGCAACATCTTTGCAGGCAAGTACGAAAACCGCCAAGGTATTACTGATTGGAGCATATGCAAGTGAAATGCATATATGACCAAGGTTTGGTAATTTACCAGTTTTCTGCAAAAACAAAAGAAGAAAAAGGAATAATTACAAAGTGGACAACATTAATTCAATTCTTGACTACAACCGGGAAATTTCAATAAGATAAAACTTGTACACGACGCATTTATAGAAGGCCTTATTTGTTAACCTCATGCTCGGAAAAATGTTCGTTGTAGAATTTCAATCTAAATGAGTGATGGCCTAAGGTTTTACTTGGAGTCTCACTATTTCCAGTGAAGTCATAGTACAGTATCCTATTGGGTTTCCACAGTAAAGGTTCAGTCAAATAAAGGGGTATGACTCCTGAATACATTCCATTGTAAATACTGTTATAGTGAAAATAAATCATAGTGGCAAAATAAATTGCCTGGATGAAACGGCCCTTCCGAAGTATTCGTATCAGGTCATTTTGGGACATTGAGTTTCTCTTTTTTCTGTAAACAGAAGGTAAGACCTGAGAAATATTCGTGACACAAGTCAAAACAAACTATGCCAACACAAATCCACAGAGGTCCTTCTGGATCTTGATTGCATTACTGGCTTCATGATACGATTTAATAAGCAATAATAAAAGACCTTTTCAATTTCTGTCGAGCGTCAATCCTAGCTTTTTGCTCAATGACACTAAACGTCATTTTAGTAGGTAGATAGCAGAATGTGAAATCTTCAGGGAGACTCTAATGCTTCAATTCCATTTGTTTGGAAAGTTCTCTGCAGCAAAGCAATTTCGATTTTGTTGTCAATTGGTTTATGGGGAGAAAGGAAATTAAAAATCAGAAACGCCTACTAAATGCCGCGAGAGACGATCCTGCTATTTATATTTTGATGCCTGCCATGACCATGAGTACTTTTGGTCTCTGATAAATGTAGATCGGACTAAAGAATTCCATTATTCTTTACAATCTGTGCCGCATGAGGCACAAAGTATCACCTTTTGCGAAATGCAAGGACCTCGTCCTCCCAGTTTTATAAACAAAAACTGAAATTCGCATTTGGAAAAGTGCTAATGCGGTGCAAAACCTCCCACATAAAAATTAAGCTTTATGTTTTAGACCTTAGACCTTGATTCCTCCTGTGGGGCATCGGGCAGCAAGATGACGCCAGCGCGTTCGGTCTCTGGCCAAGGCTTGAGTGTCATGCGTTTGGACACCCCGTTTCTCTCTGCCTTCCTTAAAAGTTGCTTGCCATGTTTTTACTGGCCTTTAGAAGAACCCTCAAAAGGTGGCAAAATTTGTCACATGCAAAGTTTTAAATAAAATACGCGACTGTAGTGATACTCATATTTTCCTTGCATTTTTAGAGGAAAAAATAGGAGGAAAAAATTAAATTGCACCTAACAGTGCTGAAACAAGTGCTTACGTCTTTCATGGTTGCTATACCATGAGCTAGAGACGCTAGGATCTTATCCAAATAGTTTTAACAACTCAATCTTTCACCAAATGGTGGTTTTCATTGGAGTTCGTTCAAGTTACGATAGGGATTTACGATATCAATAGCACAAGTGTTAGGAAACTTACTGCACTCACGTGTAATCTGAATATTGCTTTTGCTATTTCGATAAATCGAATATTCATGATGGCCCATAAATCTTATCGGTGTAATTCTTTCACCCTTAGTAAGTTCTATATCAGCAGCGGCTCTTTTTAAAGCATTTTTGTAACGTTGTTTTTCTGTCAGTGAATCCTTCACCGTTTGACAAAGGAAATGCTGTAACGGTGGAAGCATTTTGCCTACACAAAAATAACCACAAAAATTCCAGCCTCTCTACGGCAGGTCATGGTTTTTATCGGTATGCCATCAGAAAGAACAGGTTGACTGTGAGTTAAATTCTATAGTTACAATCACGATCTCGCAAACAATTCTATCACTATTTCTGCTTGTTTACTGTTTTTCTAGGATGTTACCCATTGGCATGGTTAAATAGCATTTTGATGAAAAGGGTCATATATTATGTTATATTTTGAAAATTACTTCAAGTTCCATTTCTTTCCATGCCTACTTTCCAAAACCTGTACAATTTACAGAAGCTGTCAAGTTTTAAGGGCAAGAAAAGTTCAGCATAGTATTTTTCCTTTCACAGCAATTCTTAGCTAAAGTGTGAAATAGTAAGATCCATACTACTTAATATTAACACGAAAAATACATTAGTAGGAACATGACTTACCTTTTCCACTTTAAATTCTGGTCTTAATATTTTCCACTCTTCGACATCTTTCGTCAGGTCAAGGTCAACAAGTGGCACAATGGCCTCTCCCAATAGGTCATGACCTGAGAACCGATCGAAGTCATAAACCTTCAAGATTAATTGGCTTCCCATAAGTCCATTGTAAGTAATGTTTTTGAACCTAAAGGTCTGATTGTAAACCGGATTCAGTGTTCTTGTTTCCACCTAAACACACACAAAAAGTATAGTATACAAGTTTTTTGGGTATCAGCTTTACGTTTACACGACAGATCTCTCATACTCATTACTACAAACCAAGTTTCATTTAATAAACAGCCCCCCCCCCCCAACGCCATGATTAACAGGATCAACATTGAAACATCCCTAATAATTACGATTATTTTCATTGTAATTACATTTATCAATTTTCCTATTCTCTATCCTTATTCTATTGCCATCGCAATCATCTCTATTAGCATTAACAGTTAATGTAATTACTTCAGAGTCTGAAATAGACATACCACCTTTTTTTTCTTGAAAATTTTTCACTCGGGGCATTCTCAAATAAACCCTACTATTTATTAGTAACGTATTATATGTCTAACCGTATTTTTCATAGAAAAGAAAGTCCCCCTTTTCAAAAAGATATTTTCAATTTCTTACAAGAGGAGCCGTGGCTTAATGGTTAGTGCAACTGCATAGTAATCAAGAATTCCTGGTTCGATTCCCCGAGCGGGTGACTTTGGAAATTCACAAAAGAAAAAGCCATTGGTTGGCGTCAGGAAAGGCATCCGGCCAAGAAATTCCTCACCAGAACAGAAGTCCCTTGAAGGGCACTGTCTAAGCCCCAATTGCTGGGGGAAAATGACATTAAAATTAAAAAAAAAAAATTTTCAATTTCGTACTCTGGTGAGTTCAAATTGGAACAAAACGACAAATGGTTAGTGCTCAATATATATGATAAATTCTCTTTTTGTTTAGTCCTTTTAACACTTTTAATAATGATTTTATCAATAATTCTTAGTTTCATACTTTAATTTAGAAAAGTAATTGGGCTGCAACGGTCAAAGTCTTGTGAAACCATTAAATTGAACTTAGGTGATTGTTAATCCATGAATCAAAAAGAGAAAAATACTTCCGTGACAAATATTTGTACCAAAAGGCTATCCAATTATTGCAGATGTAAAATTACTAAAAAATTTACTATGAAACCTATTTGAAAATTGTGTGAAAACATTTTCAAGGGAATTTGTGTTGATTCGTCATCATCATCATGTGACATGTAATCCTGCGTCGGCGATCAGGGTCCTCGACTCTACTCTCTCATACATGGTCCTTATTGTCTGCGTGTTGTTCTTTTTTGCCAGCCACTTTGAGGTATCATCCATCATTTTCTACCTTCGTCTTCCACGAGCTCTTTTGCCTTCTATTTTTCCTGTTATTGCCAAGTTCTCCAGCCCATTTCTTCTCATTACATGTCCCATAAATTTTTCCTGATGTCTCCTTATCCTTTTTAGTAATGAGCAAGTGGTCTCTGCCATTACTACAACCTCCTCATTAGTCTTCCTTTCCGTCCATGGTATTTTCAGCATTCTTCGTACTAGTGCATAAAACATTCCGAATAATGGATTCTCACAGCCAAAACAATAAATTTCTATGTATGATTGTTAAGGGGGCACACTCACCACCTGTTGGTGTGGACATGTATTTTCCATCAGATCACTGAGGAAATGATATAATTTCAAAGAAAAGGATGCTTTTCTACCTCAAGAAACTAAGAGAATTACTACAGCAATGTAAGTACGACCAAGAGGTACAAAAGCCTCTTCTTGTCGACTTTCTTATTTTGGGGCTTTACTTGGAGTCAGGCCAATCTATCTTGTTAAAAGAAAGAAAAGAATTAACAACAGAAAAGGTATTACACATTGTACTTACTGGTAAGGCAAAACTTATCATATGAAGCAATTAGAAGACCCTAAGAAGAACACGTCTGTAAATCTTCTTAAGAATAAGTCTTATTGCAAACCTAGTATACCACATCTACCAAGTCATTTACAACAAATAAAATTTGTGGCAATTGTGGTCATCAAGACGCCAAAAGCTCTTGCCCTGCAAAAGGTTTTAGATGTAAGCAGTGTGGCAAACAAAACCATTGCCCAGATGGTCGCCTTCCTTCTACATTCAGGTTCAAAATTCTTCCAAGGGGGTGGTCGTCCAGATCTCTCCTGACGTGATCATACCATCCCAGTCTTCTTCTTTTCAGCATTATTTCCAAAGGTCCACTCCACATCTGTTTGCCACCTCTTCACTACTGACCCTGTCTTGTCAAGTTTCTCCTGCCATGTACCGGAGCAATCTTCTGTCACAGCACGTTAGCACTGTCTTCAATCTATCTATCATTGGTCAGCCCTCCGAGCCATACAATAACACCAACCTGATGCATGCATCATAAATTTGTACTCTGTTTTTCAACAGTAGGCTGCTGATCTTTTCAAATGGAGTGAAAAGGCATTTCTTTTTATTGGACACACATGCTCATGTTTTCCTATAATAAGATGACAACATGTAACGGACAGGTTTAAAGGTATAATGGCACAGTGTGGAAAGGAATAGCTATGGCTTTGAAATCTAGAAACCTTCCGGTATCTACCTGGCACGAGGATCCTCCAGATGTTCTACACTCCATTCGTTCTTTGCTATGCACTGCGACAAACTGCCATCCACATGAACGTCTCTTCTCCTTCCAGCACCGCTCAACCTCGGGAGCTTCCATTCCTTCGTGACTTCTTACACAGGGAAGAGTACTCCACAAACGTCATATCTGAGCTAGTAAGGATGACCCTTCCGTGAAAGAGGTAGAGCCCCTCCAAGCAAATCCTCAGTATGCTCATGTTCGAAAAGCCAATGGACAAGAAACAACAGTGTCTATTCGACATTTAGCAACAAGTGGAAACTTAGTACCCAATGCAAGCGGTCAGTTCGACCATTCTCAGCAATAAATTAGAGCCGCTTGTGTGCCTCAGATGAAGGTCTCGGCGGAGAGGGATGTGGTTAGCGAAGAGGATCATCTAGAGGCCGAAAGCGCGGGGCGTCCAGAAATCTATGATAACAAAAACCCTACATTAAGATGTTCCACTCGAAATCGGTGACGACCAGGTCGACTGAATTTGTAAAATGCTTTGTGTTTTTTTTATATCGAAAGCCAATGTATTGCGTTTGTTTTATTTATTCTTAAAAAGGAGGGGGTGAATATTATGATACTTTATTCAGTATTATGATAATGATGTTGTGGATTAATTCTTTGCTCTATTGTATCTATTCTTTGCTTGTACTAGGAAAAAGCTTAATTCTTTGTTGATTAAAGTTTAAATGGTATTTTTGTTCATATAAGAGATACCAAGGGAAAAAATGATAAAATAATGACAAATACAGTTATTACTAGAGTACAATAATATTGGTAACCAGGAAAAAGGTGATTCAATAACTACTATCTAGGTCTTGATTTGTGTAAGAGTTATTACATGTAGGCCTCCGTCGGTCTGGATTGACCATGGAAAGAGCATCCTAATTGTGTGTGGAGCAGCGTCTGCTGTGGCTGTAATGACCTATGCGGGAATGACAGTCTATGTTGCATGGTTTACATCTGTATGTGGTCCATGACCGCTCAAAGTGGAGAGGGTCCCTGACTCAGCATTTCAAAGCAGGAGAAGCTCGTGGATGCTGCTGCAGAGAAGCAGGCTGGCAGAAAGGAGCACAGCAACTCCGATAGACCAATGTCCACATACAGCTGTAAGCGTTATTACTAAAGGAAATAATGCCACAGCTAACAAAACAACAAATCAAAAGTAGAATTCACAACTTAACCTGTATGGAATTACCATCAGGCGTAAAAAGGCAAAGTGATTACCTGTAAGTTTTATCTACCTTAGTTTTATATTGCTTTTTTCCTGCAGGAACCAATGATACCTTTACATATGGGTCAGAAAATCCAGAAAGATCAGCACCTGGAATGTCCTTGCCTTCAATAACTGTTACAGAAGCAATGTTTTCCTCTCCATCAAATTCTAATGAAAATTTTATCTTACCTATAACATAAAAGGCATTGAAAGTATTTTGTAATGTGAAGAAGGCAGAAAAAACATTACTGTTACCTCAATTGCCACTAGAATTGATCATTACCAGTACCACTAAAACCATCACCACCATTACCACTACTAAAGTTACCAATACCACCTTTACAACAACAAAAAACCCCACCGAAATACCAGAATTACTATCACCATTACTATTAGACACCATCATGACAATACCACTACTAACACCATAACAAATACATAACTTACCATTATCACCACCAGTATACCACCAATAGTACTAACACCAACTTTGCAATCAACAAAATAGCACATTTTCTTACAGATACTTTGACAAAACAAAAACAATATAAAGTTTTTCACCTAAAGATTAAGTTTCAGATCATTTGGTGATGAATGGGGCAATTCAGATAAGGGATCCATAGTACTACTACTACTAGTAGTAGTAGTAGTAGTAGTAGTAGTAGTAGTAGTAGTAGTAGCAGTGCTAATAGTACTACTAGTAGTAGTAGTAAGAGTAGTAGTAGAAGTGGTAGCAGTAGTACTAGTACTACTACTAGTAAGAACAGTAGTAATATCAGCAGTTGTAGTACTACCAGTAGTAGTAGTAGTAGTAGTAGTAGTAGTAGTAGTAGTAGTAGTAGTAGTGGTAGAATTAGCAGTAGTAGCAGTAGTAGTAGTAGTAGTAGTTGTCAGGAGGAAAAGTAGCATTAGCACGAGTAGTAATAGGAGTAGTAGTAGTAGTAGTAGTAGTAGTAGTAGTAGTAGTAGTAGTAGTAGTAATAGTAATAGTAATAGTACTAACAGTAGTAGTAGTAGTAGTAGACGTAGTAATGAGTAAATTATAATTTCTTACTTCTTTTACTCATCTTTAAGCCATGTGTTAANGTAGTAGTAGTAGTAGTAGTAGTAGAAGTAGTAATAGTAGTAGTAGTAGTAGAAAGAAGAAGGATTAGTAGTAGTAGTAGTAGTACTAGTAGTAGTAGTAGTAGTACTAGTAGTAGTAGTAGTAGTAGTAGTAGTAGTAGTAGTAGTAGTAGTAGTAAAGTAGTAGTAGTAGTAAAGTAGTAGTAGTAGTCCTAGTAGTAGCAGTAGTAGTAGTGACAGCAGTAGTAGTAGTGGTAGCAGTAGTAGTAGAAGAAGAAGAAGTAGTAGTAGTAGTAGTAGTAGTACTAGTAGTAACAGTCCTAGTACTAGCAGTGGTAGTAGAAGTAATATTAGAAAGAGTAGTAATAGGAAGTAGTAGTAGGTAGTAGTAGTAGTAATAGTAGTAATAGTAGGAGTAGTACGAGTACTAGTAGTATTAGTAGTAGAAGTACTAGTAGTACCGGTAGTATTAGTAGTATTAGTAGCAGTAGTAGTAGTACAATAAGTAGCAGACGTCGTAGTAGTACTAACAAAAGTAGTAGTAGTAGTAGTTGTAGCAGTAGCAGTAGTAGTAGAAGTAGTAGCAATAGTAATAATAGTAGTAGTGGTAGTAGTACTAGTACTAGTAGTAGCAGTACTAGTACTAGTAGTGGTAGTAGAAGTAGTATTAGTGGGAGTAATAATAGGTAGTAGTACTAGTAGTAGCAGTAACAGTAGTAGTAGTTGTAGTAGTAGTAGTAGTAGTACTAATACGAGTGGTACTGGTACTACTAGTAGTAGTAGTAGTAGTAGTAGTAGTAGTACTACTACTACTACTAGTACTAGTACATTACGTAGTAACAGTGGTAGTAGTACTAACAAAAGTACTACTACTAGTAGTACAGTAGCATTAGCAGTAGTAGTAGTAGTAGTAGCAGTAGTAGTAAAAGAAATAGTGGTAGCAGTATTAGTACTAGCAGTGGTAGTAGAAGTACAATTAGAAAGAGTAGTAATAGGAAGTAGTAGTAGCAGGTAGTAGTAGTAGTAGTAGTACTAGCAGTAGCAGTAGTAGTAGTAGTGATAGCAGTAGTAGTAGTGGTAGCAGTAGTAGTAGAAGAAGAAGAAGTAGTAGTAGTAGTAGTAGTAGTAGTACTAGTAGTAACAGTCCTAGTACTAGCAGTGGTAGTAGAAGTAGTATTAGAAAGAGTAGTAATAGGAAGTAGTAGTAGGTAGTAGTAGTAGTA
>RDPX01000144.1:1306755-1328500 GCA_003991215.1 Morbakka virulenta
TAGTAGTAGTAGTAGTAGTATTACTAGTAGTAGTAGTAGTAGTAGGAGTAGTAGTAGTAGTAGTAGTAGTGGTAGTAGTAGTAGTAGCGCTACTAGTAGTAGTAGTAGTAGGAGGAGGAGGAGGAGGAATAGGAGGAGAAGGAGGAGGAGGAGTACTACTGGAAGTAGAATTAGTATTAATAGTAGTACTAGTAGAAGAACTAGTAGTAGTACTAGTAGTAGAACTAGTAGTAGTAGCAGTGGTAGCAGTATTAGGAGGCAGGGGAGCATTATTCAGAGTAGTAGTGGCAGTAGTAGTAGTAATAGTAGTAGTAGTAGTAGTAGAGTAGTAGTAGTAGTAGTTGTAGTAGTAGTAGAAGAAGAAGAAGAAGAAGTGGTAGTAGTAGTAGTAGTATTAATAGTAGTAGTAGTAGTAGGAGTAGGAGTAGTAGTAGAAGAAGTGGTCGTAGTATTAGTAGTAGTAGTAGTATTAGAAGAAGTATAATTAGTAGTAGTAGTAATAGTAGTAGTAATAGTAGTAGTAGTAGTAGTAGTAGTAGTAGTAATAGTAGGAGTAGTTCGAGCACTAGTAGTATTAGTAGCAGAAGTACTAGAAGTACTGGTAGTATTAGTAGTATTAGTAGCAGTAGTAGTAGTACAATAAGTTGTAGACGTCGTAGTAGTACTAACAAAAGTACTAGTGGTAGTTGTAGCAGTAGCAGTAATAAAAGTAGTAGAAGTAGTAGCAATAGTAGTAATAGTAGTAGTGGTAGTAGTACTGGAACTAGTAGTAGCAGTAGAAGAAGTAATAGTAGTAGTAGTAGTAGTAGTAGTAGTAGCAGTAGAAGAAGTAATAGTAGTAGTAGTAGTAGTAGTAGTAGTAATTGAATATCATGATAGGAAGAGCCTTCAAGATATGTTACCAAAGTAAAGTAGTCAGAAAAAATGACATCTAAAAACTATGATGAGCATGTATTTCATGTGGCTAAGTGCTGTATGTGACAAGACAATCACACAATATATAGATGACATAGAAGGTGAAGGTTATGGGGTGTGAAGATTGGAAGGACGGCAGGAGTTAAGGTTGTGGGGTGTCATTGAAAGTGACAGGAAGGAAGTTGTTATAGTCAAGGAGCAGAGCATGCTGTGCGATGGAAAATGACAGTAGACAACATGGGTGACTCTTGATGGCTAATGTAATTGTAAAAAAGCAATTTTTTTGTAATATATCTTCAAATAAGTATATAGTTATATCTGTATATATACATCTAAAAATATGGGTGACAGATTGCAAAGCTCTCTGTCTTTACAAAGGGTATAAAAATGAAAGTCCTATGTGTGTTGTAAGCATGGCTATTAAGTTTAACTACTGTACATTTAACTCAGTAAAGCAATATTCCTATGCAAATCTTTAAGGGATTTGTTGAATTTTCAGCTCAAGGAGAAAGTGTTTTCTGAATATATACCACTAAAATATAAAGTTTGGAAGATATTTCACAAAAATTAAATAAGATGTGTTTAAATTTTAGTAAGATTCTGACTAAAGTGCTTAAAAGAGGAATCCTCTGTGATATAAAGCTTTGCAATCTTGAGTAACTAACTATACATATATAAAAAGATTCAATCTTTCCTTCCTGTAGTACTATATCTTTGCTTTATACTTTCTGGATTTTTTTTTATTCACAACACCCTATATTATTAGTATTAATGCCCTTATCTGAGGTTAAAGTATAATTTTAAAAGTAAACAAATATACTTACCTAATTTTATTTCTTGATCAGCATCAAACAGGGTGCTCTCCATGTTGTAATCTGGCTCATCAAATCCTGGTTGAGACTTTTCCATGTAACTTGGCCCAAATAAATGAGTTTTTTTGAGATCAATTTTGTCTTTTGCCTTTACTTTGACTTCTTTCTTCTTACAAAAATATCGACAACAGCAACAACAGCTAATGACAATTATCAGAGTAGCTGTTCCAATTATTATACCCAAACTGACCTTTGGTGGAACTTTGTGAAAAGAAAACAACAACACCCATCATGCTGTGCAAATGGACCTTTAAATAGGGTACAGGAAAGCCCTAGTTTCTATGCTCACTTTAAGGATTTTGCATATAATGTTATGCATTTGAAATAACATGTAATTCTGATTACACATAGAAAGTTGATTCAAAATCATATAAAGTAAAAGTTGTATATGTACTATCAAAAATGTTGGTATGTACAGGGCAGAGTGTTTCTTGCCATGCATATTATATTAGAAAAAGTGTGGGAGAGGGGTTCTAACAACATTTACAAAAATCCTCAAAGGATATCAACAAATTATTTAATTTTTTGTTAATCTTCACCCTGAGAAAGAGATTAAAAACATGATTTCATGAAAGACCCTGTAATTCTGTATAAGTCACCAGGCCAGTGTACAGCACTAATAAAAATGACTAAGTGCTATAATCAAGGTTTTCAATGTAGGGGGGGGGGGCAGGAATTCTTCATATCAAATTACTTTAAAGAAAAATTAGTGTAACAACAATTTTACTTTGCATCTGTATGTATTTGCTATAGGAAGTGGTAAAACAATGCTTCAACTAACACAGTGATTGACAAGTAAGAGTAAAATAATAGTTGACAAAATAAAAACAATATAGACAAGATCTGGATAATGTTTCAGAGCAAATATTAACCAATAAATAGGGAGGAGGGCCAAAATATGGAAAAATCTAAATTTAGTGAGCTGAATGTGAAGAATGAGAATAGGACAAAGATATGCACATGTGGAGAAGTATGTGTAGTGTTAATAAATGAAACTGTTGACCAAAGCTCAGGCTTTCATAAGCATAAAATTTCCAGCTAACAACAAGGATAGCAGGCACTATTGTGAAACCACTGACCATACACAAAATGGGCTTACAACAGGAAGCACAACTCAATAAAATTACAATGTTGAAGGGTCAATGGTTATGTTAAAGTTAATTGTTCCTTATGGCATTCACCCTTTCCTTTAAAGGTTGAATCTCGTAACAGGCTGGCTGTCTTGCTCATTCTGAACACCACAATGCATGCTACCCAACAGCTGTAGAATTATAAGGTGGTTCAGCAGCTAGCAATGGTTCTTTGGAATGTTCAAATGGAAGTAATTGCTATCCAGTGTGTTGTTGGGTGCAAGACACTTCTTTGTTACTAGACACTGCCCTTCCTCCTGTACTTTAACTTGAAGCATTGTTGTTGGTGTAGATGCAAGGTGTTTAATTGATACAGCTGTTTCTCAACCATCTGGGTAATCCATACATGCATATTGAGAATTAGCTTGCAGCAGTTCCACTTTTTCAACTAATAGGTCAACCTTGTTTGAACAAACATGCCACTTTAGAAGAGCTGGTTCAGGCTCTGCCATCCATGTGGTAATTGGTGCACTGTCTTGATGGATAAGGAAACTTGAAGAAGCACTCATGCAGGGGCTCATTGGCTATTGTACAGAGAAGAGATTGAATAGAGTAGAGTGTGTCTGGTAGAACATCTTGCCAGTACTTAATTGGTAAATTCTTTGACTTCAAGGGCATTTCTATTGCACTCCAGACAATTTTATTATATCTTTCAACTTGACCATTTTTTAGGGCTTTAGCTTGTTGCAATCCCTTTTTCACTAAGGAACTTCCAGTTGTGTGGTACAGGGAGGTTTTTCAGTGGATTTACTCATTCAGGATAAGGTTGAATGACTCCTTCCTCAACCACATAACCAAGGATGGTGAGCTTTTATGTTGCAAAGACGCCATTCTTATCATTGTTGCAAATGCTCTTTCTATTTACTGCTGCAGGGAACCTTTCAAGGTTTGTGTTATGTTCTTGCTGATCATTGCCACTGACTGAAATGTTGTTAACATATGGAAATACTGCTTCAATTTTGTTCTATTCCACAAACTTCATCATCATCATCATCATCATCATCATCATCATCATCATCTCTCTCTCTCTCTCTCTCTCTCTCTCTCTCTCTCTCTCTCTCTCTCTCTCTCTCTTTCTCTCCCTCTCTGGAAACATGCCACTCCATTAGCAATTTAAAATGTGAGGGGCATAAATTGGTAGAAGTTGTTTCATGCTTCAAAGGCTGTATATGCTTTATCTTCTTCTGGGTAGACTGAAATTGTTCTTCGACCATACTGGATTGAAAAGTGATCTAAGGAAAGTGTTCTAATGATTTTGTACTAAAATCTTGCCAATTTTTGTGGTTATAAAAAGTATTCTAAAGGAAAAAGCATGGATTGGATTCTGTTCTATGGAAAATGTTCTAAGGCTAGAAGTGAAAAATTTTGCCAGTTTGGAAAAAACGTGTAAAAACAGAATGAAATACAACAAATAAAAATTAATTGAAACTTACGTGGTAAAGTATTAAGGTATGCCCAAACGACATCTGCACACTGTTTAATTAATTTAAGGACTGGATTTTCCTCTGTTCCATTATTTGGGACCTTGGTAACTGTTATTAAAGGAACTGTTGGAGTTTTTTGAAGGCCTTGCTGCCACCCTGGAGGCCTTCTTAGGGTTACGTGACGTGTTGCAGTCCTTTGTGGTAGTGTTCTACGTGGTGTTGTTTGATATGACTGCATGGTAAAAGACTATAATCTTGACAGAATGGAAACCTNGTGCATATGTCCTTTTTTAAGTGGGTCAACATGGGCTTTCCTACATGCATTATTTGAGAAAGGAAAAGTTTGGTTAAATCATTGTATTAAGAATACTTAGGGTACTAAAACAATTAATAATTATTGTTCTATTGTAGCTTTCAACAGTCTATATGGAAATCTGGGGTTCTTGAATGCTACAATGCTTATTATATGAAAAAAATATTGCAAAATATTTTTGTAATATTGTGTGCTGTAATTAATAAAAGCAAAACATCTGCCTCTCCCATACCATAATATAAAAGGGCAATTCTTTCAGTATATATTCAATATATATATATATATATAGGCCTATATATACATTCATACTATATATATATATATATATTCATACTATATATTCAAAATCCATTCTTGACTTGATGTTCATAGCCTACATTTTATCAATAAAATCTACCAGCAAAAAGCCAAAAAAGTTACTATCATGGACTAAAAAAATAAACTGAGCTCATGTCCTATCATGAGCTTGGACTTTTCTTGTCTGGTTTAGTTATTGACTACATGGCTTGGCTTATTCTACCCCCGGATCAGAACGGAAGTAAAGTTTGACAAGGGTAAGTAGCTCATTCACCCCCTAATAACGCGGAAACTGCAATGGAAAACATCTGTCTGTCAGGGTATTGACTATTGGAGGGTGCCTAAAAAAGCTAAAAGGAAACTTCGAGGTAAACGGGAGTCCTGGACGCAAAATGTTAGCCTAGGATATGATTCTAGAATGTGAAACCTATTTATTAAACAATTCTTTAAAGTATGGTCTAAAGCCAAATCAAGGGAATCCTTTAGACTATAATTGGCGGCATATATCTATTTTCGACTTGTTCACGAATAATTCAATGAATGTAGTGTATCTGTCTATACGTTAACATTTATGCCTGATATGTAACTATTTAAAAGAAGTATTATGGTGGAAGAAATGGACTCGTATTACAGTGGAACTACTAACTACTAACCTTCACTTTTTCGGTTCATTGTAGTCTGGGCGACATTTATTGCATGCAAAGGTTTCATTTCCCATCGACATAGTGAGTTGATACACAGGAAGGAAGAGGACAGATAGAAGTATACGCAACAGTTAACATTCGCCTTGTTCCTGCATGCATCCAATTTAATCTGCTTTCTTGTGGCCATGTATAAAACGGGCAATGACATGATTCATTGCAATTCAAAAGTGCCATGTTGTTTAATCTTCTTTGTAACTTAATCAGTTTTACTGAAATACACCTTTGGACATGAAGTATATAGATACAAAAGATGCACAAGAAATATGTTTAAGAGTCAAGCTGAAGCAATTATCTTAAAAAATAAAGTTTATTCTAATAATTATTAAGAGAAATAGCCAAAAGTTCCTCATTGTAAAAAATATTGCAGTATGGTGTATTGGTTCCCTGTGTATGATATTGATGTAAGGAAATTAATGCTCCCGTTACATGACGTTCGTGTATCTTCCCCTCTCAGAGTAAAATTGTAAATGTACATACATATCATCATCATGTCATCATCACATTCGGTTTAACGTCCGTTTTACATGCTAGCATGTGTTGGACACTTTCTTGAAATTGACTTCCAAGTTATCCTATCCTTCACCAGGTCTCTGCTGACACCTTTTTGTTTGAGTTCAATCCTCATCACATATATACATATATATCTGAATATACATTTACTTTGGAGGAAAATAGGATATGTAAGTATGTTAAACAATGCTCACTTTTTGTCTTATAAGAAGAGCTTTTTTAAAAAATTATACTAAGAAATTAGGAATGATTTTTGAATAAAATGATTTCAAATCGCATCTTTGAATTTTTAGATTTTTAGATTTTAGTGCTTAATTGCTCTAAATTTCCGCTATTCAATTTAGGCTCGTTTTTCAGCATTTTTCAATGTCTTTTTATGTGCTAATAGTCTTAGATCAGCCCCAAAGCAGTTTTTTAGTTTCCTATTTTCATTATGTTTTTCCGTTTTTCTTTTTATTTACTAATGTGTCAAAACAGGAACACATTGATAGCAGTTTCTACAGTACATGTAAAATACTGATGTATTTATATGTATATTTGGCATATATGTATTGTATCCTGTATAAACATTAATTTAATAATAATAATAATAATAATAATAATAATTATAAAAATAATGTGAATGCAGTTTCATGTGATAACTAATTGAAATTACAACATGCAACATGTATAATAGCTCCAGAACTTCACTACACTGTCATCATCATCATCATCATCATCATCATATTCGGTTTAACGTCCGTTTTACATGCTAGCATGTTTTGGACGATTTCTTGAAATTGTGGCTGGAAATTTTGTAAAATTCTTAAAGTTGAAGTTTTAATATTATAAAAGGTGTGTCAGTCCTAATAGTATCTAATAGGATTTATACCCATTCTTTTTGGGTTGTTATAACCATTGATTTGATTGCACATGACCTATAAATAGAATAGATGCTACTCAGCCACTTTTGAATGATGTTTACAAAACAGGGTCACCCATGGAAATAAGTTGCCTTGATATTTTTTAATATCTTTAACTTTTCGGTGTTAACCTAATTCATTACCATAGCTTATGTCATTGTACTTTTTTGTTTGTTAGTAATTTATTATAATTTGAAATATCCAGTATTGTATACTTCTTTACATGACAGTATTTATTATTTGCTCATTTTATTGCTGACATTAACAAGTAATAAATTCTTGGGGGTTCAATATCTGCCAGCCTGCATGAACCAATCTTTTTCTCTTTTTATATGCACTACTATTTCTGGACACAAGCACAATCCAGTTCATAATATATACTATTTATGTCTTTGGGTTAATGGTATTGACAGTGTTGTGTGGAATTTGCACTATGACTGTCATAGTGCCCATAAACAGCAGCTTTGTACAGATTTGCAGAGGGATTGCCCCAAGAAATCAGCAAATAGTGTGCAAAAGCAATACTGAGGCTGGGATATTTTGTGAAATGCTTGAAGTTGAAGTGATGACAGAAAAAAACAAGCACCCTAACTGGATTTATAGTCTGTGCATTGCCATTCTTTTTGGGCTATTATAAGTGGGGTTTTTAAGGCAAAGGACATTTAAAAAGGTGCTACGCTGCCACTTTTGAATGATGTTTACAGAGTCACTAGAGGCTCAACACCCCAAGACAACTACATTGAGTAATAGGGTATGCTTCATAAGTATTGCAAACCACAAATAAATTTTTTATTATTTCTGTTTCTCCTTTGGCCCTTTGAATAACCTATTTCAGTACATAAATTTTTATTATTACAAAAGTTTTATTGTTTTATTTGGGCTTTTTTCCCTGTTAATTGGATTATTTACCATGAATCAAGTGGGTTAAATTAAGCTGTCAAAACCTGTCAATCACAGAACATATACTGGTATTGATGAGATGTTACTGGGGCAAGTGTTGCCATTCTTGCCCTGATTCCTTCAGATATCCTGAATCAGGCTCATATCCTGCATGATTTTGTCAGTTGTTGATTTGATCAATAAGCTGGGTGCCCTGAGGGGCATTGTATTCCTCCTAACATGGATCAAATAGTACATTCAATTACATAAGTAGGCCTCAATCCCAAACAGTTAAGAGACAATTTCATGACATTAGTAGTTAATACTAATTGAAATAGGTCATTCATGGTCATAATCTTCACCCCAATATAGATGTTCTCCAAATGTAGATGATCATTCCCAGTATTGGTGAATTTGTTGACACAAAGAATTGGCTCTGATCACCAATATTGCAGCTAACATTATCACTGGCAGACAATAATATTGATAGCCTTTAGAATTTCACTGGACATTTGACTAAAATGCCCTGAGGGTAAGGCTGTGCCCCCGCTCATAGGTCTTTTGCATTTTGCTATGAGAACTAAGGAATGAGTGATGCCACTGTAATTGCTGTTAATATGCAACACATTGTCATAATAATCTGATCATCAAGTCTGAAGCAGACATTTGTGTGGACCTGTTGTACCATTCAGATGACAAATCCCTTTGGAGAAAGTTTTAGAGTCTTGAGGTTGTGCTCCAGTATTCACTAGTGCCTACATCACAATTTTGTCACCTTGACAACAGCTAGAGAAATTTTGTACAGAAAGTGGTGCATGTAAAGTGTTCTGCACCTAAAGTTCACATATCTGATTTTTACAATCTTGTAACAAACTGTGTCAACTTGGAAGATGCGGGACAAATTTGGAAATCCAAAGGAATAGAGCCCATGGAGACCATAGTATCTAGTAACAATGAGGCATGCCCCACATGGAAAGCACTACACTGTCTTCATGTGGGACATAGCAGATGCATGGTATTTCAAAAGGACTGGGGTTTCATAACCTTGGACCTTTACAACTCCAGGCAAATATATACAATGGAACACCTGCTCAGCTGCCTAACTTCCCCAAATAGCCTATCAGATGAATTACTGGTAGAGGAAGTACTCCACAAGCCAGCTGTGATATGTCAATGACACTACAAAGAAGAAGAACCAACTGTGTACCCCAATACTACACTGTTACCATCATATAAATGTGAAAGTATTCCTTCCCCTCCAAAATTATTTTTTAGTTAACTTTTAATAAAAATTTAAATACCTTTTACAGAACTGACCTTTAGCCCTTCCATGTCAATACAATGTTTTTTTATCATTACCTTGGCTACTTTTTTATATTTTTTGAAATCTAATTACATATTTATGACAATCTGCATGTTGACTTTTAATAATATCTAATATAGTGCTATTATCTAGTAAGGGTTCTTATATACCTTCTAATAGATTTATGTAAGAAAAATGACAAGACACAGATGAAGTACTTTTGGGTTTACAAAAGTTTATTGGAGGGGCCCATTTAAAGTAACTGTTTTAAGCCATACATTTAATAACAAAAGTTCCTACACCAGTGTTTGAAAATTTAATTAACTCACCATTGTCAGACAGTAAATGAATCAAAGTTCTGGCATTTGTCTTTCTCTAGGTCGGAATATTGGAAGTCCACACCAAAAAAACTATGTGAATTTTGTAAGTGCTGGATTGCAGACAACAGGCCTGTAAGTAAACATATTTAATTCCAAAATTGTAATAGTAGAAGTTTGTGGTTTGAGTTGTGTATACTTACCATAATTGTTTTGATCTCAGTTTTATAAAACGTGTTTGAGCATGATTAATGGGTGCCTTGGTCCAGTAATTTTTTAAAACAGTATTGGGTACTTATTTCTTTAGTTCAGCAACAGAAAAATTTGTTTCAGATATGTGACACTTGCAAAGGCATATGATTGCCTAGAGGTGTATGCAAGATTCCTGTGTCATGTCTGTCAAATTGTAAAAAGAGAGTATTACTTATGTGTGAGAGATTTTGATTTAATACTCACTAACATCATACTCCAGTTATTTGTTTTAGTTAATTTTCACCTCAGGTAAAGTTTCCTTTTCTTTTGTAATTTACATTGTTTGAGTAGGAGTAGGTGATAGAGCATGAAAAACCCAAAGGGTTTATGCATAAGATGGCTCACAGTATCACAGGAGAGAGAAATCAGAGTAGGAAACAAGAGGTCTATTTGTGATTCACAAACTCACTCACTATCCAGTTGGCATGTCTCCATGGCTTGCACAGGTATGCCTTTTGATAGCTACTTGCAAGTCTGTTTACCATTTGATTTGGAGACCAGTGTCAGCTTTGTTAAGGTTCCAGCCCTTTAGATCTTGGTAATTTGTGGCCTCCCAGTTTTTTCTGGGGTCTACCCCTGCCCAATGTGCCATCCACTTTCAGTTCCAGCAATTTTTTTGTCCATGACTCACTCCTCTTGATGTGTTCAAGCCAATGCAAGACTATAGACACCACAGAGGTTTTTACTGGAGGCCTGGAGGAAATTCAGTTCCTTGCCACTGTCGTAATAGACGATCTTCACTTCAATTGACATTTAATAGGACATTTTATAGATTTTGGGTTCCCTGTGGACTACAAACCTGTTATTGTTATTGTCATCGGTCATTTGTATTGTTAGCCCAACGTGAGGTCAATTCGTAGTTAATCATTTATTACAATTTAATCAACAATAACATTGGGATAATATGGATAAGTTCTTATGCCCAGAGCGATTAGACACCGACTTAAACAGTGGAACAGCCGCCAAGGAATGGCTCCATTGGAAGCGTACATTCGACAACTTTTTGGCTGTACTACCACAACACTTTTTGGATAAACTTGCAGTTCTGTCTAACTTTATTTCGCCGAACATCTTCCAACATATAGAGGATTGCACAGATTATAAAACATCAATTGAAACACTCCAGAATCTCTTCATAAAACCGAAAAACGAAGTTTTTGCTCGTCATCTTTTAGCGACTAGAAAACAAACTCCAACGGAGATGCTCGATGAGTACTTACAAGCACTGAAATCATTAAGCAAAGATTGTAATTACCAAAGGGTGACAGCCATACAATACTGTGAAGAAAGCATAAGAGATGCCTTTATCACTGGTTTGCAGTCAAATCTCATACGCCAAAGACTGTTGGAAAACAAAACACTTGACTTAAAAACCATGTTTGATCAAGCAAGATCTCTCGAGTCGGCCATAAAGAGTTCTGAGTCATATTCGACCCCTAATACGCTAGTCAATGCTGCTATTCCTGTCAAGTCCTCAGAATCCACAGATAACCAGGCAGATAATCTGGCTTGTGCTGCTGCTGAAACAACCTCATTCAGTTGTTATTTCTGTGGAAACAGCAAACACCCAAGATCTAAGTGCCCTGCAAAGGATGCTACATGTGCAAAGTGTCAGAAAAAGGGTCACTATGCCAGAGTCTGCCAAAGCAAAGCTTCCTCAAGGTTATCAGCATCCGTTCATCTTCCTGTTATAGCTACAACTCAATGTCCTGGGTCCTTATCCAAGTCAACAGCTGCAATCAAGTTGGGAAAATTCACAGTACAGGCATTGTTTGACAGTGGCAGCACTGAGAGTTTTATACACCCAGATCTAGTGGCGAAGGCTGGGCTGACGAAACAACCAGCTAGAGGAGTTGTTTCTATGGCTTCTACTGCCTTATCTGCTAATGTTACTGGAACTTGTACTGCTAACCTAGAATACCAGAACCAGAAATACACAAACATCCGCCTTTCAGTCCTTCCTGGACTCTGCACTGAACTCATACTTGGCCTGGACTTCCAGTCAAAACATGAAAGCGTTACATTTCAATATGGGGGCAGCCAACCCCCATTGTCTGTTTGTGGCTTCAGCACCCTCAACATGGATCCAGCAGAACCTTTTGCTAATCTAAGTGAGAACTGTCGCCCAATTGCATGCAAATCTCGTCGCTACAGTAATGATGACTTAAAGTTTATTGATGGAGAAGTTGGAAGGCTACTCAAAGAAGGAATCATAGAACCCAGCCACTCCCCATGGAGAGCGCAAGTGGTTGTGACCAAAGATGACAATCACAAAAAGAGACTAGCTATCGACTACTCCCAAACTATTAATCGCTTCACTCAACTAGATGCCTTCCCACTTCCAAGGATGAATGACTTAGTAAACAACATAGCACAGTACCGAGTCTTCAGCACAATTGATCTAAAAAGCGCTTACCATCAGGTTCCTCTCAAAGACAAAGATAAACAATACACAGCCTTCGAAGCACGTGGCAATCTCTATCAGTTCACACGTCTCCCATTTGGCGTCACAAATGGGGTTGCTTGTTTTCAACGAGAAATGATGCAGTTCGTTGACCAGAACAATCTCAATGCAGTTTTCCCTTACCTGGATAACATCACTATCTGTGGGAAGGACCAGCAGGAGCATGATGCAAATCTGGAGCAATTCCTCGCTGCAGCCAAGAGGAAGAATATCTGTTACAATGACTCTAAGAGTGTATTTTCAACCCGGAGACTTGCAATTCTCGGATATATAATTGAAGAGGGTATCATTCGTCCGGACCCTGAAAGGCTGAGCCCTCTCCGCAACTTACCCATACCTCACGACTCGAAATCACTCAACAGATGCCTTGGCTTGTTTTCTTACTACTCTCAGTGGATACCAGAGTTCTCTGATTGCATAAAGCCACTAACAAACTCCAAGACATTTCCTCTATCACCTGAAGCTGTTACTACGTTTAACAAGTTAAAGAAAGCAGTCGAGGAAGCTTTCGTGGCCTCTATCGATGAGGCGTTACCATTCGAAGTTGAAACTGATGCGTCTGACGTAGCCCTTGCAGCCACACTCAGTCAAGATGGCAGACCGGTCGCTTTCTTCTCCCGCTCACTACAAGGTAGCGAACTTAAGCATGCTGCTATAGAAAAGGAAGCACAGGCTATCATTGAAGCTATCAGGCATTGGAGGCATTTTCTGACCGGACGACACTTCACTCTGAAGACTGACCAAAAGTCGGTATCGTACATGTTTGACCAACGCAACCGTGGGAAGATAAAAAATGACAAAATTATGCGTTGGAGACTTGAACTAGCATGTTATTGCTTTGATATCATATACCGTCCAGGAAAGGAGAACATCCTCCCTGATACATTGTCCAGAGCAACCTGTGCTTCCACGCCTCAAGATTCTCTGTACAACCTTCACGAGGCACTGTGCCACCCTGGGGTCACCAGGCTCAATCACTTTGTCCGTAGTAAAAACTTACCTTATTCATTGGATGAGGTAAAGCTTGTCACAAACCACTGTCAAATTTGTGCTGAATCTAAGCCTCGTTATCACAAGCCAGAGGAAGTCCCACTCATTAAAGCAACTCAACCCTTCGAAAGAATCAATATAGACTTCAAGGGTCCATTGCCTAGCAACAATGAAAACAAGTATTTCCTGAACATAGTAGACGAATACTCCAGGTTCCCATTTGTGTTTCCATGCTCAGATATATCAACGTCTACAGTAATCAAGTGCTTAACTACACTATTCTCCCTGTGTGGCATGCCAGCATATGTCCATTCTGACCGGGGTTCATCCTTCATGAGCCATGAACTGCAAGCTTTCTTAAAGGAAAAGGGTATTGCAACAAGTCGAACAACAAGCTATAACCCTGCAGGAAATGGACAGGTGGAACGATATAATGGTATTGTATGGAAGGCTGTTGAAACATCTTTGAAATCTAAGAATCTACACAGCAAGAATTGGCAGGTTGTTCTACCAGATGCCCTCCATTCCATCCGCTCATTACTTTGTACTGCCACAAACGAGACTCCTCATGAACGCTTCTTCAAGTTTGCTAGACGATCCTCTTCTGGTGCGTCGATTCCTACTTGGATGGCAGAGCCAGGTGTTGTACTCCTCAAGCGTCATGTTCGCACAAATAAGACTGATCCATTAGTCGACGAGGTGGAACTTCTCCAAGCAAACCCACACTATGCCTTCGTACGCTATCATGACAGCAGAGAGACAACAGTATCAACGAAGCATCTTGCTCCCAAACCTCCATGTACAAATCAAGTTCAGATCCAGGGTCAAGAGAATGTGTCTGAAACCACAAGTGAAAGTCTTCCTGCACCACAAGAGGTACCAATAGCCACGGACCAAACTAGCATAACTACTAATGGTCATTTGTATTGTTAGCCCAACGTGAGGTCAATTCGTAGTTAATCATTTATTACAGCCACTGAACATAGTCTTTATCTTGTCCATGTTAACACACATACCCTTCTCTACCAGTTTCCTTTTCCATAATTTCAGTTTTGCAACACGTTCCTAAACTCTTTTGGCAATGATGACTAGATCATCAACATACAGGAGTTTTTACGGACAACCTGTCCTTTACTCTCTTGACAAGGCTTCAAGCAGGATATTGAATAATAATGGGCTCAGTATTAAGCCTTGATGAATGCTAACCTTTACTCCAAACTCATCACTATACGCATCACCAACTTTGACATGGCTTTTTGCACCACTGCACATGGCTTGGACAACAGAGATTATCCATTCTGGTATTCAAACCACACTCATTGTTCATCAAACTACTTTGTATGGGACTTGGTCCAAGGCCTTCTCCAAATCAATGAAAGCAAAGTACAGGTTTTTTTTATTTTTGGGAAGGTATTTTTCCTGCAGCTGTCTGATGATGAAAGTAGCATCAGTAGTGCCTCGCCCAGGAACAAAACAGAATTGCATCTTATCAATTGGAATTATGTCACAAATACGTTTTTCAATAACTTGCTCAACAACCTTGAGTACATGTTCTGTGAGCTTTAGGCCACGGAAATTTCCCCATTTCAGAGAGTCACTTTTGCCTTTAAAGAGACTAATGATGAAACTATGATCCCAATCAGATGGAATCTTTCTCCCAGATATGATAGCATTTGACAGGTCAGAGATCAGTCTACTACAATGGTCTGGTGCAGCTTTCAGTATTTTAGAAACAATGCCTGATGGACCTGGTGAGTTATTTGTCCTCATATGGCTGATTGAGTCCATGACCATCTCAGGTGTTATTTTAATTTGTGGTCCAGCAACTAGCTCTGCTGTTGGCAGAACTGTCTCAAAGAAAATCAATGTTTAGCAGCCATTTAAAGTGGTTTCCAGGCTCTCTTTTTGCTTTCCTCACTGAATGACATGTTTCCTATGTCATCATGCACACACTTATTGCCGATGACATCAACATTTACCTTACACATCTGCTTTGCAATACAAAATAACTTCTGATCATTTCCTTCAATGTTTCTAAACTGAGTCTCTTCTGCCTGCCTTTTAGCAATAAAAACAGTGTGTTTTGCAGCTCTCTTTGCAATCAGATACTCCATTTTACTTCAGCCTTGCTTCCATGCCTTCCACAAATGCCTCTTCTCAAAAATAGTTGGCTCAACCACTTCATTCCACCGCCATGTCTCATTTCTCCAAACACCTTTCTTAGATTGCCCGCACACATCATTCATTGTCTTAAAAATATTATGTTATAGCTTCTCCAATATGCCTTCAACCAAGCTGCCTGCCAGGATGTCACCAGCTAGATTTGTTGCCAGGGCCTCTGAGAATGCTTTCTTAACCTCAGGTTGTTTTAGCTTCCAACAATGCAGTCTTGGAGTGAATGATTGTTTCTTGTTGACAGTGGGTGCTTTGAGCAACAAATCAGACACAAAAAATTTATGCTAGGTGACACACTCTTTACTTGGGATGACTTTGGCATCAATAACATTTTTCATGCATCTTCGTTTGAAGAGGATATGGTCAACCTGGCTGGATGCATCTCCAGAAATGTTTGTTATAAGGTGATTGTCTCTGAAGGAAAGATGCTGCACAACAAAATACAAATTCAGTGATTGCAGGATATTTATAAGTCACTCATCTACCTTATCAGGACCAGGCGTCTCACCTGGTTTCACCTAGTTCTAAGGAGATCAGAAAACAGTGCTATGCTAGCAGCTTAGATAGGCAAAGTTGACAATCAAAGATCTAGAAGAAGACCCCTGAAATGATGGAAAGATCATATTCAAAGTATAACTGAACTTCAGCTAAAGAATGGTGGAAATTTATCCAAAGATCATGCCTGATGAAAAATAATTTTTTAATTAAGCAGTATGTAACAGGATGAAATTGTGGCCACGCAGGAATGACAGAGATCCAAGGATTTCTCGTGCAAATTTTATTAGAAACAAATTATTTCCAAAATAAAACGGGAACAACTAACAGATTCTTCCTCTGTCTGACGAAGTCTTGTTTCGTTGGGAGATACCTGAAACGTCTTACAATACCCAACTCCAAACATTACTGAAGACTCAGGAGAAAAACTCCAATATTTATGGTAACTGAGCGTGGGTTGCGCGACGTTTTTAGATTCTCGCACTTAGCTGACAATTATGGAACTTTCCGGATCTTAAGGTCAAACAGACATAAAAATGTGCCAACTGTCTACTAAATCAGACAATTGTCGCCTATAGAAACAGGTAATGTTGTGGTTCTCACAATACAAATGATTTGGTGTTCCCGCACAACTCTTATCACATTTGTTTGTGCACATCTGCTAGCACAGTATTTCCTGTCGCATTCTTATGCCTAAGATATTACTACACGCTCAAGAGGAAATAGAAACTTGGATAATATTATACAAAAATTAGCGTCCGGAGGCTTCTAGCACCCGAGTGAGCCTCTCACAAGTAGAGGTAACCAGAGCTGAGCATTTAAGCTACCAAGCAAAGCATTCATGACTTAGAGGTTGGACTGTAGTTTTATGAAGGAAGGCATTGCTGTTTTCTGTTGTTACACCTAAGAACTCTTTTCTTGGCCATATTTTAAAAGATAAAGTTTTACAACTTATATGTATCAGGATTAGAAGTTACAGTCACCCTTATTTATTCTTTGCATTCGAAATCATTTAGAATTCGCGATGTTACAGGACCAAGTGGAAGGGTTTGTATAACATTATGGTACCTGTCAAGTGACGATGCACAAGTTTTGTTGTTGTTGATAATGTACGATACCAGAACTGGCAGATGAAATGGCCGAGGTGTCTATCGTTATTATTTTCTTCTTTTGATGTTTCTGTTCTGCTTCCTTTTGTTCCTTTAAGAATCTTTGATAAATTTCCTCATTATAATTGATATCCTCGTTTTCTTCATCCTCGTCAAAACTTGTCGCGACATACCTATTCGCCGCCATTTTGTTATCTGGAAATATTATGTTTTTTGATGACCGTGCAAAAATGTTGATACAATACAAGATCACGTAATGTCTCAAATACTGAGCTTTCATTAATTCTTAAACTCAGGCGGAAAAAAAATACGTCCAAAAAGTAGAACTAGTTCTACATTTTTTAACTCAATGCACATGCGCAATAAAAAAGCTCGTGAGTATTTTCCGCTACAGCAGAAAATGCAGCTCTATGGAAACAAGCCTTTAACCTTATAAATTTTAGCGGCATATTGAAAAGAATTTTAAGCTGGAAAGGGGTACAAGTCAAGTACCAGCGTACAGGATTGAAAGTCATCGGTGACCACATAACAAAGCATTACCAAGCATTAATGAAAGCCTCTTTAAAAGTACTATTATTCCCTAAAAAGGACGAGATTACGCTAAGCGCTTCCTAGGAACTTATTCGACATTTTTGCAACACAATGTGATTATGACCAAACGTGTATTGTGGCAGAGAGGCCAATAAGATGAATGAAAACGAGGGTGATTCATAATCTGGCTTTATATCACTCAACTCAAATGCACTGACATCAGTCTGTCACGGAAGACAATAGAGCTCTGCACCATGTTTCAGTCCGTTGTGGAGTTGCAGCACCTGCTGTGGCTGTACATTCTAATTCTTTATCGGCAGGCTCTGTTGCAGTTGCTGCGGGTGAAAATCCCGGTTGGCTCAGTTGGTGTTAATGCTGTTCTTTGCCGTCTGTGCTCTCTCCTCTCTTCCGACTGTATCTCTCTCTTTTCCTGGCCCCTCTGCTCGAATGAATATGCTAATAATTTCCATTAGGTGTTCTTTGATACTGTAGATGTATTTATTGCTTCTAAATTACTGGATTGTATTTTCATTTTGCATATAGAGTATTGACTTCCATGAAAAAGGTAAAAATCACCAAGCAAATGTTAAAAGGCGCTTGGCAGAGGTATGTTTTTCTTGTCAATCATATACTTGCCATTTTTGGATATGTAATAGAATTATACCCTGATTATTTTTCTTTTTAATTTTTTCAAGCCTCCCATATTCTACCCAACCCCCATTCATTAGGTTTTGACTTTTCAGAATAATAGATTTTGTGTTTAAAATGTGAAAACGTAATATAATAAAACGTGATTTAAGAAATGTTTTGATTAAAAGGATGCCAATGACCTATACTAACCAAAACCAAAATAAGATTGCTTTGCCATGCGTGTACTTATTTTCATGATCCAAGACCTTATGAGTTGATTTGGGTTGAGGCATTAAACAGCGAGGTATTAATTTTCTACTTGATCCAGAAAATGTACTACTTAAGCTATGGTATGCGCCATAGTGATATTGGTCACCCATTGCAACGCTACTTTAAGTCAACCAAGGATATTGCTTAAAGAAAGTCGACTAAAAGGTAGGACTTATCTGACAGAGAATAGCTTTCTTTTTTTGCTTTTGGTTACTTTTCTTATTCAAGGCCTTATGACTAGGGCAATTTAAAAGTTGCATTTATTTTTTTAAAAGTTGCATTTATTTTTCGAAAAGTTGCAAAAAGTTGCATTTATTTTCTCAAAAGTTGCACTAATAAGTTGCACTAAAAATAGTTTGATGTTTAGGTGAAATTAAATGAGGTATAGATATCTGTAACTCTTCCTCATGGTATATGTGTCTTTTTACGTTTTTCGCTTTCGACTGATCGTACTAATCTAAATTCTGGATTCTGACTCTTCATTTGAGACGAAATTTACTGGAAAACATATTATACTTCAACATCCCCTGTATGAGATGTAAAAGTTAATTAAACACTTGAAACGATTCTCATAACAAGCAAAGATCATAATCGCATATTAAAGTAATCTACATAAACGACATGTGCTAGTAGTCATTGCAGTGTACGGATTGCATGGAGCCATGAAATTTGGGTAAGGATATATCAACAATAATTTCTAAAACTTTACATAAGTATCTGCATAGCCGTTGACCCTAATAAAAACTTTAGAAAAATGATATGACTGGAGTCCAACATGATTGTAAAGTTACAATGAAACAGAGAATAAACAGAGTCTGATTCACTTCCGGGAATTGAATAGCATAAAAAAGTATTTCTCTATATTCTCCGGTTTGAAATTCCTGTCTTTGCAGAGCATTTTTTTCAGCATAGAAAAGCTTCTTTCCACGCTCACCGATGTTGCCTGGTTCTGCTGAAGCGCTGCATACAGGGATGGAGAAATGTCTGTCCGCTTTAAGTTCATAATGCTATACAGGTCTTCGTTGGCATTCAGACGTTTATCAAGGTATGACTTGATACCAGCGGCGTCTTGTCCCAAAGACAAACTCGGAAGATCTCGATGTGCATCTGCAATAGTGTAGGTTGCAGCCTCACATTTTTCGAGGAGAAGTACGAGAGATTCATAATCTCGTTTCACAGCGAGTAATTCTGAACTTAAGCCAGGTGCAGACACAGCGGCCTGGGCTCTGCTAACCAGAAGTCCTTCTCCTTCGTAAGCTTGCACGATCTCACGAACGGCAGGCAGATGCTGTGCATAATAGAAGGCTGATTTTAACCACGTAGCCCAGCGTGTTAGTACGGGTTCTGGTGGATAACCGATTTCAGAGTACATCTCCTTGCGATCTTTGTTCTTAATCACAGATGCTTTTACGGCGGCAATCAGTGCATCAACTTTGGTGAATTTATGCCTAACGCGCTCAGCGCAGTTGTGAAGCAAGTGTGCCACACATGTCACATGAAATAGGCGTGGGTAGAGGTTCTTCAAAACTTTACCAGCGGCTGTCATGTACCTGGCAGCATCACTTAACAGAAGCACAAAGCGATTTCGATCTCCGCCCAGAATCTTCATTACGTCATCGACTGTGTGTACTATAGTTTGCTGGTTCATTGATGAGTGCCAGGTCTGAAAAATTAAGAAAAGGTATGATCAATCTCACACCCAATTTAAAGACATAGGTAAAACAGTTGGTGGAAAACATAGTATGTATTTCCTTTACTCTTACCCGGTTCACGTTGAATTGCTTGCACTAGTATTGCTGCTTAAACTATCAATGTGAAGGTGTCCATTACCAATCCATATTTTTTTAATTTTACAGTAAATAATACATTTTCTGCTGTAAAGCACGATACAATACTTCCAAAGTGTTATTTAATCGAGTTGTTGAACATGGTGACAACGAAAATAAAGTAGCCTACCGGAACAATAGCTGCCTAATATTCCGTTTGTAAGTAGCGGTATTTGAAAGCTTACCTTGCATGATATGAGGTAGACTTTAGTTGGGTGGTTGACATCTCCTACCAGTGTGTTTACAATTTTTCTCCCAGAAATGTCTGCCTCATCTACAATCATGAACAGATCTTTTTCGACAAGCGATTCTTTCAATCGTTCTACCTCCGTGTCCACCATTGACAAAACTTTTGCTCTGCAGCTAAATTCTGAAGGTGGTCTCTGTCCCAAGTACTCGAATAAACATTTCATATCTGGATTGGTCAATTTGTAGAGTGGTATATCAGCGGACAGAAAAGCTCTAGTAACTCTTTTTAAAAGTTCATCATGTGTAGCTACACTAACAGTGGGTTGCAATATCGTCTGTTTTGCTTGTAGAGCTTTCTTTCCATTCTGATGTTTAACACTTTCCCTGTGCTTGAGTACGGAAGATCGCCGTTCAAATGTAACTGTCGAAGCACATATCTGACAAAACAATTCGCCCCTGGGAGTTGCTTGGAATTCTTGAGGGAATTCCGATGTGTACAACTTAACTTTAGCCACAGAAGACTGAGCTACCTTCGGCATTTTTAAGAGGAAGGAACAAGTACCTTTGGAAAGTATATCGAGAGCTGTTGTAAATTTCTAAATGTAACCGGACTAAAAGCACATTTTACATGGGAATCTCCATGCTCCATTACAACTGATATCCCCCATTAGAAAGTTTTTGTTTTTTTTTAGTTGAGTTACTCGTGAACACCCAACAAATGAAATCCCACCTATTAGAAAATTGTTGTTCTTCGTAGTAGAATTACTCGTGACCACCCAACAATTCGAACCCAGACCTCATTAGGAGAATGATTAATGTGACTCAGTCTACGTCAGATCACCACAACTTTGACACAAGTCATTAGAAGTCATTAGTCTTGGTACTCATTAGTTAAACTACCTTCAACACTAACCGCAAATGTACGGTACCTATATCTAAATTTATGCTCTTCATTTAAGGTTCATTGTGCCAAACACTTGATGTTATTGGCTGAGACACAAAAGTTGCAGTTAATTTGCGATTTAGAGGGAAAATTGCAAAAAGTTGCATTTATTTTGGTAAAGTTGCAATAAAGTTGCATTTATGCACAAACAGGCAAAAGTTGCGCTAACAACCAAAAGTTGCAAAAAAGTTGCGATTATAACTTTGTAAAGGGGTACCCCACACGCGTCAAACTTCGTATTTACACGTTTCTCACCGAGAGAATCTTGTGAAAGAAAGTTGCGATTATGCATTTAAATTGCCCTA
>RDPX01000144.1:1332874-1364124 GCA_003991215.1 Morbakka virulenta
ATCAAAACAACTAATTATTCGCTCCTCCACCTTTGTGTGGCTCAGCATTCGAGATTTGGGACGGTGTTCATAGTGACTGTGCGACTCTCACTGCTCATGTAGTGGTTCCAGCACTCTGACCGATCATGAAACCCCTGGGTTCTGAGTGTGTGCATGCCCAATTATTCCCCACGTGATTGTCTTAATGGCAATTGGTGCGAATATTTGTAATGAATGCAAACATTCACAGGTACCGATGTGCACTGAATAGCTGAAACATGTGTCTCCAGATATCTGATTTTTTAGTTTTGCAAAATAGCGAGCTGCTTGAAAAATCTCACAACTTGATCTTTTTCTCGACAGTCCTTCCGCGCTGATTTATCAAATGGTACAGGCATTTTTAGCAAATTCACAAATATCGGATTAGAATTGTATTTTTGCAGACGTTTTGAGTATGGAGGATGAGATAAAGGTACGTCACATGTGATAGAAGATAGGATCAGAAAGGTGAGTATTAAGTTAAGCTAAACACATGTTATCCGTCAGTGGAGCTTTAGGGATAGTATATTGCACATGTAATCTTATGTGAAACAGATCCAACTCGCAAGCTTCTCATTGGCATGGATACTCATTGTTTGCAATCGTGTTTTATTAGATCACCAAAAGGTGGACAACATTTTGATAATTTGTATGTTTTTGTCACAGGCATGCTAAAGACCTTGAACAAGGAAGTAAGGTAAGTCGACTGAGAGTTTTTACTTTACCTTTGTTTTACTTCCACTTGGGATATATATTATAGATTCCTTACAAACATAAAATAAATTGTACCGTGCCTACCTTACCGGATCGGGCAGATTCTCCGGGCCACTCTGATTGGTTGTCTCCGTATGCCCCGATCCATCATTGCTGTTTGCAGTTCTGTAGCACTTAGTCCAGTGTCTTCACATAACAAATCCACATATGTTTTGCAAGTTGTTCCCCTAGACGTATGACCATGTGTTAACTTCCAAAGTAGCAGAGATGAGATTTATTTGTCTTTGCAAAGGTAGCAATGTCCAGCAAATTTCATTCTTCTTTCCATTATTGTGCTCGGTCCAAGATTTATTGAGGATTGCCCTCAACATCCTAGTGTAGGTACCATCTAGCTTTTTCATTTGATCTTTGAGAAGCGTCCAAGTAGTCGATCCATAAAGTAAAACTGGCTCGGCCATGGCTCGGAAGTAGTTCCTTTTAAGGTTGTCAGGTAAGGTCGATTACCAAATACGTGTCAGTTTATCAACTGCTTTCCAAGCTTTTACGATGCGGTATCAATATCCTTAGTTGTTGAAGCGATCTTGCTTCCAAAGTAAGTAAAATTATTCACTTCTTTAAGCGGAATATTGTTGATTGCATTTGCGACACCTGCTTGGTTAAAGTTCATCAGTTCCGTCTTTTTCGCATGTACATGGAGTCCGATGATAGAAGCAACTTTCTCCAGCGATTGAAAAAGTATTTCAGCGCTACGAATTTCATCTGCAAATAGCGCCATGTCATCAGCGTAATCTGCTTCAATTATCTTAACAGATGGATATCTTCTGCTCCTGGCCTTATAAAGAGTGAAACCTAAGTCCTTATGTCAACGAAAAAGTGCAAGACATAATCCAATGCTATTATGAAGAGTAGCGGAGCAAGCGTGCCCCCTTGCAATACCCCAGGAAGTATCTTAAAAAAGTATCTGTCCCCATCTGGCGACCACACCGTAGACTCAGTATTGTGATATAACATCATAATTTAAATAATTTAATTTGATTTAATTTTTAAATCGTGACAGTAATGTAAAAATCAGAAAAATCGGTGAAAAATAAGTAGTATAATTTCACTCGGTGCCCTATAGTGGTTTCAGGATATGCTAAAGAAATAGACAGTATAGTAGATTCCCATAACGGTAGCTTGAAACGTAAAATGTATTTTGAAAAATTGAATCAAATTCATACATACACAAATACGCCATGTACTGTTAGTACATGGACCGACATTAGGCTTTCTTATCGATCATTTTCTCGACGAAAACTGATGATCGGGTCTGGAGCTTAAATCCCTAAATCCTGTCCACTTCCCATTTCCTTTTTTGTTTTAATTGAGACTGAATTTACTCCGGTAAAAAATGCGGGTGCTGGCACACGATACATTGTATAGCGTTTTCCCAAATGAACCGCAAAGATTCTCCTCAACAACGTTACGGGGATCAACGGACGTTTAAGGGACAAGTAAGAACGTAAGTCACATCTCTCATAGCTGATAGAATATGCTAAGTAAGCAAAATTGTGGTCTGGCAGAGTACCGTTGTACTCCATATGCATCAGTAGAAGAGTCTGTTTATTTACAGCTTACCTTAGATCTTAGTTCTTCCTATCCCGTGCAGGACATCGGGTAGCAAGACTTCTTCAGCGTCTACGGTCGTCAGCCACAGCTTGAGCGGTTCATGAACATCAGGTCGTCCCTAAATGTCCCCTGCCACGTTTTCACGGGTCTGCAACGCATTCTGCTTCCTTCTATTGTTTTCCATGTTGCTGCTTTTCTGGCATGTTAATACGTGACCAGCTAATCTCCATCTCCTTTCTTCTACCACTTTGTGTAATTGTTTTTGTTCCGTTCTTCTATATACTTCTTCGTTAGTAACCCTATCTCTCCATGTTACTCCTAAAATTCTTCTCAGGTTTCGCGTGTGAAAAGAGCCCAACTTCCTCTCATATTTCCGAGTTGCTTTCCAAGTTTCACTTGCATAAAATGCAGTGGAAACAACTATTTCCATGTAGAGTTTAATCTTTGTTTTTGTGTTTATCCGTCTTGATTTCCAGACATGCGTCATTGATCTGAACGTTCCTCCAGCTTTGCCTAACCTTGTGACCATATCTGTTTCCACCTCACCCGTGTTGGTCAAATAACGTCGAAGGTACGGGAACTTATCTACCTCTTCTAGTGGATTACCTCTGGCAGTTACTTGTTGCTCTTGATTGTTGTTTATTTCCATTATTTTACTCTTTCCTTCACTAATCCTCAATCCCACTCTGGAGCTTTCAACCCTTTGCTTGTCTGTCATATCTTGGCACACCGTGACATCTCATGTCATCAGCAAAATCGAGATCTGTAAGATGAGCATCATTTTCCAAGGGGATTCCCAAACCTCCTCCTTTCATTGTTCTTCTCATCACAAAATCTAAACATACTATGATTAAGAAGGGGGGTAGTATACATCCTTGTCTGACTCCAGAGATTAGTTCCAATTCTTCTGTCATTTCCGAATTTTTTCTAACTCCACAAGTTGAGTGACCGTACATGGACTAGATGATTGTTGTAATCTTTTCTGGAATTCCGTATATCTTCAGAATTTTCCACAGTGATGCTCTATGAATGCTGTCAAAAGGAAATCTACAAAATTTTAAACTACTTGAGACTGGAATTCCAAGCTTTGTTCTATGATATTTCTCAGAACGAATAGCTGCTCACTACATGATCTCCCCTCGCTAAAACTTACCTGTTCTTCACGAAGCTTACAGTCAACGGCATTGAGTAACAAATTATCCAACTGAATACTTTGCCAGTGGTGCTTATTAGTGTTGCTCCTCTCAAGTTATTACAGTTCGAGAGGTCCCCTTTCTTGGGAAACTTTACTATCACCCCCCTGCTCCACTCTTCTGATACTCTGTTTTCTTCCCAAATTGTGTTAAATAGATCCACCAACTCCTCTTCCATTGCTTCTCCTCCAACTTTCAAAAATTCACTGTTAATTCCATCAATTGCTGGAGCTTTGTTGTTTTTCATTTTTCCTATGGCATTCTTAACTATTTTTCTTGTTATTGGCCCCAATTCTGCAATCAACTCCCGTGCTTATAAGTTCATTTCAGTTATACAGTGTGGCTGGTGTAGCTTGGTTGAGTACTTCCTTAAAGTGCTCCACCCATCTTTGGTTTTGTTCCTCTTCGGTCGTAAGAATGCGACTGTCCTTATCATTCGGCAGGATATTTGCATAACTATTTTTCCCTGAAAGCTGTATTGCTATTTTGAACAACTCTCATGTGTCATTACGGTTTGTAGCATCCTGGGCTTCCTTTGTTTTCTTCGCAAACCATACTTGTTTATTTCTTCTACAATTTCTTTTTACTGCTCTGTCCATTGTTTTGTATCGCTCTTGTGCATCTCTAGCTTGCTCTCTAGTTCTGTCAGTATCTCTGTTACTTTTCAGCATTCTACGTTCATCAATCAATTTTCAGGATCTTTCTGAAATCCATTGTCCTTTTTACTTCCTCTCCTCTGGCCTACAATATTACTGGCAGATTCATTAATTGCATCTCTGAAGCGTCCCCACTTTTCTGTGAGGTCTGTGTCTTTGGAGTATTGCAAAGCGGTTTGACAACTGTTCTTAAAACCTCTCTGACACCTCAGGGTTAAGAAGTTTCTCCACGGCGTAGTTTCAATCGTAGCTTCAATCTGATTCTACCTCCGAAAAGATGGTGATCTGAAAACACGTCTGCTCCCCTGTAAACTCGAACGTCAATAAGTGATGAACCCCATCCCTTGTTTTTACAGATGAAATCTGTGTAAACAAGAAATCATTTGTGAATATGTTTGTGCTTGAAATCGATGTTGCCAACACAAAAGTTATTCTCATTGCAAAATTCTATCATTCTCTCTCTCCACTGTCATTCGTGTTGTTTGCAGAGCCGTGCGGGCCTATAACATTGGTAAATCCTGCACGATTTGGTCCTATTTTTGCGTTCCAATACCCATTATGGTTTTCAAGTCATGGCTAGGGAGGCTGTCTTTTACTTCCTGTAGTTGACTGTTGGTGCATAGATTTGTACGATGGAAGTTTTCAGCAGACGGCTGTCCAGCCTTGCCATAATAATCCTATCCGACACGGGTTCCCAGCTGATTAGTGCATCTGCGGCTTCCTTGTCTAGTAGTATTACAACTCCTCTCATATGTTCTGATTCAGTTCCTGAATATAACATGTTAACACCATCGCTTTGCAATCTACCTTGTTCAGTCCAACTGGTTTCACTTACTCCTAAAACTTTCAGTCGGTAACTTTTCATCTCTTTTACTACTTGGGCGTACTCGTCATTAATACATCAGGAGGGTTCATAGGTGATATTGTCTTTTGTACGTCATCCTCTGCTGTTCCATATCTTGCTCCACGCCATTGCTTTTGACCGGAATGGCTTCTTCTCGCTGTTTCTGTAGTTCTTCTTCTTTTTACAGGGTGGGGTTACTGGCCCCACGCCCAATCCTCCTCCTTTTCCAACCTGGCTTGGGACAGGCTTCAGCGGAGTTTGCAGCTAGAGTATTGGCGGAATTTGCAGCAAGAGTAACAAAATTTTAGAACTTGTTATAGAAACGTGGGGATTTTGTGAAGTTTAAGCTGGTATTATCAGCTTCTTGAAAAAGAAGAAAAGCGCATCTTCTGATGGAAAAACAGAACTTTGACCAGGTAAGTTCTGCACACTGCCTTTTTTGACCGGTATTGACAGAGCAATAATATTTATTAATACCGGTATAACGATCTCTCGGGCGTCGGTACTTCTGTGGGTGCTTCCTTTCCAACAGTGAAAGAAGATGCACATTTCTGTTGTCCCGATTATCGAAAGGAACAAAAATTACGTTTTTTGAGCAAATTCAAGGAGATTACTAGAAATGTCAACGAAAGGAAAACATTTTGGAGTTTGGCACTAGCAACTTTAACATCAATCTGATTACCGATCAGGAATACAGAAGAACAGCAAAAGTTTTACATGGGTACTTGGAGGAAATGAAAAAAGTTAGTATCCGTGCCAAAGTTTCCCTAGAGAAATTTCTTAGGGAGCGCACAGAAGTATTAAAAGAAATTTATGCCTTGTAGAAAGGTGGCTTAATTATTGGCTTAAGAATACAGTTTTTTTATTGATGGCATCCCTGATAATCAATGTGGGTGTATTGCCTTTCAGAGATTCTCATCTATGAACCCAAGAAAAGGGCAGAGAAGACAGTAAAAATTGACAGTAAAGCAAGCAAGACATGCATACTACCTCTTCAAGCCCTCTCGTAGAGAGCACATTCGTGGTTGACTGAGAATAACTGTTCAAGAATACAAGGGCAAACAATCAGGCAGGGGACCACCAAAAACAAGGTCAAAACAGGATGAGCAGTGGGGAAGGGCATGCACTTGATCTTAACAAAAAGGTCAAGAAGCAATCCAGTCGAGAAACAAATTGGTTCCCCGGAGTAATTTGTCGCCTTATCTTCTATTGGGTAAAGAAGCAAGAGATTTTGGTGTGGCATTAGTTTCTATAGCAAATGCTGAGCAACTTGATTCGATTCAGGAGAGGTCGTGAATGATTTTTCTAAATGGATCCTGGAAGGATTGAAAGCGTTTATAGCCTGGATAGAATACATTAGTTATACCCCTGTCGGCCTAAAACTAAAATTTGATATTACTTGATTTATTCAAGTAGTTTTTTCTTTCATTGGCAGAACATTTGCATGAAACGATACGCCCTATTTTGTTTTGCGGTTGGCCGTTACACGAATTTGTTAAGTTTAATCGTCTTTTGTGGGCCGCTGTTACTACACAATTCAAGTCTTATATTTTCGTCACCTGATGTCAATTGAAACAGGAGCAGCTGGTTAAACCGTACTTTCTCTTCTATTGTGATGATATTCACACTTTATCTACAAGCTCAGACAACTTTATTTTCCATTGTGACCTCACAAAAGAAGAAGAGTATTGACGAAAACTTGCTATGGCTTGCTTAACGGGTGCCCAGGCAGCAATTATGTAGCAACAAAGGGAAAAAGAAATAGTTCCTTTGGCGTGGAGCTTTGGAGTGACGGGCAATCCACAAAATAGTCATTAAACCACAGCTTAACCAAGATAGTCGTAGGGTTATCATGACAGGAAATTGTTGAAAAAAGCACATTACGATTGGTAAATGATCACCAAAATAGAGATCACCCTTTGCTGCTGATTTTCCAGTTATCGTATTGTTTTCATAGCAATGTTAGTTGGCCCTTTTCTGTTTTCCGCTTAAATAATAGAAGCGGGAAACTGCACCACGGCAAAGCAAAAAATTGCTTTAATTTTTCCGAATAAGGTTCCTTTATGTAAGTAGAACACAAAAAGTTAATGTTACTTCATAGTGAATTTGGTATTTACAGGAAAGAGTGAAGTAATAGCAAAAATCAACTACTGATGCAGTTTTGGAAACACAATCACACAAAATAGGAGTAGGAAAAAAAGTGGTGACACATTGTTTCAATTGTCATACAGTCAAAAATTGCTTTTATTTTGAGCAACGCCAGTTACATTAACGATATATTTCTCCCACTATTTATTATGTATCACGACCTGTGAATTTTGTCTCGAATCCTTTTGTCTACTACCAGAAACTTGAATGACATGGCAGACAATCACTAGGTAGGGATGGTGATTTTTTACTTAGTAGCAAACAAGAGGAATGTGAAGACAAATATAATGAGCTAATAAAATTCTGGATATTTGTGTTTTCAAATCATCATAATCTTCTGAGGAAAACTGGAATTACGTGATTGTTTAGTCTTTGAAACTGAGATGAAAGTGAAACAGAAGACATAAAAATGACATATCAAATATATTATTTTGGTATGTCAGTGTGTGAACATGCCATGCAATAACTATTGATAGTGTCACGGCCCCAGAGATAACACAACAGAAAGACACTCTGTTAGAATCTCTCAAACAGCTTTAATAAAATGGCCAAGCCTACTAGCTAAACATTGAGCCCTAAAAGCCTTACGACGACGTGTAAGAGTGCTTTCTCTGTCTTACCATAAGTTATTAATTATTATTATTATCAAATATTTATACAGGATAATACAGTCAGTTGTACAATATATCAAAATATTTACACTGTTTTCAAGAGTAGTCCTGTAAAACAAAAAGATCAATAAGTAAGTTTTAAGATAAATAGTTGAAAAGTAAAGTTAGTGTTGTAATTCTAAATTTACAAAACAAATATAAATAAATATAAGTTGAAGATATCACATGAGCTGCATCGATCAGATAGCTGGCTAATAGGATCATCTCAATTAAAGTTTATTTAGTAAAGTTCAATTAATTCTAACAAAATTACAAACTGAATATATATATTCAAAGTAAATATAAAATTAGTTATACATTAACGTAAGACTAAGCATGTGATAACANAGCTAAACATTGAGCCCTAAAAGCCTTACGACGACGTGTAAGAGTGCTTTCTCTGTCTTACCATAAGTTATTAATTATTATTATTATCAAATAATTATACAGGATAATACAGTCAGTTGTACAATATATCAAAATATTTACACTGTTTTCAAGAGTAGTCCTGTAAAACAAAAAGATCAATAAGTAAGTTTTAAGATAAATAGTTGAAAAGTAAAGTTAGTGTTGTAATTCTAAATTTACAAAACAAATATAAATAAATATAAGTTGAAGATATCACATGAGCTGCATCGATCAGATAGCTGGCTAATAGGATCATCTCAATTAAAGTTTATTTAGTAAAGTTCAATTAATTCTAACAAAATTACAAACTGAATATATATATTCAAAGTAAATATAAAATTAGTTATACATTAACGTAAGACTAAGCATGTGATAACAAATAAGAGAAAGGGCGTGGCTAAATAATGGTAAGAATTAAACAGAAAATAACGATAACCTACTCAAAACGCTAAGCAAAGCTGTGGGAAAATGATGACTAAACCTATAAGTAGTCCTACACAATGCTGGGAAAATCCCGCACCCATAACCTAAACAAACGACAGGGAATTATGACTGTAGCATGATATCTCTTATGACGCACGGGAATACCTTAGCACATTTAATACTCATCTTGCTCACCCTGAGAGGCCGCTATTCCAATAGATGGCTAGTCCCAGTCCTTTTCTTCCAATCAACCCTGTTCATCGCGTCTTCCAACCACAGATTTATCTCCCTCGTGTCATTGTCGACCACGCTTTGCCACGTCTTCTTTGGTCTCCGAAATTTTTTATTTTTTTCATCCGAACACACACAATTACAATCTCCACTAATTGAGGTACTTTCCTTTGACTTGCCAGTTTAATAAAACTAAAATTAAATATTTTACTAAGAAAATTATTAAAACGACACTTGTTCGGGCTTTGTCCATAGTTGGTTTCCACGACAGAATATGTTGTATGTGGTGCGAATGATTATGTTGGAAAGTTTGGTGGAAAGATTGGTAGAAAGAAAGGGCTCGTGTGTGTTGTAGATGTTTAAGACGTTGCACATACATTTCACTGAAAGTAATACAAGATTGACCGAATATACCTAAAGTGCTAATGGTAAGATTTACGAAGCTAACTTTCGAAAACCCGGCATGTAAATCACGAATCAAATAACGATATTTTTCATATTTGCGAGAAACATTTCAATTTGGTTTTGTTTCATACCCCACCATCAATTCAAGGATAACTTTTTTTGTGGAGTAACTAAGAGCAAATAAGGTCGCAAGGCATCTTCAATTTTAATGCATGGTGATAAGAATCCACAAATATAAGCGTACATTAAAGAATCTTCAAGAAATTTGAGAGCTCTTGCTAAAACTGTAATGCTAAGTTGTGTCTCCAAGTATAACTACCTGCCTGAAGGTACATTTTCCAGCACGCGACAACATGAAGAAGGGTTTCTGTTTCAAAACAGGAAGAGCAAGAAGACGATAGACTGAGGTTCCATTTGGATAGGTTTTTACGAGCTGGAAGGATGTTGTTCAAGTAACGAATGGTAAAGTTGAAGTTCTGTCTGTACAGCTTTCAAAACCTCTTTTTGTATATATATATATATATATATGTATGTATGTCGTATTGTATAGTCGTACTTTTGCTTGTATTTTTCCATAGTGATCTGATATTATCATTTGGTGACAACTTCAGAGCGTTACGGGTGACAGTTTGGTACTGTAGAAGTTTTGTGGTAGGCAGCTGTAAGTTGAGTCCAAATTCATTTTTGGAAAGAATAATGGAGCTGAGAGTGGAACGTATGGGCAGAGCAAGCCACTGGCGTATGTATTTAGAGACTAGGTTGTCGAGATATTCTGCCACCAAAGTCTTGGAAACATTTGAAACAGTAAGGTGCCAGGAATCCTTTGGGAGGGCAAATTCACTATAAAGACGCAGTTTATGTTTTTTGTTAATAGGTAAAAAATCAATTTGTTTAAGAAGATCTTGAAGCTTGGATTTGTTAGATCTATTGGTTATTTCAAAGTCATAGTAACGTCCGAGGTACTTTAAGGAATCTGCCATGGCTACAGGGGGTACAGTTTCAAAATGTTCGGGTTGAAATTGAAGATCGAGGAAAACAGTTTTAAAAGGCTGGTTCTCTCTTTCCCCACTTGTAATGACCGCAGCGTAATCTGCGAACTGAAACCAATGTAAAGGATTGAACATGCGGTCTTTCTTATGCTGAGGTGAAAACCAAGTTGGTTAAATTTTCCAGTCGTAATATATTGAATGAATGTGTTAAAACATTTATTGAACTGTAGTGGGGTAAGGCAATCACCTTGGAAAAACCCACGATGAACTGTTATGACTTCAGTTGTAAAATGATCCGTGGTAAATGTTGTAAATTCAGTGTCAAGGCTGATGATTAAAGACTTAATTTTGCCAAGAATGTGATGGTGATCTAGAACAGATGTTATTAGGTTATGGTGAACTTCACCAAAAGCATTTTTTAGGTCTAGAAGAGTAATGACTTGGAGCGTTGATTTATGCAAGCCTTCTTTATTACATGTGCCATCATTGCAGTATATTCTAAAGTACCCGGGATCTTAGAAGTAAAGCCTTTTTGAATCTGATGTTCAACGATGTTATTATCCTTTAGGTACTCAAATATTGTGTCACGCAAACAGGATGTAAAAACTTTATGGAACGGTTTTAAGAGGCCGAAAGTTAGTCACTGGTGTTGCCCCTCTTATGTATTAAAATCGTACAGGCCTTATTCCATTCAGGAGGACTTCGCCAGAAATCCACATGATTTTGATATGATTTTAGATATTTTTTATATATATCATCTAGTGCGCATGGTGAGGCAGATGACTTAATACGACGAATAATTGATGTGATTTTTGATATAATTAATATTAATAATAATAATGATAATAATAATGATGATGATGATGATAAGCATGATGATGATGATGGTGACCATGATGGTGAAAATAATAATAATAGAGTTTCAGGGCCTGGCTGCATATCATAAACCCAAACATCTTATTTAAAACTATGCTGAAAGCTTGTTTACTAGGAACGGCGAGGACTCTTCGATAGATGCTAATATTCTGGACTGCGGGTAGTGGCGTAATGTTTAATAACATCCCAGCTAACAACGGTAAGCTGTGGTCTGAACTTAATAATACCTTTTTCAATTTCATTTATCTTAATTCAACTTTTTCATTACAATTCCGCACCGTATTGGCTAAAGTACAGGACGGACGAATTACAAGAGCTTACAGTTCTATAGAGAAAATTATTTCCTATAGTGACCAATCCTTGAGTCGTCAGTATTTTATGCAATATGAACCCCTAATGTCTATCTATGTAATTTTCGTTGGGATTGTTTTTTAAATCAAGATTTAAATGATTAGATAGTTTTGAAAATTAGACATACCTTTTGAATAGAAACAAAAGAACGAAAGCTGAATAAAAATTAGTGTGTTATGTTTAGAATTATACATTAGCATCCACATTATATATATATATACATATACTCAATCTGCTCCGGCAACATGGCCAGAGGGTTATGTTTCAGCTTGTCAGAGTGATGTCTCTGAAGCTCTGTTCTGCACTGATGAGCCCACAAAGGGCGAAACTGTACTGTCTGCAGATTGNTGGCTGCATATCATAAACCCAAACATCTTATTTAAAACTATGCTGAAAGCTTGTTTACTAGGAACGGCGAGGACTCTTCGATAGATGCTAATATTCTGGACTGCGGGTAGTGGCGTAATGTTTAATAACATCCCAGCTAACAACGGTAAGCTGTGGTCTGAACTTAATAATACCTTTTTCAATTTCATTTATCTTAATTCAACTTTTTCATTACAATTCCGCACCGTATTGGCTAAAGTACAGGACGGACGAATTACAAGAGCTTACAGTTCTATAGAGAAAATTATTTCCTATAGTGACCAATCCTTGAGTCGTCAGTATTTTATGCAATATGAACCCCTAATGTCTATCTATGTAATTTTCGTTGGGATTGTTTTTTAAATCAAGATTTAAATGATTAGATAGTTTTGAAAATTAGACATACCTTTTGAATAGAAACAAAAGAACGAAAGCTGAATAAAAATTAGTGTGTTATGTTTAGAATTATACATTAGCATCCACATTATATATATATATACATATACTCAATCTGCTCCGGCAACATGGCCAGAGGGTTATGTTTCAGCTTGTCAGAGTGATGTCTCTGAAGCTCTGTTCTGCACTGATGAGCCCACAAAGGGCGAAACTGTACTGTCTGCAGATTGAGTATATATATATATATATATATGTTTACAATTGTCTTTTAGAAAAGCATTCAGTTATTCGTAAGGGGTGATTTTGACCTTGTGCTATTCAACGAGGTCCATCTCGCAACGTACTGACAGATCAATGTTGCGTATTCACAAAAGTGTCTCCAATACTAAATCCGATCGCTGTATGCATGTGCAAAGGGTGTTCACTTAGCTGGGAAATTCCACGAACAGTTTCACGGAGGGAGACAGAATTGATAAATATATGAATTTGATACACTAATTGAGTTAAGCACCGTATTATGTAACCACCTTTTTTGATTGGCAGCAGCCGAACAGTTTACAAGGCTATGGTGCTGTGTATGTGACTCTCCCTGCCACGAGGAGTCGTCGATTATATATGTAATACGAGCAACCGACAGCTGCTTCAGTACTTTTCTTTAAAATTTTTTTAAAATCAAAATTTGAAATTTTTGAAAGATTTTTTAAATAGGCCATATCTTTTGAATAGAAACCAAGAAACGGAATCTCGGTAGAAATGAGATCATATATTTACTTTCATCTTACACCCTGTCAACTCAATGATTTTCATTTTCAACGTTATTACTAATACTAAATCCTGCCACTATGTATATCTGCAAACTGTGTCCGTGTTTACATACCCAGGGATGTCCACCAACGGCTTCACGGAAGGAGAGAGAATTGATGAAATATAGTCCACATGATACACACATGGTACAAATTTAAAGCCAGCACTGAATTATGTCGACATGTGTATCTTTCTTGCATGACAGCAGGGGAACACTTCTTAAGGATATGGTGCTATGTGTGTTTCCCTGGTATGATGCAAAATTCTTTTGGAATTATGTCCAACGTTTTTAGTTTATTATTAGTGGGCAAAGGTAATATCATTGCTCTCCCTGAAAAAGAAAACAAGTTTTTGGCAAAGAGCTCACTTCCATATTCCATTACCTGATACATGGTGGTTGACAGTTTTCGGCGAAAAGTTTGTGCAAATCTGAAGATTGTCCTTCAAAATCAAATTGCATTTCTCATGAGGCATTCTTGTGCATCTTTGACCGTTTCGTTTGGGATGGTGTTTGGGCTATGTGTTTCTGCGTACAAGGATCATATGTTTTTAACCTTTGATGATCGGAGTATCCCTCGGACCTTGATCTTACGCCGTTGATATAAGTGCGAAGGAAGGTTGATGTTGAGTCCCAAGTTTTTATAAAGAAAACTTAGGTGAATAGTGTTCGCTTCTGGATTAAAGGTGCCCCGCCTCCGAATATTTTGTAGAACAAGATTGTCACATTACTGTTTCGACCAGGCATTGTCGAATTTTAACGTGAAAGGAGCCATTTAAACTTGCTTTACATAAAAACATTGGTCAAGACAATTTTGTGTTTGGGATGTAGGTGGCGAGTGTCTTACTTGTGGTTTACTCCAAAACCTTTATTATTGCGTCATTGTCGTGATTATCGTTTATGTCAAAGCCGAACTCTTTTCCCAGATTTTTAAATCATTGTCGAAGTTTTATGGGAGGGACTCTTTCCCTTTCTAAGGTTAAGTACGGCAGGAACTGCTTACTTGATGACAGTGTTATTTCATGGCGAAGCAGTAACATTTGTGGATTAGGAAATCACCCCAGACTCACCACTTGTGAACAAGTTCAACAACAGTTGGTTGTCAGGCTCTAGGCTGGTTAAGAAAGTCTTGTCGTCAGCAAACTGAAACCATTTGTGGAGAGAGAAGGTATTACTTAATTCGTGTACGTTGCATTTTATTTAATCCCGATTTACTGTTTTTATCAGTGTTAAACAGCAATGGTGAGAAACTGTCTCCTTGTTGTACCCCTGTCTTAACTTTTGTTTGTTTCGTAATGAAATAATCAGTTATTATAGAAATTCATTAAACCTGTTTGCGATAAAATTCGTAATGCCCAGTGGTAGGTGGTGGAATTTGATAACTTTATTTATGCCATGATCATGATGTATTTCTCGAAAAGCGTTAAGTAAATCGAATGTGATACATACACTTTTTTGCTAAATCCTCGCTTGATTTAGCATGTAAGATAAAGGTCCTATATGTTAAGTGTCTCCGATACTCCTGACCAGAAGCCCTTCTGGAGCTTCACGTCAATGTTGTTGGACGCTAAAAATTTGTAAATGCGATTACGCACCCACGACGTCATCACTTTTACCATAACTGGAAACAGGGTAATTGGACAGAAATTATCGCGGTCAATTGCTGGTCCATTTTTCGCCAGAGGTAGGGAGGTACTGGAAGCCCGGTTATTCCTAATCCTAATGTTGTGGCTTGAATAGAACCACGTCACGTGGCTTAAACAGATCGACCAATGAAATTTTACTTCCGGTAAAAGACGGTAGAATAGTTTTCGGTTAAAATTTCAAAAAGTCATAACTCTTTATTTGCTGAAGCTGCAACTTTGGGTTGGACACCAAACAAATGCTCACATTTCACTGTATTTTTCTGAAGATATTTCATGTGAGTTAGATAGCTAAAAAAATTTCAACTAACCTCTCTACCTCTAGCTTTACCCTACCGACTTCCATTGAGATGATATTTGTTTTTCTTCCCAAGACTGTTTACTCATTTCCTCTAAGGCGATTGGTTAAATTGGGCATTTTTGATAAGTGATCACACTAATTTGATCGAAAGGGTAGGATGAATCGAAAGATCTCATTTTCGGAATTATAGAAGCAACCTTCTGACAGGTAGATGGGGAAATATCCAACAAAAGACTTGATGTAATAATAGTAATTATGATAATGATAACTAGTAATGATAATAATAATAATGGTTCAAACAATATCATTAGGTTTTACCATAAAATGCTACCGTATAAAATTCAGTAGCATTGCCTTTTTAGCAAAATTTGTTTCATTCATAAAAAAATGCTTTTTTGAAATAGAAGCAGAAGCTTCTATTTACGGAGTGTTTAATTTGTAATGGCACCTAAGTATCGAAATACTTTGTAGTAAAATCCTTTTGTACAAAAGTCCGGAGCTCCTGACCACTTAAGAGACGCTGAGCACTTGATTAGAAAGTTAATTAGGGTAGACTAATATTTTCCCATTTACATTTGTGCGATATTAGCAGGAGGGTAGTGTCCTGATGACTGACTCGCAGCCATACTTCCCACTGCACTAAGCTATATGCTGTTACCGGTAATGGTGGTAAAATTTTAATTTATAAGTCAAATTTTGTACTTTTACTACATATGAGGAACATAAGGAACACCAAATTACTCATCAATTGAAGCCTAAATCACAAAATGTTATAATACAATCTTAATCATTTTGTAATTTGTAATAGTATGCCGAATTTCATCAAAAGATCTTAAGAAATGAGGCCGAATGACACAAAGTGCCGCCGAGTTTGCACACACCCCCTATAGGAATCTGGGATGGGATAGAACTTCGATTTTTATGCGTGGGACGAACTGCGCCAAAATCTCGGTCTACTGGCGTGCGAAGCAAACCAGCAGGACAATAAAAACTTACCGATTTTAAAATTCCAGTATTAGATTATTGGTTCTTTGTGCTTAACAAAGATATTCCCCCAAAAAGTGGTTTAAATATTTTACCATTCCATATCAATCTTCAGCTTTTAACATTCCACGATAGTATTACTAATTCAGAGCATGATTACAATTTAATTAGATTAACTAAAAAATAAAAGAAAACTCGACTTTCTGAAATAGTTTAGTATTCTGCCACATCTGAAAGTTTGAAAACTGTAATAGAACATTGATTGCACAATTTCAATTTAGCAAACTTGCAGCACTTCGGCTTTTTTACTTTTTTTATAAAAATGTGTAACATTAACCAACACTGCTGTATCAAATTTCTATATGTAGTATGTTGAATACGGAGCAAAAAACAGTAAAATCAAGCAAATATATATTTTTTTCGGTACTGCAATGCCTGTTGAAGTTTTGAAAACATCCTTTGATACAACAAAATGATTTCGAATTATTTTCTGGCCGACTTTCTAATTTACACGTTTTTCAAATGAAGGAAGAGTCTTGTGCAAATCCCATGAGCTGGATTTAATCTCTTGTATATTACTAATCGGAATATGGAGCAAGTTCAAGCAACGACGGAGGACACCAAAGACCAGAGCAAGTGGAGCAGACTGAGCCGAGCTGCCGACCCGACCTGCCGACTCGACCTGCCGACTCGACCTGACCCATTGGAAAAGGCCGAAAGCAGAAGGAGAAGATATTGATAATTGTCATCAAGCGTCACAAAAACACTTTTTCAACTACAGACCTCTCCAAGTCGTCGACATGGCGTTAGCTCCTCATGAAACAAAGCAATGAGAAGTTCTAGAAAATAAACGTAAAGCATTGTTTTACACAAATATGCTTCAACACCATGATCTGATACCTTCACCGTCCATCCAGAATAAATAGCGAAAACCCAGAGCACAAGGGCTCGTCAGAGAACCTTGCTTGATGGCTTACATTAGAGTTTTACGTTTGCAATAGTTAATATTACGGCCACCAAACAGGCTAACTAGTTTCATGCAACAACAAAAGGATAACATTGACGCCTTAAAATTGGTTAACAGAAGAGATAATGCTGCTCCCAACAAGAAAAGAGAGTAATGGACAATGTTTATCAGACGAACATAAAGAATTGCGCCTTATATTAACGTGGAGGGATCGGTAGCTGCTGTGGTTAAAGAATACAGGTTTAAATAGGGTTGAACTTGTCGAAGAAAGAGCTGGTTACAGTGCAAGACTAAAAGCTGTTCCGTTAGTGGTGACAGTGGTAGAATTCAGCTTCCATACCACTCTTAGGTGTTCTTGCACGAGTTTTTGACTGGCTTATCTCCCTCTGTCACGTATAACGCAGTATAGAAAAGAAAATTGTGTGGCTTTGCATGTTAAGCACTATTTGTTTTGCACGATTGCTCGGCAGCTTAATTTTAAACACAACGTAGTTTCAAGATTTAAATCTTCAAATAGACGACATTTTAAAAGGTTTAGAAACACAAATCCCTTGAATACTTTCACAGAGGAGCTTTTTTTATTTGCTGCCTAATTTTAGATCTGGCTAATAACAACATTTATGTTCCTTTTATTCTAATTTCGAATGTGTTTTTCCAGAACTCTTTATCTATTTAACATTTCGTGACATGATGGTTACCTTACAAGTTATATGTTCTCTTTCACACCAGTTTTTATCCACAGAAATTGGACGTAATTATTTACATCCAATAATATTTGGCTTTTCACATGTTTAACGAAGCATGACTACGTAAATACAGACTTTTTCATCCCTAAAATTGTAATACCGGTTCATTTTCCTCTTGAGCCCCCTCCCTGGCTAGAAGTGGGTTTTTTTTTCATGGCAGTAACAAAATTTTTAGCCACTCAAGGAAGATCTGCGGAGAATTCAAATTGGCAGATTCGGCCTCATTTCTTAAGATCTTTTGATGAAATTTGGGATACTATTACAAATTACAAAATGATTAATATTATTAATATTATTAATATTAATCGCTATGGAATGGTAAAATATTTAAACCACTTTTGGGGGGAATATCTTTGTTGAGCACAAAGAACCAATAATCGAATACTGGAATTTTAAAATTGGTAAGTTTTTATTGTCCTGCTGGTTCGCTTCGCACGCCAGTAGACCGATATTTTGGCGCAGTTCGTTAATAGGCGCTCTTCCCACGCACAAAAATCGAAGTTCTATCCCATCCCAGATTCCTATAGGGTGTGTGTGCAAACTCGGCGGCACTTTGTGTCATTCGGCCTCATTTCTTAAGATCTTTTGATGAAATTCGGCATACTATTACAAATTACAAAATGATTAAGATTGTATTATAATATTTTGTGATTTAGGCTTTAATCATTGAGTAATTTGGTGTTCCTTATGTTCCTCGTATGTAGTAAAAGTACAAAATTTGACTTATAAAGTAAAATTTTACCATCATTACCAGTAATAGCATAAAGCTTAGTTTGGTGGGAGAAAAAATTCCGTCTAATTTGGGATGTGACATGATGGTTACCTTACAAGGTATATGTTCTCCTTTACACCAGTTTTTATCCACAGAAATTGGACGTAATTATTTACATCCAATAATATTTGGCTTTTCACATGTTCAACAAAGCGTGAGTACGTTGATCCAGACTTTTTCCATCCCTAAAATTCTAATACTGGTTCATTTTTCTTATGAGCCCCCTCCCTGGCTAGAAGTGGGTTATTTTTTTATGGCAGTAACAAAATTTGTAGATCTACGAAGAATTCAAATTGGCAGATAGTATTGAACCATAAGATTTAAGACTTAACTTGCAATCTCATTTTGGACTACTGGCACTTAAGGTGTTATGTGATTAAACGTTGAGTGTGAGATTCGTTTTCGTCAAAAATTTGAAGTAGGATATTAGTTAAACATAAAAACAAACTTCCAGCCAGTTATTTAGAGCTGATGATGAATACTTTCTTGCAGAAAATGAGGCAGTAAAACCTGTTTTTTGACAGGTCATGAAATTATCGAATTTTACTAACAAAAGCCCAAAACCGAGATACCCTAATCATTAACTGCCTTAAAATTTGTAGCTACTGTTTACAAAACTGGCCGACAGTGAATCTTATAAATTATTTCAAGTAAACCTCTGTAGTGGGTTGGCAATGAACAGGGCAATACGGCAAAGAATTCAGTAATTAAAACTGAAGTTTGCCATAAGCTGCCACACTACTCCAAGAAATACAGCTTATCATTACCAATTAAGATTCTTTTTAATGGTCTTTTTAATTCAGCCATCTCAAAATGCTCATGGATGATTTTTAAGCCTGTAGATCAAGTGTGGAGAAATTGCTAGTACCAGATTTCAGTGCCATACAAGAAATCACAGTGAGTAGTGAAAATGAATTGTATTCCACAAGTATACCAATAAGGATGTACTATTCATAACAAGATACATAGTTCACCAAATGATACTACTGAGTACGAATATCTAATGAATGCATAAAATCCAATTGCAGGTGTAAAATCTCTTAAACCACGTGTAAAGCCAAGTATTCGCTCGATAATATCAACCGCATACGAAACTAATTCAAAACTACTGAGAGAATTTGAAATATGATTTATTTTACAAATACTGCGGGGCCCAAATAATTAAAATGTAATGTTAGTATAGGGAAGTCAGTTCGAGCATGTTTGTTTACATCATCACACCATTTACGTCATCGCACCATTTACGTCATTGCGCCATTTACGTCACCGCACCATTTCCGTCATCTCACCATTTCCGTCATCGCACACCACGAAAAACGTCATTGGTAAGCGTGACTGTCTATTTGTATTTGTGATTTGTTCCTTACGAATAATTGCTGAACTGCCTGCATACGTTCAATGATCATAGTTACAGTTTGTTAAGCACGTTCCACGAAAAGTTTCTGCACCATTTATATTTTTGTACTTTAAACCGATTGTCTGCATACGCGTATGGAGAGTCATATCACGCAGTGATGGGGTTTCTGTGAAGAGGAACTAATCCAGTGGAAAATAAGAATTGTAATTTGCTGCAGTGACAAAATTAAGTCATTTATTAAAGAACTTTCCTGAAAAAATGCCGTTTATGTTGTCACGTAATTCATACGTGCCGGAAATCTAGAATTTTTTCATAGCTGATCTTTCTTCAGATAACCTAAATTTTCAAGATAGAAATTATCTAACAGCTTCCAGGAGACGATACGGTTGATGCTATTTCCCAACGTGTGATCGGTTATCTCTGAAGCTTCCTTCAGAGGTTGTCTTGTAAGAACCACAGAGTTGTTTATATCTCAATCTAGGCTGGAGCGGTGATTGAATTTAGAGACAAACAATTGTTGAAGCATTAACCTTTTGTTGCAACAAGATGAAAACCAAGTCTTATCTGATCTGACTTAGAGAAGGCAAGAATGTTTAGAGAATGCGTAGAGAAGAATGTTTTTTATCTTTCCCATTTCGGAGCTTTTTTAATGTACAGGTTGACATAATATTGTTTTAAATATCTTTCTGCGTCCTTTTATGGAACATGTTAAATATCTACGTAATTGTTAATATTAGAAATTAAAATTAGATTAATGTTTAGGAAATCAAAAACAGAGATAAGGTATTATTCACCGTGGCCGCAAAATCTAAAAAGAGAGACTCGGGCTCTAGCTACTGTCTCTGCAAAGAATTGCACAGCTGATTATGCCAGTGATGCATAACACATACATTTTACATTCCTTGTAATATCTTTATCATCTGTGATTTGGAACAGATGTGCGACATATTGCAACTTTTAAAGTTCTTTGTATTCAAACGAGAATACAAGAAAATTTACATTGGGGGGGGGGGGGGGGGTGCAGAATTTTCAGAGAACCTCAGGAATGTAAAAATTTGAAATTGAAGATTTTTTATAAAGACTTTTAAGATTTTTTAAAGATATTTATTAGGATGGCTCTTCAGCATAATACATAGTGTTAAATTATTTATTTATATTTTTTATGTTGTTGTTGTTGTTTATTAGGATGCCTCTTCAGCATAATACATAGTGTTAAATTATTTATTTATATTTTTTATGTTGTTGTTGTTGTTTATTAGGATGCCTCTTCAGCATAATACATAGTGTTAAATTATTTATTTATATTTTTTATGTTGTTGTTGTTGTTTATTAGGATGCCTCTTCAGCATAATACATAGTGTTAAATTATTTATTTATATTTTTTATGTTGTTGTTGTTGTTTATTAGGATGCCTCTTCAGCATAATACATAGTGTTAAATTATTTATTTATATTTTTTATGTTGTTGTTGTTGTTTATTAGGATGCCTCTTCAGCATAATACATAGTGTTAAATTATTTATTTATATTTTTTATGTTGTTGTTGTTGTTTATTAGGATGCCTCTTCAGCATAATACATAGTGTTAAATTATTTATTTATATTTTTTATGTTGTTGTTGTTGTTTATTAGGATGCCTCTTCAGCATAATACATAGTGTTAAATTATTTATTTATATTTTTTATGTTGTTGTTGTTGTTTATTAGGATGCCTCTTCAGCATAATACATAGTGTTAAATTATTTATTTATATTTTTTATGTTGTTGTTGTTGTTTATTAGGATGCCTCTTCAGCATAATACATAGTGTTAAATTATTTATTTATATTTTTTATGTTGTTGTTGTTGTTTATTAGGATGCCTCTTCAGCATAATACATAGTGTTAAATTATTTATTTATATTTTTTATGTTGTTGTTGTTGTTTATTAGGATGCCTCTTCAGCATAATACATAGTGTTAAATTATTTATTTATATTTTTTATGTTGTTGTTGTTGTTTATTAGGATGCCTCTTCAGCATAATACATAGTGTTAAATTATTTATTTATATTTTTTATGTTGTTGTTGTTGTTTATTAGGATGCCTCTTCAGCATAATACATAGTGTTAAATTATTTATTTATATTTTTTATGTTGTTGTTGTTGTTTATTAGGATGCCTCTTCAGCATAATACATAGTGTTAAATTATTTATTTATATTTTTTATGTTGTTGTTGTTGTTTATTAGGATGCCTCTTCAGCATAATACATAGTGTTAAATTATTTATTTATATTTTTTATGTTGTTGTTGTTGTTTATTAGGATGCCTCTTCAGCATAATACATAGTGTTAAATTATTTATTTATATTTTTTATGTTGTTGTTGTTGTTTATTAGGATGCCTCTTCAGCATAATACATAGTGTTAAATTATTTATTTATATTTTTTATGTTGTTGTTGTTGTTTATTAGGATGCCTCTTCAGCATAATACATAGTGTTAAATTATTTATTTATATTTTTTATGTTGTTGTTGTTGTTTATTAGGATGCCTCTTCAGCATAATACATAGTGTTAAATTATTTATTTATATTTTTTATGTTGTTGTTGTTGTTTATTAGGATGCCTCTTCAGCATAATACATAGTGTTAAATTATTTATTTATATTTTTTATGTTGTTGTTGTTGTTTATTAGGATGCCTCTTCAGCATAATACATAGTGTTAAATTATTTATTTATATTTTTTATGTTGTTGTTGTTGTTTATTAGGATGCCTCTTCAGCATAATACATAGTGTTAAATTATTTATTTATATTTTTTATGTTGTTGTTGTTGTTTATTAGGATGCCTCTTCAGCATAATACATAGTGTTAAATTATTTATTTATATTTTTTATGTTGTTGTTGTTGTTTATTAGGATGCCTCTTCAGCATAATACATAGTGTTAAATTATTTATTTATATTTTTTATGTTGTTGTTGTTGTTTATTAGGATGCCTCTTCAGCATAATACATAGTGTTAAATTATTTATTTATATTTTTTATGTTGTTGTTGTTGTTTATTAGGATGCCTCTTCAGCATAATACATAGTGTTAAATTATTTATTTATATTTTTTATGTTGTTGTTGTTGTTTATTAGGATGCCTCTTCAGCATAATACATAGTGTTAAATTATTTATTTATATTTTTTATGTTGTTGTTGTTGTTTATTAGGATGCCTCTTCAGCATAATACATAGTGTTAAATTATTTATTTATATTTTTTATGTTGTTGTTGTTGTTTATTAGGATGCCTCTTCAGCATAATACATAGTGTTAAATTATTTATTTATATTTTTTATGTTGTTGTTGTTGTTTATTAGGATGCCTCTTCAGCATAATACATAGTGTTAAATTATTTATTTATATTTTTTATGTTGTTGTTGTTGTTTATTAGGATGCCTCTTCAGCATAATACATAGTGTTAAATTATTTATTTATATTTTTTATGTTGTTGTTGTTGTTTATTAGGATGCCTCTTCAGCATAATACATAGTGTTAAATTATTTATTTATATTTTTTATGTTGTTGTTGTTGTTTATTAGGATGCCTCTTCAGCATAATACATAGTGTTAAATTATTTATTTATATTTTTTATGTTGTTGTTGTTGTTTATTAGGATGCCTCTTCAGCATAATACATAGTGTTAAATTATTTATTTATATTTTTTATGTTGTTGTTGTTGTTTATTAGGATGCCTCTTCAGCATAATACATAGTGTTAAATTATTTATTTATATTTTTTATGTTGTTGTTGTTGTTTATTAGGATGCCTCTTCAGCATAATACATAGTGTTAAATTATTTATTTATATTTTTTATGTTGTTGTTGTTGTTTATTAGGATGCCTCTTCAGCATAATACATAGTGTTAAATTATTTATTTATATTTTTTATGTTGTTGTTGTTGTTTATTAGGATGCCTCTTCAGCATAATACATAGTGTTAAATTATTTATTTATATTTTTTATGTTGTTGTTGTTGTTTATTAGGATGCCTCTTCAGCATAATACATAGTGTTAAATTATTTATTTATATTTTTTATGTTGTTGTTGTTGTTTATTAGGATGCCTCTTCAGCATAATACATAGTGTTAAATTATTTATTTATATTTTTTATGTTGTTGTTGTTGTTTATTAGGATGCCTCTTCAGCATAATACATAGTGTTAAATTATTTATTTATATTTTTTATGTTGTTGTTGTTGTTTATTAGGATGCCTCTTCAGCATAATACATAGTGTTAAATTATTTATTTATATTTTTTATGTTGTTGTTGTTGTTTATTAGGATGCCTCTTCAGCATAATACATAGTGTTAAATTATTTATTTATATTTTTTATGTTGTTGTTGTTGTTTATTAGGATGCCTCTTCAGCATAATACATAGTGTTAAATTATTTATTTATATTTTTTATGTTGTTGTTGTTGTTTATTAGGATGCCTCTTCAGCATAATACATAGTGTTAAATTATTTATTTATATTTTTTATGTTGTTGTTGTTGTTTATTAGGATGCCTCTTCAGCATAATACATAGTGTTAAATTATTTATTTATATTTTTTATGTTGTTGTTGTTGTTTATTAGGATGCCTCTTCAGCATAATACATAGTGTTAAATTATTTATTTATATTTTTTATGTTGTTGTTGTTGTTTATTAGGATGCCTCTTCAGCATAATACATAGTGTTAAATTATTTATTTATATTTTTTATGTTGTTGTTGTTGTTTATTAGGATGCCTCTTCAGCATAATACATAGTGTTAAATTATTTATTTATATTTTTTATGTTGTTGTTGTTGTTTTGTCTGGAAACAAACAGTTCATTAGTACAAGATAAAAAGGTTGGAAGCCCGCACACCAGACAGCTCGAAGCATCTTTGCCTTGCATGGAACACTGCCCAGCCCAACTAATTACAATTGTTGGTGATAGTATTTATTGAGATCGGCGTCAGACATCCTGGGAATTTAGATTGTAAACACAGTTCATGTGGATTAATTTCTTTTTTTTAACGCTCTCTACCTAATTAATCACCGTTGTTTACATCAGAGATGATCGTCAGAATATGAATAAGAAGTGAGTGCATCGGAGTTGGGTGAGAAGCGTTGCTTCTGAGTGAAACGAGTTTTTCATCTGAAGCTACTCCAAGCCACTTCGATTTTTTTATCCTCATGTAAAAAAGCTGTAAGTCCTAGGGCCATAGAGTGGCGCAGGCATACTTTCATGAAATCCTTGTTACCTTGACATTTTGAATTTTAGATATGCCTACATTTGTTCTGAGTATTTAAGTCTGTACTGTTATCACGTGCAATGGTTAACTGATTATTTGAGCCCAAATGCCGACAGGTAATCTACCACATAATTGATGTTTGCTTTTAACCCACGCAAACAAGATGAAAACGAAGAGGGGCTAATACATGATGAGCAGGTGTCACCATAAGTACAATAAAAACTACCTTGCTGTTGGAACGTTTTAGAATAATAAATGGTTAAAAAACCATGATGAGGTTGTAATTAAGGATGGATACTTTGACCTCGGTTTACAGATAGGGTATAAATTTACGAAATACAGGATATGTTTGGCTGAAACTGAAGAAGGCAAAAGCATAGAATTTAAATTGAAAGTAAATGTGATTAAGATTAGCTAAGGCAATATGAGCCATGGTTTACCACGTTGCAATGAGTTACAGCAAGAAATATTTTGCTATCAGACATTACTCTTTTCTAATGATTGAATTCTGCAGTAACTGTTTTTTTTAATTTTGTGTTGGTTTTTTACCCTTCTGTCTTCTGACAATATTAGAATGAGTCCGCTGAACCTAGGGTATCACATGACGATTCGTTAGATGTGTCACAGTCGGAAGTGGAAACCCCAAGAGACTACCACCCACTACTCGGTGGCTGGACCAGTGTGCCAGTTAAAGGAGGCCCCAACAAAAGGTATGCTCACCTTAAATATTTTTTCTGCAGTTTTAAAACCTATATTATATATTTATCTTATTCTTAGTGAAGTAAGCTGCCAAAGACAATTTTAGATTAAGCATGTATTGCCTTATGCTCTTTGTTGGGTGAAATTAATGATACCCCTTAGAGGTCCTAATAAGTTTTTCTTTAATCGAATGACGCAAAGACCCTTTTTCCACCTTTTTTTTTTTTTTTTTGCACTTCTTGCAGTGAAAATATGGGGTCCACTGAAGGAGGGTTAACGTCGCGGCCCCCTGTCAAGTGTTTGCACTTGCAAACCCTTCAACTACACTACGCTATCAACAACAGTTTTTTTATTCGTTGCTAATATGACTCAACAAGACCTCAGATCTTTCGGTGGTTGCCAAGGTTCCAAGCATGGTTCCTTGTCAGGACCGGCCTTGAGTGTGATATCATCGAACATCGAAGGACGTACTGGCACCAAACAAGATCTCCTGGCGGATTTATGTATCAAGAATAATTGCGACATCTTCTGCCTCCAAGAGACTCATCGTGGACCTTCCCGCGTCCATCTTCGCACCTCTGGCATGACCCTCATCGCTGAGAGGCCACATGACCAGTATGGTAGTGCAGTATTTCTCCGCAGAGGTTTGCATGCAGACAAGGTATCAATTTCTGATAAAGACGACATTGAAGTCATTACCATCTTCACAGAAGGAATCTCTGTCACTTCTGTGTATAAACCACCCTCCATCATTTTTTACATTCCCCCTGATGCCACCAACGATCGCATCAACGTGGTTGTGGGAGATTTTAACAGTCACAATGTCAACTGGGGTTATGCTGAAAGTAACGAAGATGGTGAGCTGGTTGAGAAGTGGGCAGACTCCAATCAACTGTCTCTCATCCACGATACTAAGCTACCTCCTTTCTTCAACAGCTCCTGATGGAAAAGAGGGTTCAATCCAGATTTGACTTTTACATTAGATACCATTGCCAACCAATGTGAGAAGGTTGCCCTGGACCCAATTCCCTACACCCAACACCGTCCAATCAAGATTACTTCAGTCATTTCTCCTCACATTGTCCCGTTTAGGCGACGTTTCAATCTGAAGAAAACCAACTGGGAAGGCCTTGCTGATGACCTGGACTCTGGCATTGTGGATCTTCCAGCCACTCCAAGCAACTATGATGCCTTTGTAGAATCAGTCAAGTCGTCCTCTCGTCCTAACATCCCTCGTGGTTGCCTTACAAATTACATCCAAGGTCTGACAGATGGCTCGAAGGTATTATATGATAACTACATCTCGCATTTTGAGAACGATTCCCACAGTGTTGACACCATAGAGCTTGGCGAAACACTAGCAAATTCTATCACAGAGGAAAGACGGAAGAAGTGGCAAGAGCTAATTGAATCAACCGATATGACCCATAGTAGTAGGAAAGCTTGGAAGATTATCCGTATCCTGGGAAACGATTACACAAAGTCACAACCAAGGCCGCAAGTCACCGATGACCAGGTTGCGCACCAACTCCTGTTGAATAGCCGGTATAACCCTCAACAACGTACTCAGAGGGCTAAACTTCCTCAAGTGTCTGATGCTCCTTCAGAAGAGTCTAGAGGTTGCACAAGGCCTTTCACCATGTGTAAACTAGAATCTGCAATGAAGTCCATAAAGAACAACAAAGCTGCGGGTCGTAATGATATCCTTGTGGAACAGATCAAACACTTTGGATCAGGTGCACGTATATGGTTTCTCAGTCTGATGAATAAATGTGTCGCCTCCAAAAGGATCTCAAAGATGTGAAGAAAATCAAAAGTCATTGCCCTATTGAAACCTGGCAAAGATCCTGCCATCCTTAAGAGCTACAGACCAATGCTCTGCCACATGTACAAGCTGTTCGAACGCCTCCTCACGAATCGCATAGCTCCCTTTGTTGATGACCTACTTGTTCCAAAGCAAGCAGGCTTCAGACCTGGGAAGTCATGCACAGGCCAATTGCTGAGTCTAACCCAGTTCATTGAGGATGGTTTTGAGAAGAAGAAAATCACGGGTGCTGTATTTGTTGATCTGTCTGCAGGGTATAACACAGTCAACCACTGCATACTAGCCAGGAAACTGTATGAGATGACGTCAGATGTCAGGCTCACCCAGCTGATCTGCAATATGCTATCAAATCGAAGATTTTTCGTAAACCTCAATGGCAGTAGGAGTAGATGGAGGACACAAATGAACGGACTTTCTCAAGGTAGTGTGCTCGCCCCGCTGTTGTTCAACATCTACAGTAATGATCAAGCTACCCAACCAGACACAAGACGCTTCCACCATGCTGATGATTTGTGTATTGCCTCCCAGAAGAGTACCTTTGAGGCAGTTGAAGTCTCCTTCTTGAATGCAGTGGACCTGCTCATCCCTTACTATTCCATCAACCACCTAAGAGCCAACGCAGACAAAACACAAATTTGTGCGTTTCATCTGGAAGACCGGGAAGCCGATCGCAAGCTACAGATTAGCTGGTACCGGAAGAGGCTGCAGCACATCTTGAAGCCAGTCCACCTAGGATTGACACTTGACAGGTCTCTCACCTACAAGGAAAACATCGCAAAGACCAAAGCTAAAGTAGCATCAAGGACCAGTATTCTCAGGAAGCTTACCAACACAAAGTCGGGTGCTGATACCAAGACAGCACGTACAGCAGGGATTTCTTTATGCTTCTCTGGAGTGGAGTACCCATTACCTGTCTGGTGTAGATCAGCCCATGCCACCAGAGTTTATACCAGCACCAACCGTGCTGTCACTGGTTGCTTGAAATCTACAAAGGTTGACGACCTATACCTACTTAGTGGGATTGCTCCACCAAGCATCCGGAGGACTGTTGCATCCCAGAAGGAAAAGCTGAGACAAGAAATTGACACCCGCCACCAACTCTACAATCATGAGCTAACAGAAAAAAGGCTAAAGTCAAGGCACAGTTCCTGCACTCTTGTAGAGGCTCTGAACAGAAATCCGGACAAGCAGCGTGTTGCTCTGTAGACAGAACATCTTACCCAAGCCCCCCACACAGTGCCTTCTGTCAGGACACGCGAATCTCTTCCATCTCGCGCCAGTGAAGCATGGCCACTCTGGTCTTGCCGCACTCGCTTGAGAACTGCTGTCGGCCGATGCAAAACAAACCTGACAAAGTAGGGGTTTAATGAGGATGGCGAAATCTCTTGCCAGTGTGGAGATGTTCAGACTATGTAACATCTCCTTGTCTGTCCACTCCTCCCCACATCCTGCATCCAAGAGGACACAGCTGATCTAATCCCTAGTGCCAGACAATGCATCTAACACTGGTCTGGAATCATCTGATGATACGCAGTGACTCGAGAAGAAGAAGAAGTGAAAATATAGGGTTCGATGATGTTTTCCTAAACATAACGGACTTGCAATTTGTATGCTAATAAAACCACTATCATGAAATAATATCCACATCGTGATCGTATTAGTACCAAAAATCAATTTTTCTTGATACCATTGCTTTTGGTGTTCACTACGATTACCGAAGGGTTAGTAGTAAATAAAAAATCATTTAGTTTACTTGGCCTATTTTCAGTTTTACAACATTTCCTGAATATACAGTGATGCCTGCCAAATGAGCGCCAATGAGTCAGCTGGGCTTCTTCCCGTTAAACTCCATCAATTCGTCAGTTCTTCCCTGCTTTGCCCTCTGATGATCTTCGATTTTTTGCACCCGTTGAAATGTTATCAGAGGTTTTTTTTCGTAAATCTGATATCGCATATCCGTTGAAGGTAACTTGGCTTTTTCTTTATTTTCCCTCACTCTGCCCCATGGGTAGTACTACGACAGACAATAATCTGAGCTCGTGAATCAAAGATATTGTAGAGTTCTTCGATATCTGGTCTTTCAATTTATTAAAAGCTACTATACACACCGCTCGGAAAAAGTTTACGACTCATGACATGATAAAGTTCTTACATCTATTTTAAATATCTCTATTTTCAATATTTTTTTATTTTTATTTCTTTCTTGTGGATCATCGTTTGTTTAAGGTATAAAAACTGTAATAAACACCTGAGATCTTTGGTGTTAACCATACAAATCTTTACTGGGGCTTTAGTCATTGTCCTTTCTAGTTACGAATAAAAGAGACCGAACGTTTTTTTTATTTATTTGATGACATTGAGTGATAGAGAAAAACAACATATGCCCAGTATTTTCAAGGGAAAATCTTCCACTATTGTAATTCAGCCTAAACGAAGGTGCCAAGGTATCACTAAATTGTTAATTTTTTTTTGGATTTGGGGCGAATCCCGAATGCGCTGCAAATTTAGAGATCAAACAGTAGTTGGGAAAGCTAGATCTGCTTTTTACATAAGAGCACTTAAGGCAGTATTATTCAATTTACATGGCCTCCATTTTTGACAAAAATATTTTGTGTTTTGTCTTCAGGTTTTTTTTAGATATCAGTTACATCAGGTTCCTTGCTGTCTTCAGTCCTTGTTTGCCTCGTTATAGCGAAAAAAATTTCCAAATAAATGGATCAAAAATTTACTTGCTATAGCAAGATGTTAGTAAAGCGTGTATTAATTTTTTGATATTTATGCTTGCATCGAATCTTTTGTGGTATTTCTTAAACGTTCTTTCATTTTCTTGCAGTTCGAGTTATGCAAAGACTGAAAATGAGCACAGTAATCCAGCATCTGTTTCCGCTGTAGGAAAAGATGAAATCCAGGGCAAAACCCAGGACATTTCGCAGCCTCGTACCACGGGGGTGAAGTTTAAGGAAAAAACACTGAAAATACCGCTTTCTGACGGTATCGAAGAACCGGTAGCTTTCAAGAAAAGAAAGGGATCGGCTGGGCGTAGTATTCGAAAAAGGGACGATGATTAGTATCGCATAATCAGTATAAATTATTAAAAACAGCAAAGTCATCTCAATGTGGAATACAGTGTTACCATGGTAGTGTTGTTAAATGCTTTCATTCGTCACAGTTCCATATCACTGTGCTTGTGGCTGGCCATTCGTAACCTATTGAAATCAGTGGTTGGTGAATATTGCCCACGTGGTGTAATATCTATCCAATGCATCAAGGTATTATCACAGTTTTTATGAAATCAGCATATTGTGATCGATTACAAAGCCATCTAAGAAAATCGCCCCAAGTGGACCAGTAAAAAATACATAACGAGGAAAATTATGGTACTTTGTTTCCTTACTGCCGAGGTACCGTAAATGGGAATGAAAGACTGCCTTACCTGTATTACCAGTACCATTCCTGTAATTATTTTTGAAGCTTACATTCACTTTGCATACCTACAAACATGAGGTACAACTGGAGTAGCCCCTGTTACGTCTGTAGTTGGATACCTGTAAGCTCTGGCAATCGAGCTCCTTATTTTCTGGGTTTACTCCAGGGTACAACTGGAGTAGCCCTTGTTACGTCTGTAGTTGGAATACCTGTAAGCTCT
>RDPX01000144.1:1364341-1392677 GCA_003991215.1 Morbakka virulenta
AACCGGTAGCTTTCAAGAAAAGAAAGGGATCGGCTGGGCGTAGTATTCGAAAAAGGGACGATGATTAGTATCGCATAATCAGTATAAATTATTAAAAACAGCAAAGTCATCTCAATGTGGAATACAGTGTTACCATGGTAGTGTTGTTAAATGCTTTCATTCGTCACAGTTCCATATCACTGTGCTTGTGGCTGGCCATTCGTAACCTATTGAAATCAGTGGTTGGTGAATATTGCCCACGTGGTGTAATATCTATCCAATGCATCAAGGTATTATCACAGTTTTTATGAAATCAGCATATTGTGATCGATTACAAAGCCATCTAAGAAAATCGCCCCAAGTGGACCAGTAAAGAATACATAACGAGGAAAATTATGGTACTTTGTTTCCTTACTGCCGAGGTACCGTAAATGGGAATGAAAGACTGCCTTACCTGTATTACCAGTACCATTCCTGTAATTATTTTTGAAGCTTACATTCACTTTGCATACCTACAAACATGAGGTACAACTGGAGTAGCCCCTGTTACGTCTGTAGTTGGATACCTGTAAGCTCTGGCAATCGAGCTCCTTATTTTCTGGGTTTACTCCAGGGTACAACTGGAGTAGCCCTTGTTACGTCTGTAGTTGGATACCTGTAGGCTCTAGTAATCGAGCTCCATATTTTCTGGGTTTACTCCAGGGTACAACTGGAGTAGCCCCTGTTACTTCTGTAGTTGGATACCTGTAAGCTCTGCAATCGAGCTCCTTATTTTCTGGGTTTACTTCAGGGTACAACTGGAGTAGCCCCTGTTACGTCTGTAGTTGGATACCTGTAAGCTCTAGCAATCGAGCTCCTTATTTCCTGGGTTTACCCCAAGAAATGAGGAACTTTATTGTAATAGCGTACTGGTATAACAACAATATGATTGATATTAGTCGTAAAAGTTTGCGTACGTAGCAAAGTTAAGCTGAAGAATGTTTAAGGAGACAAAAAATAGAAATTAATACACAGAGGTGTAGGATACTGGTGAGTAACCGTTGTATTGTATATCAAAATTTAGTTGATAATTTAAATGGAACTTTTATCTTACATGGGAATATGTGTTGCTTCAAATAAATATTTACCCACAAAATTAATGCGTCATTAACGTATGGCAGGCCATAAATCCAATCGTATCATGGTGTTAGTACCATGCCACTACAGATTTCCGACCTCAGCCTTCGTCATTACTTTTATTCATAATGAGCTCTTAAAATTGGCAGACTTGAACCCAATTTTACTGTGCGTTTCCGTTACTTGCTTACCTTAACGATAGAGGCGTGGGGTAAGATGGACTCAACTCGAAAGCTATGCTGTAAAAGAGGTTTGTTAAGAACATAGCACCTGTGGTCGAGTTAGTAAAACAGGTGGCCAATGAAGCTATAGCTGGTGAATTAAACCCAATGCCGTAGCGAATTTTGAACTGTCGTCTGACAACGAATACTGGTTTCTGTGCGTGACAAGATAACCTATTTTGGATAGCGCAACGGCTTAAAATAGATTTTTCTGGGAGAATTTTATGTTCCCTTTTTGACGTAGTCAAGTCGTATACACTGTATTAGACCGACACTCAGCCAGACCTTTTTTGTGAGCGTTTCATTTCGATTTTGAATGTTTTCGGCCGAACGTTTTTGTGGTTTGCAAGCTGCTTCCTGAAACCCATTAACTATTGCTCAAAGTGCACCAGTTTTTGCCAGTTAGGTAAACCGATTCAGTAACAAAATTTGGCTTGTCAACCCTCCCCTAGCACACAAGATTACTAAACCACAAACGAGCACCTTTCCGATGATGTTAACTAATAGGATGAGGGCAACTTCTTACTAAAAAAAATATTCATTTTTTCAAAAAAAGTAACTCAGATTGTACCACGCTAGCAAGGAAGCGACATCATAATTGCATCATTATCGCTTCCAACCGAATTTTTGTGTCCGGTTTCGTAAAACGGTACCTATAAAACCTTGATCCTATTCCCACCAAAGCAGACATCTACCCATGAACTGAAGGGCTTCAAAATTACTGAGGTAAGAAAAGTTTTGCCGTTGACTATTTTTAGAAGCATCTGTATCTTTTAGATGATTATATTTTTTCTTCTTTCGGCCTTCTGCAAACTCTCGGGTCGGGTCAGCCGCTCGGCATTTCCTCCTCCACTCTTCCCACATAGCTGATCGTGCGCCTACTTCCCTCATATCTCTCTCAATACTATCCCTCCATTGAATCTTCTGCCTTCCCCTACTTCTTTTTCCTTCCACTCTTGCCCTGTACAAACTCTTCAGGATGTTATCATCTTCTCTCGGCATAACATGTCCAAACGATCTCAGTCGCGGTTCTTTGGCTTTGTCCTTGATGTTGCAAACCCTGATTATATCGATTTTCTTGGGTACCCACAAAGCATGGCTCCCGACAGTCCAAACCATCTTTCGACGCACACAGCAAAGTAATGACATCCACCCACGTCCGTTACCAAGTTATCTAACCGTGTAACAAAGACAACATTCGAGGAGTGTTTTAACGTTGAGCGGACTAGCATGTGTAAAATTTTAAGGTCATGTTTTATCTTGAAGCACGCCGACCGCACAGTTGGCAAGCAAGCTCCCAAGCTGCAATTTTGTTTCGAATTATGGTACCATGGTACCTTCTACTTGTTACAAACTGCATTTTAAAAAATGACATTTTCGCAACACACCCCACTGTGGTCCACTCAGCCACTTGTATTTTTATAATATTGTATTAAAATTGTTAGGCACGCCAAAACAAGCAAGATGGCATTCCCATCAACTAAAGCCAGGCAGTGATTAGGGTTCCCACCTGTAACATCACTTCTTCACATATCATACAAAACGGATTTCCTGTTTTAGTCTTTTGTAACCTTAATGCAAGCAACAGATACACGTTTTGCGCCTTTCGCTTACGGGCAGAGATTAGGGTGCGCGCACGCACTCACACACAATGTGGTACTCCCAAGGTTACTTTTAGTACCATCAAGAGGAAGAAGCTGAAAAATCAAATCAATCACCATTAAATTGTGAGCAAGGCACTGATAATGAAAAGCAACCGAAAAAGGTAAAAACAAAAACAAATCAAAACTTTGGCCGCTGAAAAATTCTGCACTATCTTTAGCTTACAGCCAAACACGACCGTTGGTCTACTCATCCACTATCAAGTTTGTATCTCTGGTCACTAATAAAATACAATGTCACTAAGTTCTCTATGTACAGATTACGCTGATTACTGCAACCGTGCCAGCCAAAAGCCAGCACCACCAACATAGCATTACACTCGTTCACAAGGGAACTTCGATTAATACATTTGAGTTATGACAGGAATTAGATGCAATTAACTATACGTGACAAGAAACTGAGGAAAGCTTACAGCTCCATCAAACAACTTCTGAATGGGGTTTCCACACGATTCAAAGGCTGCAAGGGCGATCACTGTTAATTTTCTGTGCGCGCCTTCCTCTCTTTACGCAAACGAGGTTGAGAAGGCAAGCGAATGACCAAACAGCGAAGCCACCGAATGCTTGAGCTATGTCAAATGAGCCTCGTAATTATTTTTATGCCTTTCAGGCCTTGAAAGTAAACACATATACGTACAATATATCTAATGACATGTTTTGTAATTCAACTGATTTAGAATATGGTGGCTGGAAAAAAACAGTACTATTTCAATTTTTCCAGAGAGGCCGTTAACATATCTTCACTACCTTTTCCAGCTAGTGATCATCCCGTGCCATTGATTCCTCAACGTGCGACCACCGCCCACCCAATGCAGTGGGATATGCCAAGTGGGCAACAATAAGCTACCCCAACCCTTGGGCTGTAAATTTATGCCATGGCATCTGAGGAAACAAGCGCCGTGTTAAAAGAATAAATTTGAACACACCGCCGTACGATAGCCAGCAATGCAGACAAGCATATTTGTTTCCACAGTAAGTAGTATTTTCGAGTCATTGTCCAGGAGCATGTTCTACTTTCCCTCGCCTCCAGTACTACAGTCCCCTGATAAATAGCGAATACAATGAAAATAGCACCCTATCATAATAGAGTACACAAATGGCTGTTATTATTGTTGACAATGGAACCAAATGCAAATTAAACATTAAATGAACTCGTGAACATAAAAACTGAACTAATTTCATAACTGTCATTCTATCATTGAAATTTCAAAAACAAGATACGGACAGCACCAAAACTAAACAATTACAACTTACATTTAGTCCCGAAATATTCGCCAGAAATATTTCTGCTAACATTTTATCCTCAAAAAAAAATTCTCTTGTTGAGCTTTTTAAAAATCCAGTGGATTGTTAACTCCTAATAACAAATTAGCTCATCTCATCTTAAAATTCAATCCATCGCATTTTACCCCCTCCCCTCTCCTCTCCCTTTTCACCATATTTGTTTTGGACAAAAATGATGATCTCTGAAGCAACTTATTTCCCCTTGAAATCAACGAAATCGTATCATTGATTTCTTCAAACACCCTATGGTAAATTATTTTATAACCTAAAAGATGTCAAGATACCGATTCATTGTATCCCTGACGAGGTTCATAACTACCTATATGATTAACCCATTGAATTTCCGATTATATTTGCGACCTTTCAAGAAAGTCCCCCTTAACTTCTACTGGTACAAAAGGCCTACTAAATGTAATAACAATTATGCTATTACTTTCAAAGTAGGCCAGAAAAATTCCCATGTCCAAAAATTGTGGTTAATCAATTGGCCATCAAGGTACTAACTGAAAATTTCACTAACAAAACAATCACACGCCGACTGGTACACTGGCTTGCAAGACCAGCTTAAAAATATCGATACTATTATTAAAAGTTTTGACACGACAGAACTAAAGCCCAAACAACTATCTTATTGCCTCGATAATTTGAGAATGGGGTCGATGTATCTGTCCTATAATTCTCAATCATCTTCTGCCTTAACATTTTCACCAAATATTTTCGGTTTTTGTATTGTTAAGCACCCCTGATTAAAATCTACACCAGAGGTATGATATTTGTAAACTGCTTGTACAGGTCCCAGTATTATTAAAACCACATCCTTATTCTTCAATAATTAAGTGCCAGTGTGGAGGTGAAAAACAAGGTCGAGGGTAGGAACTTTTCCCCTTTTGCAAACGGGTATACAGACTCCACATTCTCAGGGGATCATCCCATCAACTAAATGCACGTTATCTACATTTTTGGGGGAAGAAATTCTTCTGACAGTACAAGTAAATAATTTGACCAAATATGCCTCCACACGCAAATTCATGTTTATTAAGATCTACAGTTTTTTGGCTACGATTGTTAGCAGAAGTAGTTTAACTTTTTCCTGCCATCTTAACTCTTAAACAAAAACCTTGAACAAGAGTACAGCTGTCACCTATACTCTTGTTGGATTTGAACCTCAACTCTATAACGTGTCCAATCCACCGCAAAGCTTATGTAAATTGGATATTATTATACATAAAATCTTTAGGTGAAATTGTAACTGATTAACTATTAACGTTATTAGAAAATTTCCAAGGCTATATCTACCCCTATGCTTGGTAACTAAAACAACTGACGTAGATAAACCAAAATTACACCGATAGGATTTCGATTTCATGGGCGGGGGGTGGGGTGTTCTGTTACTGCAGCACTTGAGCCAGTTGAAAACAAAAACTAATACCAGAGTAGTATTTGGCAATATTATATGAATTCACCGTGTTGTGATAAAGCTAAAACATGGATCAAAACTAGTAATTCTTGGGGAATTTAATACGCAATCGCGCGTTGATGGCGGTTAGCACTCGTATGATGGTTTTCGTAGTTGCGAAATGGACGTGTCTGGTCTTGTAAATAAATACACAATAGGAAAAGATCACATCCTATCAATAAACGTCCGGAATGAAGTAAAATAATCAATGCTTAAAGGGCCAAGTAATATACTTTGATTTAACAATGTCAAAAGCTGCTAATGACGGCACTAATAAGAGTCCAATCAGAATAATTGTTAAGTTCAACAACAAAAATTTCCTTTTAATGAACATCTGTCTATTGTCAACTTCGTCGAACAAAAATTCAATCCTTAATCCGTGCAGACAACACGCAATTAAAACTTCATTAACAAACCTCATTATTTGTAGCAGCATACGTCATAACGAGCCAAACAAAATAACGTACATTAACTAAACAACATCCAGCTTACCTACGAACCAGGTAGGTTGTCAGCAAAATGAAACCATAAGTTACTAACATCGAAACAACAAGAGATTGCGCTTGTGTACGTAATCCTTACATCAACCATTTTATGGAGCTGGATGTTATATCTCAGTAAAGTACGTTGTACGACACTATGTGATACAGAGCAGTGTTCTCACACACCAAATGCACTGGTTAAGACCGGGAAGGGTTTTTGAGGGGTAACATTCTTTAACGTAACCGTCCCCATTTTCATACAGTCCCTAACCAGAGTATTTACAGGGGCAGTGGGGAATTTCTTGGCCGGATACCCAAACGCCAACCAATGGCATTTTTTTAAAAGATTCTAGGGGATTTTTTCCGCTTGGAAAACCGAGCCAGGAACCTCCTGCTTACAGAAAAACTGCACTTACTACTTAGGATATGGCTCCTCTGGCCATGCTATATTTTCAGATAGAAATATCCAACCTTGAATTTACGATATCCAGCTTTAAGAAGCTATGGCAATGAAAAATATATCTCTGTTATATAAACCATCTGATTTCAACCAAGCACAATTAATTCAACTCAAGGGAATATTACCGAAGAAAAATAACTGGATTTTACTAGTCCCATTAAAAATATGTAGCAGGCATACCACAACATGTTAAAATGCAGGAGTTTTGAGACATAAAAAGTGGGTCAAAGGCAGGACGGCCATGTTTCAAATGTAGAAAAGATGGTCAGTCTTCCTAAAACTCTGTAATCAAATCTGTATATTCTATATTACATGCTAGCGAGTCATCTTGCAGCGGAGTCCTGACTGAACTGACCATATTGTAAGTGGGGCATGCAGAATGTCTATTGTTGAAACACATGAGTAGCTTAAAATTAATGAACAAAACCGCTGCGTAGCGATATGTGGCACCATATTGTAATTATCTAAGAAATTTTGTTCATCACGTCAATCCTAGGTTTATTTACCAATCACTGAAAGAAAATAAACACGGAGGCTCATACAACGCGAATCGGAAAAGAAATATATGACGAATAGCATAAAACGCCTTGTACAGTCAAGTCCATAATGCATGACTATGTATAAACATTAAATTGCCATGACTGAATTAATGCTAATTTTACAAGTTCCCAGAGGTGTATGTCATGACTGGTTTGTCTTACTTTGAAAAACCCGCCTTACAAAGGGAAGCAAAAATGGTATCAGAGTCATTACAAAGCAATATTATGTACGTAATTATCCGTAACTCCGCTTGACACTACAAAGAAGACTTTCAGGCATCTATCTCCTCCACTTTTCAAAATTTCACTTAAGCATAAAGGTACGACGACTACACATACGTGCATGTAATACATCACACAGTCATTACCAAATAGCTTAGCAATATTAGTTTTATATAGCTGTTAAAAATGGCTATTGACACAAGGTGAGATAAGACTGGATATATTTCAGGGAAATGCAATGAGGATGCACCAAATAATAAAAAAGTGGAGCTAACAAAGGTTAACAAAGGCCCTCAAAGTAAAATCAAACACTACTCTAAAGTAAAATGTTATTGAGAGGGGGTTTGCTGCAAACAAGTTACATTACAGATGTCCGTCTATATAAAACCCTGCATGAGTTAGCAACAACAACATGAAGTGCAAGACAGGGGTCTGAGGGGTTCTTAAATAAATCGAATTTTTGTTGCATAAACTTCAAGAACACACTTTATTTGCTTGGAAAGACTAAATATTGTTTTTAATGTTGTTCAATGATTAACTCGGTTGTAATTCTAAACCGTTACTTTAATAGGGTCACGACAAAAAAATAAGATTTTGTACATGAGGTTTATGCATGCCAATTGTATTAATTACACCTCATGTTCAATCAAAATGATTCATAACTATCTAAGATACAGTAAGGAGCTTCTCAATTTCATTACTAGGTGTCGCGACCTTCTGATCTATGATGTCCTGATAAAACGTTTTCAAATCCTAGATCGAAGACAAGAAGTCCAATAAAAAATAAACATTATCTTGATGTGACGAGTCAAATATATAAAATAATCTGCCATCAAGTATATAATTATTTTCTATTCCTATACAACAGGATGTGCTCATTGTACTCCCTTTAATACAATACAACGGCAAAGTTTTTTTATTGGAACTATTACCTTACAAAAAAACCTTACCAATGATGAAATTCAGCTTTAAACCCACCCACCCCTACCCCATTTAACTATTTACCAATACATGCTATGTGTCCATTACTCAATGATGGCAACTTCAATCCTGAGTTCTGAGATAATAACCGATTCTTATTATAACTATATCAACACACAGGGCACAAAAAATGCCTGACGATCGACAGCTTTTATGTATGTAACACATACCGCAATTCTGCGTGACTTTTAAGTCTCCTACCATACAGTGGTGAAAAAAGTTTATAATGCAATACAACAAAACAAACCTGCTGAATACTAAAATATAAGTCGGGGAAACAGCAGTTTTAACAACGCTGTTGGAGGTGATGGAATTTCACATTATTTTCTAACTCACTTCATCTTGCAATTGCTAATTAACAAAAAGGCTTCACAATCCTGTTGACAAAATTCAGTACGTAGCACTTGTTGATCTGCCTTACACCGAATAAGGCTCCATGGCTAGTACCAATTCTTACTTACACAGGACGGCAAAGAATGCTGTCACCACTTGGCGCAACTGTATTTAATAGTTAAAGGCTACAACAAGACCCATAGCTTCTCCTTCAAATGTCCCCTAGCCATGAAAACAAGACTCCAAATAAATGCGTATAGGTCGCCACTGCCCTAATTAACAAGACTACGAAATTCATCAATTAGAGTTTTACAATTAGCAAACCTTATGAGTGAGATTATTCTGCAATACCTAAAGTTAGCTTTCAAAGCGTTTATTTTAAGGAAAGTATGCAGTCTCGTCCCTGCCAGGGTGTCTTAAACTTCTCTGGATACATTTTTTACTGAGTTTCTCTCCAAGAATAAAAGGAAATGCTACCCACTTGCCTTAAAAGTAAGCTATATTGTCCAAATGTTAAATCTTTTACGACGATTGCAACAAGTACCACATCATCTTTTACTGCCTCCCTGTGAACTCCACAAACATTAATTGTATAGTAACGCCACTCTGGAAGGGTGTTACATACACAGAAAAAATGTTAACTATCCATGAAAATACATTATTCTGTCTACATCTGATTCCACAAACCTTATCAGTGGCCAAAAACACGTGTTAACGATACACAGTTGACGTTCATCTGAAATAAACCTGAGTAGATTGTGGCTACTTATTGGCTGGTGAGACTACCAGTATTTCAGGGCCGACTCTTGCAAGTGCCATACATTAAATAACCCACTTGGTCTTAACAACAAGTATTTTTTATTATTTTTTAAAGTCTTACTTGCCGATGCTTCGAGCTTCTTTGGTGGTGTGTTGTTTCTATTGGATGAATACAGAACCCAAAATGACAAGCCACGGTAATACACTTATTATTCCTTGGGGCTTCAACACAACAGATAAAATTAAAGTTTGTTTTTGTTTTTTTTATCTTTCTCAAATATTTATGATGACTAAGCAAAGATGATATGATGACCAACTGTCACCCTTTAATATCAAGGCTTACACTACGGCAACACCACATTAATCCATTTCAAATGTCCATGTCAAACTGGGTATCTTCTGCTAGAACACAAAAGGAAAAAAGAATCCGTAACTTTCTATACTGGTTTTCTGATACAAATAAACGAGGCGAAAATTACGGCGAAAAATCAGAGATACTGTTATACCGTTCAACCACCATATGTGAACAAAAATACTTTCGCATAAACAAACTCAATTGTTATTATTTACTAGCGTGTGTTACCTACATTCGATTCAATGTACAGGGAAACACAGGTAACGTGACCACCGACGGGACCAGCCCCTGGTGGTCGTGTTAGCGAGGTGGTCACGTCAGCGGGGTCGCGCCGACTCGACCTTTGTGAAAACTGAACCAAAATGAGATCGTCGTGCACGGTTAAGTAAACATCCACCAAGCTTGAATGGGGGATAGGGATAGGTCTTTCATGTGTTGCAATAAAACTGGTATCTTACTGCAATAATCTTCAGCATATAGACTTTTTATATTAGTTTCACCTTTAAAAAAACGCTACAAGCAATAGACGGTCATGGCAATGTACAGCAGAAATTAAGTGTCTGAATAGCTCACTAAAAATAACTACATATCACTCTCAATGTGTAACGTTGCACAAGAATTACCCTAGTACTCTTCAATCCAAAGCAGATGGGTGGGCGGTTTTTTAAACTGTTTCGAAATGTCACTATCCCAAAGCTTTTCTGAACCCTGCATCTGTTAAATTTTCAAGGTTTTCAACCTGAGCAGGTTTTTTTCTGGTCAAGCTGATCTTGATCACAATCTTACTGTTTGCTTTTGCAAACTACGTCACATCTTTTAGGTTGAGTAAAATGACAGTAAAAATACGTAAGAGAAAACGCAAATACATAAAAAAAAATATCACAAATCACCGACACCTGAAATTAACACAGTCATTATCCTTATTAATGACTAAGTAATTTTATTTTTTTACTTCGAAATTATTATTATTCATAATAATAATTACAGTGATATAAGTTTCTGTAAGCTTCTTGCTATGGTGGATGGTTCTGTTTTTCGCTACTTTCATAAAAGTTTGCATAAATGTAAAAGTAGACTGATAGGTCAATAAATTCCAGCGATTTTTCTTACAACCCTTTTTATGTAAAAGGCAAATAACTTAATTTTCCAATGAATCTGGTATTTTTCCATTGTAAATTATATTTGTCCTTAAAAATGTTTTATTTTAACTGACACTACTTCACGTGCTCCTTTAATGACATCAGTAATTATACCATCTGCATCTGGTTCTTTACTTTTCATTGCTTTTATCACTTTTTCTACTTCTGATTTCAATATACATGGTTCATGTGTCAGAAGAGTTTCTTTGCTATTGGTACTGCTTATATCACTTTAAAGCAGCTCACAGAATTCTGCACATCTCTGTGATTTTCTTTCTGTTTGTGGTAATAATTTGTCCAATTCTATCAATCCAGTATGTGTGTTTTGCACTGACCTTGTATTTGTAAGATTCTTTTCTAATTCTTTCCTTTCTCATTTGTGGTCTTGATGGATTGTGTTTTTTGTTCTGATATTTTTCTTTATCTTCTTTCTGATAGCTTTACATAGCTCTACACATTCAATATTTTCTCGTATAGCTCATGTGCTCTTCTTTTCTTTAACATGCCTTTTCTTTCTCTCTTCCAATTTTTCTATTTCTATTTCTTATTTCATTTATATCATCAACCCTGCTGGAGAGTACATTAAACCTACTTTGGAGGTTGTTGGAATTAACTTTTTCCAGCATCACAAACTTCTGACTTTGCTGCTACCATTCTTTCCCTTCCAAGTTTTGTATCTATTTTATAGTACATCTACTAGCTGATGGTCACTTTCAATCCTTGTTCTCTGAATAACTTTAGCATTTTGTATCAAATACCTTTTATTGGTCAGGATCTAATCAACTTCATGTAAATGAATACCATTTTGAATTACATATTTGCAATGACTAGTTTCTTTATTGTGCCAAACTGAACTAGTAAAGTGCCTCTTTTGTTTTTTTCCTTCAAATTAAAAGTCCCCAATGATAGAGGGGTGTCTTTTCTGCTCACTACCAGTATCATTCACTATTAATATTAAGCATTTTTCATTGTTCTAGTGTTATTAAGCATGTACAAAATAATCAATCAAGTTCAGCAGGAATTTGGATCATATTAATCATGCAACTCGTTTCCTTATGCTATTAGCAAGACTAACTTGGTTCTGTGCCAAACTATAACATGAAAAGGTCAATTCAAATTTGTTAACATTTGAAACCTAATACTCTTACACATTGGAATTTTAACCAAATTCTGTGATGCAAACTTTAAAAAACACCACACAGGAAAACTAGTCAAGTGAGGTAGACAACAGCTCAAATTTACATAATTAAGGGGGTAAAATGCAGAGGGCAGTGTAAATGAGAATAAAATAAAAAATAGCTATCTAATTAGCTGGCATTAAAACCCAGTAAAACCAAATATGAAAGCATAGAAAAATAATGTAGGAATTACACTGTTTCCTCAAAATTATTCAATAAACTTGGGAAGGTAAAATCATTAGCTGCATGTAACTAAATTTGAAACGTTACCTTTCTTCCCATTGCATTCTTCTGTGGGTATCGGCTTGTGGTTGTTAACAGTACCATTTGGCTGGTCCAAGAGTTCTTCATCTTCTTCTATCAATTTCCCATTGCAGTCCAAGGTAACTCCAGGAATAACTGGAAGCTTTGTTGGGGTTTGTGACAGTGGCGAATGCCTCATGTCCATGAGAAATTTACGCTCGTAGATTATTCTGGTACCTGAAGGGACAAAGACAGGCTTTATACTAAAGTTACTGAAGCTTTTCTGTCATAAAAATCAAAGCTTGTTGTTGTTGTAGGCTTTGTGTTGGCATTTAACAAAGTCATAAAACCAGTAAAACATTCAACATTTAACAAGACAGTTGTTTTTGCTAAACAACTGTTTGTTAAATGTTATGAAAAATTGTTTTTGATAAGGTGATTTGCTGGACTAATTAATATCAAGATTCTGTTATAGCTACTCGCAAGCCCACTTGACAGAGGTATAGGTGCAACTTGTCCATAAACACCTCATTTTCATAGAAAAGAACTTCCTAAAAATAAGAAATCTCTCTCCTGCTCCACTCACTCTTTACTCCCTCTAGTTCTTTACTTCAGCTGCCCTTTTGAAAAACTTCATTAAAGCATCAAACAATTTTATGCCTGGGTCCTATTTCTTACTATCATTATCAATGGAGGTCATTAAAACCAGGAGATGAAGGTTCATAGCCTTGGTCTCAAGAAAACAGAAATAAATGATTTGGGGTGGCCACACTTAAAAACAGAAAGGCAGGCGACATGGAGCAAGTCAAAGTGGAATGACCTGCATCTTGGCTTAAGCTCCACAAATAGGTCAAGTACGGTAATGTAACTCTTAAAGGTAGTTTTCTTGTAATAAATAAAACCATGTTATAAATTGTTACTTCCATATTGGCAGATATGTAAAAGACTTTTTTTTCATGTTGTTGTAACAAAAATATGTTTGAAAAATTCATACCATTGGCATGAATAGGAACAGCATGTAAATGTAAAAAGTTACTCCCGTAAGAATAAGAAGGGAATCCACACATCCAAGTTTGTTTCCACCATACTAATGAAATGAAAGCTATACATCATACTAGCATCACTTGCAACACCCAACTATAGAGGTATCAGCCTCTCCTCACTTGTCGCTAAACTTGTCAATAAGATGATTTTAAACAGAATACAACCAAAAATCGACAAACATCTTCGTCCCAATCCAAACGGTTTCCGACCTGGCCGATCAACTACTACCCACATACTTGCACTACGCCGACTCATCGAGGGAGTTAAAGCCCGAAACAAAAAAGCGATTATATTATACGTTGACTTCCGCAAAGCATTTGATTCTATACATAGAGGCATGATGATAAAAATTTTAAAAGCATACGATGTTCCACCAAAATTACTAGCCGCCATCCACAAGCTGTATGAAAACACTAGAGCAAAAGTGATCACACCAGATGGTGAAACAAAATTCTTTCAAATTGTTGCCGGGGTACTGCAAGGGGACACACTAGCTCCATACCTTTTCGCAATCGTCCTCGATTACGTCATGAGAAATACATTCCAGGGTAGGGAAGAAGAACTCGGTTTTACAATAAAGCAACGACAGAGTCGCCGCAGCCACCCAACAATAGTAACGGACCTTGATTTCGCAGACGACATCGCCCTAATAACCGAAGAAATTAACCAAGCGCAAGACGTTTTAACAATCCTTGAACGCGAAGCAGGAAGAGTTGGCCTACACTGCAATGCAAAGAAAACTGAAATACAAGCTTTTAACCACAACACACCAATAAACATAAAATCACATGATGGAACAATTTTAAAAATCGTAAACAATTTTAAATATCTAGGAGCATGGATGGAGAGCACAGACAAAGACTTCAAAGTGAGAAAAGCTTTAGCTTGGAGCGCATGTCATAAGTTAAGAAAGATATGGACATCAACACTCTCCAGGAAAATTAAAATTAGACTGTTTATCGCTACAGTCGAATCAGTGTTACTTTATGGTGCAGAAACCTGGACCCTAACAAAGACAATGAAAAAACAGCTTGACAGATGTTACACCAGAATGCTACGAATGGCCCTCAATATTTCATGGAAACAGCATATCCCCAATAGTCACCTATATGGAGAACTACCTCCAGTATCCATCAAAGTCCAACAGAGAAGAATGCGGCTAGCCGGACATTGTGTCAGACACGAAGAAGAAGTAGCCAACAAACTTGTCCTATGGCAACCAATGGATGGGCATGGAAATCGAGGAAGGCAAAAATTTACATATGTAGACAACATATTGCAAGATGCGGGGCTGGACAATACAGCTGAGTTAAAAACAATCATGATGGATAGAGAGTGCTGGAAGGATTGTGTCTCCATACTTGGGCGATGTGAAAATCGACCAAGATAGATAGATCACTTGCAAGTTAAGTTCAATTTGTTAAATTTATTTCTGTGAAAAATGTTCAGGTAAAATAGAAATTATGATAGTTGGTGATGAACTGTTCACCCCAACCCCAATAATGCTCCATGACAAAAACGTTTATGTCCCAAACAGTTTTAGTGACATACAGATTTAGAACAAATGATGCATTTCATTCAAGGAAAAACACATTTGAAGATTAAAAAAGACCAATGTGAGAGAGCAGATAAGAAGGCTGATTGCATCATTAGGCAGTGAACACATTTCTGAAAATTGGTCATTAATATGAATAAAAATATCAGATAAATCAAAAGTGTGTAATGATAAAAAAAACAACAAATAATAAACTTCAAGGTTCTGATAAAAGAGGTTCAGAAAATCATGGTTTGACAATGTAAAACCGAAAATAAACATTAATCTATAAAAATAGAAAATGGGGGGAAAAACAACAACAAACAAACCCTTATTGTAAAGAACTTACTACTGCATTTCTGCTCTGAAATACTTGTTCTATACAAAATGGGCTTAAAATGTAAAACTCATGTATGTATAACTCACATAAATGTTCAAATTACAACATCTCCACAAACCTAGACTGCAACTGTTGCTTAAATTCTGACCTTTAATGTGAGCTTATGCAAAGATCTGGTAAAATCAGGCAGCAAAAAAGCCAGATCTTTTTACAGGGCTACAGGGCACTACACCAAAAACCAGCATTTCGAAATAGAAATAAGAAAAGAGTACCAAAGAATTGTATAATCATTACCTGAACATTGCCTATTGCTTAGCTCCCCAGTAACCTTCACAGGGGTGGGAGAAGCAATTAAAAATGCGAAAAATGGCAAGCCTGCTGGTATAAAGGGAATTTACCCTGACATGATCACCAACTTAAACCAAAAACAAGTGATTTTTTGGTGAATATTATGACTGATATTGTGGAGAATGCAACATACCCACAAATATGGGAGCATTCAAAAATCATTGCAATCCTAAAACCTGGTAAACAACCCATTGAATCATCCAGCTATAAACCAATATCTCTTCTCTGCAGCCTGTACAAATTGCTGTAAAGAATTGTGTTCAAACAGATAACCCAATATGTAAATCCATTCATATGATAACAACAAGCAGGTTTTAGACCACAAAGTGGCACAACAGAACAGGTCCTAGCACTAAACTGAATCAGGCTTTGAAAAACAACTGAAGACAGGTGCAGTCTTTATTGACCTATCAGCTGGTTATGACACTAAATCTCTTATCAACAGTGTCTGGCACAAGACAATTTCATGCCATGCTAAGAGGATAGTGAAGAAAAACATGAAAAATTAAGAATGGGGTATTCCTAGGTTCAGTAATAGCACCAACTCTCTCCAACAAATAAATAAGTGACATACCAATGTGCCAATCATTTCACCTAGGATATGCAAAGAGACAGGCTTTGGTATATCAATCAAAAGACTGGAAGAAAACCAAAGGGGTTCTCAGTAATGATACTATAAAATTGAAAAAACATTTTCACAAATGGTACCTCAAAATGCACACCACAAATTTAGTGTCCATAGCATTCCATCTGAATATATCACAGCAAAAATAAATTAATTAAAATTGGTAATACCACACTACTAACAGGCCACAATCCAAAATACCTTGGTATCACACTGGACAGACAACTATTGCAAGTATCTCAAAGCAATGACAAAGAAGATAGCAAAGCAGAACTGCCTTTTGAAAAAACTCACAAACACTACCAGTGGAGCCTAACAGCAAGTCTTGTGAACTTCTGCCTTGGCACTTTGTTACAGTGCAGGAGAATATTGTAACCCAAAAACTCCCTAGATAAATATTGACATGAAACTCAGGGAATCAATCAGGGTAGTGTGGGGCTGTCTCACTTTCACTCCAGTGCAATAGCTCCCAACATTGAATGCAATAGTACCACCAACACTTGGAAGAGAGGAAGCAAATCAAAAGATAAATGAAGAAACCATCTATAACATCCCTGTGGAAGAGGTTGAAGCAGAACCCCCAGGAACCGCAAGGGTAAAATACGAAAAATCTTTCTACAAATCAAGAATGGAAGATTTGAATTTGAAAGAGGTATGGAGAACAATGTGCAATTGGGCCATTCCTAATGAAAGTGACATTACATTGGACCCTACTGGGGCGAAGTGATACAACTTAATGATCAGAAGATGACTTCAAGGAATGGAGTAATAAGTTCAAAGTGGAAGTGTAGCCATATGAAACAATAATAACTACTACTACTACTACTACTACTACTACTACTACTACTACTACTACTACATGGCAACAACAGCAGAATAAGTAATGTTCTTTACGTGTAGCATTTCACAGACTTGCATTAAGAGAATTTTTACTTTTATCTGAGGGGAAAAAATGCATCATTTTTTTACTAGCACATAGCTTCCATCTTGGTGTGCCTTGATTACTCTCATATCCTAAATAGAAATAACAAAATGGTTTGCTTTGACAGAAATTTCCAGACCCTATTATGAGACAGGGAGTCAAATATTTGCTAGTATTTAAAAGTGCTGGTCAATGCATCTCTTGTAGCAAGAAAAGAGAGACTTGGGACCTTAAGTTGTTTAAATTTTAAAATTCACAAACTTTCAAGGCTATTTAGATGAACATGATCATTCTCTCAACATAATGTGTCGATTATTAAGACTGACTTGTCTCCTCCAGAATTCTGAAAGGCAATGGACAGGAAAAATTCACCACTGACTATTGTAAGCTGCAAATTTCACTATCCAACCTGGTTACTTGGCCATACTTCAGATCTTCTTAACATGCCCTCTGCCAACCATTCTTTTGGCAACCTTGTTTTCACCTACCATTATCAGGACTCCATCTTATAGCTGTTGTGGCATGCCTGGCAGGTAATTGAAGGATGTTTCCAGTTAGGAAGCGATGTGATGTTGCAAAAATGACATGAGATGGTTTTGTTTTGGTTCTCATGAGAATTGTCTCTATGTGACATCCTCTCCAACTGAGTTTTAGGCAGAATTGGATTTTTAAAGTTGCTGTGCTAACCAGTGAAAACTAAAGAGGAAGAGTAGAAAAAAAAGGAAAAATTCTGAAACTCTTCAGACTGATGTGAACATGTCCTGAGCAATTAGATCATTGAAAATACCCAGCTATTTACAGCTTATATTAACTGGCTAAGGCATTTTAGTTAGGGCCATGCATTAAAGCTATGATTTCGAAAAGTCCTTCAAAATCTGCCACTATCACTAGATGATTCAAATTGTCAGTGCAAAAAGTTCAATAAACTATTAAGCTGCATTTCCTAATTTATATTGATTAATTTCCAAGAATCTGAAGTGATGTTTGGTTTTGTTTGAATGCATTTCAACCAAGCTAACATTTACAAATCATGTTTAGATCAATCTCTTATGTAGTTGTCCCATTAAAGCAAGAGGCTGTTAGAAACAATTCTTATTTGCAATTGTAACTTTGGAAATTGATAACAATATTTAAATAATAGCTTCAAAAGGTAACAAAAGCTGAACTATTTACTATTCGAAAGTATGTATACTTTCAAATACTTTTCTTATAAAAAATATTATGTCAGAAACATCTCCAATGAAATAAAACTAAATGTACAAAATGACCATTTATTTGAAAATCTTTCAGATAAAAAACATAATACAGTGCTTCAACAATCTGTAAATGCCTAAAGCATCACTCATATTTCATTTCAAAATGTAACATTTGGACTTGTTAATTTATTTGTTATCTGCTCTTAGACAAAAAAGCATCTGGATAAAAATGAGTAAAAAGATTCCAACTGAACTTAAACTTTACAGCTAACCCCACTGAATACACTGACAATGTTCTTTGTGCTGGCCCTTTAAAGCCACAGGTAGACTTTCTCTACTAAAAAAATTAATAAGCCTATATATAAAGAAATACCAAAGAAAACATGAGAGGAAGTGATAAGGATGGATCTCAAACAAAAAGGTGTCAGCAGAGGCCTGGTGAAAGATAGGATAACTTGGAAGTTGATTTCAAGAAAGGGTCCAACACATGCTAGCATGTAATACATACTTTAAACCGAACATGATGATGATGATGATAACAAAATGATCTCCACAGGCTATGATAACAAAATGATCTCCACAGGCTATGAACTAATGTTACATCCCCAGTTTCCTTTATCCATGTTCAAACTGCTGATAAAATACAAAGAATGAATGGTATAAACCTTACAGAAAGGGATGATGACAGCAAGGCATTGAAGAGGGGGACCTCTTTAACATCATTACAAAAGCTATCATGGTAAAAACCATACTGATTGCTTTGCCTTATATTGGTATACCTGGCTGCAGTGGAAAAGATAATGCTAGCATCCTAAGTATAAAAAATTGGAGGTCTTCTAACCTCTGACATTAAGAACATGGTTGACCTTACTCCATCAGAACTGTAGGACTGGGAGGAATCTTCAGGTACATACACAATGTGGGAATGACAGTTTTTCTCTTGAATCAGATTTTTTGTGGCTGCAGAGGCATAAAAACAGATGAGCAGCACAAGAATATTTTATCTGAAATCCAAGGTATGAGATATTTGAACAAACATATATGGCTAAAGACAGGACTGAAAATATCAAAGTTGTTGGCAATTATCATGAAGATAATATGAAAGATTTAAGATTTGGGGGCTTGGAGTTGACCTATTAATGGAGTGCTTGATAAAATATGAGCAGAAGAGGAATTAAAATGTAAATCCATTTCCTTGTTAGGAAGGAATTTTGCTGCAACACTGAGCACTGCTGGCTACAAGACAAAAGTTTTATGTGAACCAATGCAACAGAATTGGGTAAAATTTGGCTGAAAAAATCAGAAGCTATTGAAATATAAAAAAATTATAATCATTGTCATCATTGGTTTCTTTTGATTCCAGGTTCCCTTCCAGATGACTGGCTACCTGCACTCATGGCAGATTTCACATCTCTTTTATGATCATGAGGGTTAGAATATGGCAGCTTCCACCCTCTACAATCCCCTCTGTTAGCTCTCTCCAAGACATACTTGGATAGCAAACACCTTGCATTCCAGCAACTTATAAATCATGTGCATACCAGTGGAGTCATCTTTCTCATATTTTGAGGTCAAGGTCTTCAAGGCCAAGCCACCTTTGATTGTACAGTAGCCAATGAACAATTGAAAAGAATTTCCCAAGCTATGCTTGGTTGAAAAATAATAGTATATAGTATATAATAGACCACACATTGATTGAGCTGTTTTTTAACATAGAAATATGACTTCTGACCAAATGGAGTGAAAGACAATCATGTCAGAGAAAGTGAAGAAGTTATTGAAAAGGCTGCCCATATTTATACAATAAAAAAAGAAGATCAAAGCAAATGTGCCAAACAAAAGTAAAAAGTAAAAAGAAAAAATTAAGATATTGTGGAGATCAATGGTACTTTTTCTTAAAAATATGATGTTAAAAATTCCAGCACTAGCTAATGCATTTCTGACTTTAAACTGTGTTTAACTTTATTTAAATTTTTCATTTCTTTGTACCAATAAACTCCACATTATTTTCTTAGTGTGATTGCAAATGGAAATGATTCATCTGTGTATATTGTTGCACATACATAATTTTACTCACAAGACTAAAGCTACTTTTCCATCTTGCATTCCTAATGAAGTTTTTACCTATTTCCCACAACTTTGGCGTTACATGCTTTAAAAACTGGCCACAAGATTTTATTCCCTGTGTTGACATCACCTTTGTTTACTTTATTTATCATATCATATCACCATATGTTTCCTAAGAGCCAGTAACAATGCAAAGTCTATATGCAATATATATATATATATATATATATATATATTACCCCGAAGACCATGCTTGGTCTCATTCAAGCATGAAATACCAGTTTGAGGACTGGCGGGGTATAGTCTTTCTCTCACGGGCAGGTGAAGCGCTCTTCAGCCTTGGATGGCAATCACCTAGAGATGGTGTCTCAATAAAAACACTGGTCCCCATTACCTTAATGGGTTGGTGTCAGGAAGGGCATCCGGCCTATAAAAACACTGCCTCATCATACCATGAAATGACATCCAAAGATATCCGGTATAACTGCGTAAACGAGACTGGAACTAATTTAAGTGAAGGTGTCGCGCACGGTAGGACCTTTGCTCGATGTAGGCAAAATCAGACCGTTATCAAGCTACTACATCAACCGAAGGAAGTGATGACAAGCTTCAGACTCTGTAGTCTGAATGTGGGAAGTTTGAGAGGTAGATCTGGTGAAGTAGCAGAGTTTCTTGAGCGAAGACACATTGATTTGTGCTGCATCCAAGAAACACGATGGAGAGGGAAATCTGTAAGAATGATAGAAGGGAAAAAGGCAACATACAAGCTGTTTTGGATTGGTAATGGAAAAGGCACAGGTGGTGTAGGTATCTTTGTTGCAGAGAAATGGATAGACAAGGTGATTGATGTCAAACGCATAAATGATCGAATTATGCTGATTAAACTGATGATAGGTGAGACAATCTTCACAGCAATATCAGTGTATGCACCACAATGTGGCTTAAGTGAAGAAGTCAAGGATGAATTCTATGACAGTCTCATTGCAGTCACTGGTAAGCTGGCAGAGAAAGAAATTGTTGCTATTGCAGGTGATCTAAATGGCCATGTTGGAAGAACAGCATCTGGGTTTGAGGGAGTCCATGGAGGAAATGGATATGGTGACCGAAATAAGGAGGGTGAAAGAATTCTAGAGTTTGGACTTGCCATGGATATGTTGGTGGCGAATACTATTTTTAAGAAAAGGGATAGCCATCTGGTAACCTATGAGTCTGGGACAGCTATGACTCAAGTGGACTACATTTTGGTAAAGACAAAAGACAGGAAGTATTTGCTAGATGTAAAAGTGATACCCGGTGAAGAATTTGTGACCCAGCATAAGCCAGTAATTTGTGACTTCAGGATTAAGAAAGTACATAAAGTGAAAAGAAAGTATATCCCAAGGAGAAAGGTGTGGAGACTAAATGATGGACAAGTAAAGCAGGCCTTTGAAGATCAAGTGAATGGAATTGTGGGAGCCAGTCCAGGAAAAGACCTACGAAGTGTAGAAGAGCAATGGGAGAAGATCAAGGATACACTTTTAAAAGCCACAGACCAAGTCTGTGGCTGGACAAAAGGGCCTCCACGTCATAGAGTGACATGGTGGTGGAATACTTCTGTTGAAAATTATGTGAAAGAGAAGAGAAGGCTGTGGAGTCAATGGAAAAAGGGGTTAGTTAACAAAGAAAGGTATCTGGAGGCCAAGAGAGTAGCTAGGCAAGCAATCTACAAAGCAAAGATGGATGCCGAGAAAAGAAGGTTTCCAGACATAATGCGTAGAGATGACCAGAAGAATGAAGTATTCAAGATAGCTAAGCAGATGATCAAGACTAATCAGGATATCATTGGAGAAAAGTGTATCAGGAATGATGATGGAGAACTTGCAACAAGTGAACTTGAAAAGAAGAATGCCTGGAAGTGCTATTATGAGAGATTGTTGAACACAGAGTTTTCTTGGGATAGAGAAAATCTTGGAAAGGTAGAAACAGTATCTGGACCAGCCATTTTCATTGAGAAAGAAATGGTGAGGGAAGCTGTAAAGAAAATGAAGAAAGGCAAAGCAGCTGGTCCTTCAGGAATTGTGGCAGAGATGGTCAAAGCTGCAGGTGAAAGAAGTATAGAGATGATCACTGATCTAACAAACCAGATCATAAGAGATGGTGTCATTCCTGAGGACTGGGAAATAAGTACAATTATCAATTGTTACAAAGGAAAAGGAGAAGCTCTAGAAAGAGATAATTACAGAGGATTAAAGTTAATGGACCAAGTCCTGAAAGTTGTTGAAAGAGTTATGGAAAAACAAATTAGAATTGAAATAAACATTGATAACATGCAATTTGGTTTTATGCCTGGACGAGGAACTATTGATGCCATTTTTATCCTTAGACAAATGCAAGAGAAGTACCTTGGGAAAAACAAGAAGCTGTACTTTGCCTTTGTGGATTTGGAAAAAGCCTTTGACAGAGTGCCAAGAGAAGTTGTTTGGTGGGCTTTACGGAAACTAGGAGTAAGTGAATGGCTGATTAAGGTTGTTCAGGCAATGTACAGAAATGCTAAAAGTCGGGTAAGGGTCAACAGTTCCTATACTGAGAGTTTTGGTGTGGGTGTTGGAGTTCATCAGGGATCTGTAATAAGTCCACTGCTTTTTATTTGTGTTTTGGAAGCACTGTCAAGAGAGTTTCGAAAGGGTTGCCCAGAGGAATTGCTATATGCAGATGACCTGGTTCTCTCCTGTGAGACATTGGATGGTCTACTTGCTAAGTTAGAGACTTGGAAGAAGGGTTTGGAAGGTAAAGGTTTGAGAGTGAACATGGGCAAGACAAAAGTGATGGTCAGTGGTTGCAATTTAGGAAAGCCATTGGAGAAAGGAAAGTTTCCCTGTTCAGTCTGTGGGAAGGGAGTTGGGAGCAACTCAATCTATTGTGGTACTTGCAAGCACTGGGTACATAAACGGTGCAGTGGAATAAAGGGCAAACTGACAGAAACTAACCGTTTTAGCTGCAAGAGGTGCAAAGAAGGAGAGGCAACCTGTGACTTAGACCTACATAAAGTGCATTTGGAGGATGAGGATATTGAGGTTGTCCAGAAGTTTTGCTACCTTGGTGACACCCTTGGAGCTGAGGGGGGAGCTGGTGCAAGTGTTACAGCAAGGGTTAACAGTGGATGGAGTAAGTTCAGGGAGCTGATGCCATTGTTAACCAGCAGAGCTCTGCCATTACCTACCAAAGGTAGAGTCTACCAGGCATGTGTACGTAGCACAATGATGTATGGCAGTGAAACTTGGCCAGTGAAAGCTGAAGATGTCAGCCGCATGGAGCGGAATGACATGAGAATGATAAGATGGATGTGCAACGTAAGTCTAAAGGACAGGCTCAGTTCTAATGAACTTAGAAGGAGATTGTATCTGGACAGTATTGGCAGCTGTATGCAGAATAGGAGGCTTCGTTGGTTTGGCCATGTGGAGAGAATGGACAAGAATGCTTGGACAAGTAGATGCAGAACAATCAAGGTGGCAGGAACCACTGGCAGAGGAAGACCGAAGAAAACATGGGAGGAAGTGATAAGGATGGATCTGAAACAAAAAGGTGTCAGCAGAGACCTGGTGAAGGATAGGATAACTTGGAAGTCAATTTCAAGAAATCGTCCAACACATGCTAGCATGTAAACCGGACGTTAAACCGAATACGATGATTATATATATATATATATATATATATATATATATCAACATATATATATAAATCCACATATGTATATATAAATACCATATGCAATTTTACTATAACTTGCCTCTACAAATAGTCTTCCTCACATTTTAAGACATTTTAAGCCAACTTAGTTCTTGACAACAGCCCTTATCAACTTTTGGCAGAATTCATCTTGGTGTGGGCACTTCAAAAAGCCTTTCAGATAGCAATTGTGATATTATATCGTATATTAGTATACTAGTCTTTTGATTGTAAAGCCAATTATACTACTAATAATAATACTAATAGTAATTATACAAACTTTACATGATATTAGAGATACAGAAAAACTTTAAAGCATATAGGAACAAGTGACTATTAAAGATTAATGTACTGCTGGAAGTATGTATTATACTATTTATTTCTAGCATTTTCAGTTGAAAGATTATGGAGTGTGCACTGATCAACTGATTTCCTAAAGCTTGTTCAGATACAATGAAATCATTTTTAAAGCTCGGACTTCCAACAACACCACTAAATTCTTTTCTCCACATGTTTTTTACCAGACATAGTTTATATAATACATTACATAGAAATGACCAACTATACCACCTCACTTGTGTCACCTTGCTGACTTGCCATCAACTGGAGCAGCATTTTGATCACTGTGAAGGTGTGTGAGCAATCTCCACATCAGAGGGCCCTGTTCCAGGTAAATGGCTAGCCGACTCTACTCTTGACAGCTCCCATATTTGATCCCCATACTTTCTTATCCTGTGGATTGACTTTAGATAATTTCCATTCTTAATGACCTCCCTCTGTTAGCTTCTTCCATCCCATTTTCTTCCTGATCAGGGCCACATTTTCCATCAATCTGCATGTTAGTGACTTGTCTTAATTGTACCACTATAGTGCAAAACATGCCCAAATCACTAAAGCCTTTTCTTTCTCAGAATGAGGTTCAAATCATCAAGTTCAAGTTGTATCAACTGCTTGTTTGATGTAACATAACCCACTTCCTCTGGTTTGTTGTTGCATATCTGTCTGAGGGCAGCCTTCTCATCCATATTCCTGGTTTATTAAGTCTTTTAGGTCTTCTTAAGCTTGCAAGTATCACTTAATCCTTGACCTTTTAGCAGGGTGATTAAAAAGTTCATCTTTCTCTTCCTACTACTTATCTTTTAGCATTTCTTGGGTTTCCAAAGAACTGGGCAGAGAGCAATCTCTCAGCTATCTCACCTAGTAACATGTAAGTCCAAGTCCACATTGTCTGAATTTTACTGATAAATGTTGAAATCTATGTGTTATGTGAAAGGTCATCACATAACTTTCCTTCTGTTACCTCAGCTTTGCCTGATTTGTTTGGTCAAAAATATACAAGAATTTGACAGGTAATATCTAAATATTAAATTCCGTGTACTGACTCTTGCATACGTACCCCAATAGCATTTGAGTTCATCTTATCTGATAAATTTCATGGCGGCAAACAGAACTTCGTCCCTTTTCACTTCTCAGTCTAACAAGGATTTGGTGAACCACTTCTGTAGGTCATTATGACGAGAAAAAACAACAACTTCAATTTCAAGGAGTTCAGCTTACTTCACCCCCCTTGTACAATTGCCACTGATTACAATCATGCATTGAACACTTGCAAATATTTACACGATGTCAACCAGGCTTGCTATTACACAGGTTGTAACTGTATACTCTATTTGCCCACCTGTCTTTGTTGGGATACTTTATAAGATTTTGTAAACAAAGTCGTTTGAAACGGTTATCTGTGCTTAAAAAATTCTCTGCAAGAAATCAAAATTTGCGATTACTTTTTTTGTGCGTGTGTGCAGCTTTGCTCGAGGTATTACGAAAGCTGATGCTAACACTCCAATGATGCAAACAAGTGGGATAAGTGGCCATATGGCTTTTACTCAAAGCAAGAAACCTCGACAGAATAAGCACTAAAAAAGCTCATTATTAACCATTATCCTTCCTTGTAGTGTTTCACTTAATGTAATCAAGGATGTAACGTGGACTACAAATAAAAAACATGTCGCCATTACCTTCGGCATTGCACCCAACCCCACCGAACTTAAAACAAGGAAGTCAATGAATACCGTGTCTTACAATCATCGAAATGCCGGATTACTACGGTGAAACATAATCAAAACAGCTTATTTTCGTTTGAGTTGAATTTCTTTCTACTTATCAGTCCCACTAACAATCATATTACTATGGCGATTATTATGCTTGGGGATCTTATAATCCTTTAACGAGTGGCCACCTTCAGAGGCACTTTTCTCATCATCGCATAAGAAATGATGATGAGTGTCGTCACAAAGCGATCAACCAAAATCAAATAACACCCTATAATATCCTATACTGTAATAATCACGAAGAATTTAAGTATCGTGCACGCTGGATGATAAACAGCAATAAGAAAAAAAATTATGGCTATGATCTTGAATGAGGATTGTCATTGAAGTAGGTCTAAGGATCAAAACATGATGCAAGGATTGCATTATTAGTGTTTAAATAGAGTGCATATGCTACTGGGGTCTGTTCTGTGTATAGACGCAAGACAAGCTGCCGTTTCAGTCAGGGTTTAAATGGCCAGAAAATGTTTTCAAGTAATGAACAAAAAAATCGAGATTTGCATCTGTCCTAAAATCACTGCGGGAAAGGCAAAGCTGCAAGCGCCAAAAACATTGGCAAATCCGGCGTGATTTATAAAAATAAACACTTTACTTATCAAAAGCAATAACATGCTTGATATGAGTATATTTTGCAAACGAATAGTGGAATTGGGGTGAAAACTTGGTGCTCCAAAGCAGGCCAACTATCCATCGTGTACCACCACCATTTTGTTCAGAAAAACATTCAACCAAGTCTCAATTTTTAAAACGCATCACCTTTAAAAATAAGATTTCTTACAAAATAATAAGCTACTAACCTCCTGGTGTTGTTGAGAAGATCGTTCCACCTGGAGTTTCTGAATAATGAGAAGGCATTTGCGATGGATCCTTTAAAACCACGCGTCGTACTGGAATACCTTTGGAGGACATGTCACGAGGGCTGTGGGAGTTTTCCATGTTTTATTATTACTTCTGATCTTTTCCAAGGATCTCAAAGCAATATCGCGGCGTCTTCCAGCAAATCTGCTTGCAAACCTGGCCACAATAATGCCAGCCAAAGCCTCTAACCTCTGCCTTGTTCAGAAATATATTTTACAACGACGCGTACCGCTCTCCACGTTGTTTTGGTCGAGATGTGTTTTGCTTTTCGTTGAAGGTTAGTTTTAGCTGTTACCAGGGGGTAACACTATATGGATAAATAAATTATTAGAATGAATTAAAGATAATAAAAACAGTTTATTCATAAAAAATCCAACTATATTACAAATTTAAATTTTTAAAATAAACTTTTTTTTCAATACAGTCATAAAAGAAGAATTATTCTACGCCTGCTTTATAATTTTCACCTAGCAGGTCACCCCCTGATTTTGAGAGATTGTAGTGCTGCTAAAGTCACGAGCTGCAGATAACGCATGCGTATTCGATCTTCAGTTGCGTCATAAAAAAAACCCTGGCGAAGAGCCAGCGTTCCTGTTTACCAATGAAAAAGATAAAAGAGAAAGCAGACAACACAGATGGACATGCTACAAAGAGAACAACACAGCAAGTATTTAAACAATTTAGGACTTCTTAAACTGACAAATTAGATTTCAAACAATGCACCGCTTATGATCCACACCTAGAACCCGATATGACAGTCTACTCACCTCCTTACCTATCTTTGTCTGGCATGCTGCCTGCTCTCCTAATATTCCATAAGTTCAACTGACTTGAGTTAGGTTACCATAATATTTATTCAAAATAACTTTATGAAGAAATATTTGTGTGGCGCCAGTAACCACAGGCTTGTTTTGGACATGTTATATCAGGCAGACAAAAAGGGGATCAAAGAGATGGGTGGACTAGATTCTTGAGGATACCCAAGTGGAAATACTTGCAGATAGAAAATTATTCTTAGGATAGGGAAGTTCGAGAATTCCTGAAAACAACTAAATAAAATAGGCAAAAATTGGCTCTCCCCTTCCACCCTATCCATCCATCCCATCCATCTATCCATCTCTCTTTTTTTCTCTCTCTCTCTCTCTCTCTCTCTCTCTCTCTCTCTCTCTCTCTTCTCTCTC
>RDPX01000144.1:1399979-1422868 GCA_003991215.1 Morbakka virulenta
ATCTATCTTTCTCATCTATCTATCTATCTATCTATCTATGTATTCATCTATCTATCTATCTATCTATCTATTTATCTATCTATCTATCTACCTATCCATCTTTCTATCCCTCTATCTATCTATCTATCTATCTATCTATCTATCTATCTATCTATCTATCTATCTATCTATTTATCTACCTATCTATCTACCTATCCATCTTTCTATCTCTCTATCTATCTATCTATCTATCTATCTATCTATCTATCTATCGATCGATCTATCTATCTATCTATTTATCTATCTATATATATATATATATATATTTATCTATCTATATTGAATTCTGCTCTTCATGATTACTAGCTGATGGTGATAAAAGAACGAATCGAGATTAGTGGAGTTTTCCTAATAGTGTTTTATTTGGAAAGCACTTCACCGTTACCAAAGTAGCAGCAAACAAAAGTCGATGGTATTTTTGCTGTATTGAAAAAAGGAAAATCATTTTTTATGTCTCGTGACAATTTGCAGCCAGGGTTTTCTCCAGGGGTTCTAAAATCACAGTTGCTTACACATTTCTCACTTTCGACCCCTTAATTATGATAAAAAGCCCTTGAACTGAACCATGAGTCTTCTGATTTTAAAAAAATTAATAAATTCAGCTCCTGGCAAGCTATGGTTACAGTCTTTATCTGAAAAATATATTTTCATTCTATTTTGATGTATAATAGCAATGAAAATTTATCTTGAAAACTAAAAATGTTTCAAAATCTCTACACTGATCTCTAGGCCTGGTACAGTCGACCGAAGTGTTAATTTGAAATCTAGTTATTTGGATTTTTTCAAGTATACAACCAATATTAAACATTACATGTTTAATTAAGGCACATACCTTCCTTTTACGTCTTGGAGTAGAGTAAATTGATCCTTATTAAATTTCTCCCTTTTTGAACTGAGTTTAATTGAAAACAATCAGCAACAATAAAACTCGACACAGACAGTGTTGATACTTGAGGCAGTTCAACTGTGAAAGCTGTATAACTTTAAAACCTACACACCCAAAGAATACACCGAGAAAAACCCCTTGAATAAAGTAATAGTAGCAGCAGTAATAGTAGTAGGAGTAATTATAGTTGCAACGGCAGCAACAGCAGTAGTAAAATTATTATTATTACTATTATTATTATTATTATTATTATTACTATTATTATTATTATTATTATTATTATTATTATTATTATTATTATTAGTAGTAGTAGTAGTAGTAGTAGCAGCATCACCAACAGCAGTAATAGTAATACTAATATTATTATTAGCAATTAGAAACAGCATTAGTGGTAGTAGTGGTGGTGGTAGTAGCAGTGGTAGTAGTAGTGGTAGTAGTAGTAGTGGTAGTAGTGGTGGTGGGGGTGGCAGTAGAAGGAATGTTTGTAATAGTGATCCTTTTCTACGTAAACGTGTATCAGGTCATGTGACAATATCATTTGACATTGGTTGTAATGTCAATACCACTCGTTGATTTGATTGCAATAAAACTTTCAAACTCAAGGCAGCTTTTCTGTTAAAATGGAAATAAAAGGTCTTACATTCACCAAGTTATCCCCTTGCTTATTATAGTATTTATAAAGACTTGGTGTTTGCACGAAATTTAATATATAAAAATGCAGTTGGTGTAGATAAAAAGTAGTTCTCAAAAAACAAAGCAAAAAATATAAAACTGCTTTTATGAGCAAACATCAGTCTCAACAAACGACTTTATTTTATTCAATATAAAACGATATTATTACCAATCCAGTACTGTACATCCAGATCAAACTACGAGTTCTTAACTGTTACATTTTACCAATACTTTTATATGCCTGTGAGACTTGGACGATAAGTAAACAAATGATGAAACGTCTGGAGGCAACCGAAATGTGGTTATACCGATGCATCCTCTGAATATCATGTGTAGACCATATTACAAACGAGGAAGTTTTGGCCAGACTTGATAATAAACGTAGCATTATAGAAACTATTAGGAAAAGACAGTTTAGTTTTTTGGGACATCTTATTAGAAAAGGAGAACTTGAAAACCTCATACTAACAGGGAAAATAGAAGGGTCGAGAAGTAGCGGAAGAAAGAAATTGTTTCTGGACGAATTAGTAAAAATTTTAAACTGTTCCATGATTGATCTATTTTACGTTGTGAAGGATAGGAGATTGTATAATACCATAGTCGCCAACGCCTTAGTAAGGTACGGTACATAGAAGAAGAAGAAGATAAAACGATGGTATCGTTTGTATTTATGCTTTCGGAAATTGTGGGGATCATCCGCATCCGATCTTACCAAGGGTTCTTGATTTTTGACTTCACTTACAGGGCACTGCTGTCAATAGTTTTGACTTTGTATTGTTTTGCCTTCTAACATTGGCGAAACGTGGCTTAGCAGCTATCAATCTTGCCATTGTTGTGCGAAGAACCAAATATTCATCACTACAATCCAAAGAAGATAATCTCTGTAGAGCTTGATCTCCAGGAAGATTATGTATCTTGTCAAGGTCAACTGCTTCTCTGCATCGTAGGTAAAAATCTCTAAGCTCGAGGTCGGAGCAGATATTGTGGTCACGTTGTCCACGATTGTCATTACTTACTTCTTTATCGAGAGACCTAAGAAGGATAAAGGGAGATATAGCTATTATATCCTTCCTGAAACGTTTCATCCAAACAATTAATAGTTGCCTGAACCAGTTCATTTCGAAAAGTATTTATTAATCGGTTGTTTGAAACATTGGGATTGTGAATCTCTGTACGTTTTCTTTTGACAATGAGTTCATGGTCGCAAAAATGGTCACCGTTTGTAATTGAATGTTATCAAAGAAAGCATCTCCAATACACCAATGACAAGTCTCTTAAAGAGCTCTTTAGAAGGGTATTTTTTAATACTAATATCCATGATAGCGATCATTTCTGGGTCTGGTGGATTTGTTTCTGTTTGAGAATAGCTTTCTTTTTGTTCCTCGAGAACTGTGTTGAATTAATCATGACTCTTCCAAAGGGGTGTGTGTGGAACTAAAATGATCTCAAAACGAAAAATGATTGTAGCCAACCAATGTGTTTGCTGAAGACTGATCTGTTACCTTGAAATTCTACTCCAAATAGGGAAAATTTTCTTTTCCGAGAAGGCCGATATTTATTTTAAAAGGAAACACGATGTTTATCTCATTACAGAATTTCTTATCCTAGAATCATAAGTTTACAAATCGATTGGAAGTCCATTGAGGCACATTAAGGAAATATTGAAAAATATGAAAAACACAAAGTTTAAAGTAAAAACTAGAGCTGTTAGGGAAGAAGCCAAAGGTCTGGGCTGCTTTCAAACAGAGATATCTAAGCACTAGAAAGAATCGGAACGAGTATAAGTTTGACTTCTGAACTACTAGTGGAGAAGGGGGGCGTTCTTACTGGATCCCTAACGTCTTTTGCAGCACGCACCATTGAAATAAAGAATGTAAACGAAAACTGGGAGAAGAGTCTTGTCTTGACGTTACAGTAGTGAGGACAACAAAGTTAGATATTTAAATAAAATGTGTCGTCTAAGCCTAATTAATATGCAAGGTTATTTTGAAATTCCAGTGTGTGACCCAGAGTTATTTTATGAATCTACATGCACAGATATTCGTCTTACAGTTCCTTTTTTTCCATTAAATTTCTGTTTTTCTTGCATAATGTTCTGGGCCGTATCCCCAAAATGGAGGCAATAAACTATTATTATTATTATTACTACAATTATTACTGTCATCGAGGAGCTATGGATTAATGGTTAGTGCAACTGCACAGTAACCAAGAATTCCGGGTTCGATTCCCCAAGAGGGCGACTTTGGAAATTCACAAAAGAAAAAGTCATTGGTTGGAGTCAGGAAGGGCATCCGGCCAAGAAATTCCCCACTGCCAAATCCAAGTCTCTGTGAAGAGCACCGTCTGAGCCCCAGTTACTGGGAAATAATGACGTTAAGACCCAAAAAAAGAAGACAAGACTCTTCTCCCAACTCAAACTGCAGCTGAATTTCTGTTTTATGTGTACAAATATATAACAAATGAACAACAAATAATATTTTTTGAAAATTTAATCTTCTCATTTGTCTCTGACCTTCTGAAAAGGCTTTCAGAAGAGTTAAACACACAAAAAATTCAATGCAAAATACTGAACTCCTCACAAACTCTGTCTGTTTCTGTCTTCAAAGAGAATTGTTTCAGTGGAGGACTTTCTCTGGTTTTTAGGAGAGTAAGTTAAATAAAGATATTAACCCAATCCAGCAATGAACGGAAAGCACCTGGTTTCAAGCAGAATATTCACACCAATCTTTTTTTCCATCTTTTTTCCGTCTTTTTCCATCTTTTTTCTTTGTCCAACAACCAAAATTATTTTGACAGAAACTTTTATTGGCTTTTATTAGAGCAGTGCACAAAGAAATGTTAAAAGTCAAGTGCAGGTATTGGATGTCAGGTATATTATGACTGTTTTTCAGGGAAAGTAAATCTATAGTTGATCTTCCCCCAAATGGTACCTTGCGGGATATTAAAAAATAAAGAATAGATCACAAGAATCCAATACCAACCAAGATCTCTTTCGCATTAAATGCTGTCAACATTCTCTTTAGCGTACAATTTATGCCAGATTAACTTTACAATTTTCAGGAGAGAATGGGGAGTGAGTAACATCAAGGAGAAAAGAATAAGATGGTACAGACATGTGAAGAGGAGGGACCAAGGCTACCCAGCAAAAGTGGCTTTGGAAAGTATAGTACAAGGAAGAAGTCCGAGAGGAAGACCAAAGAAGCGATGGAGAGAAAATGTGAAAGAGGATATGAGTTACTTCGGCATGCATCAGGAAGAGGCCCTGGAAAGAGAAACCTGGAGGCGAAAGATTCGGGCGGCTGACGGACAGAGAGAGAGAGAGAGAGAGAGAGAAAGAGAGAGAGAGAGAGAAAGAGAGAGAGAGAGAGAGAGAGAGAGAGAGAGAGAGAGAGAGAGAGAGAGAGAGAGAGAGAGGGAGAGAGAGAGAGAGAGAGAGAGAAAGAGAGAGAGAGAGAGAAAGAGAGAGAGAGAGAGAGAGAGAGAGAGAGAGAGAGAGAGAAAGAGAAAAAGAAAGGGAGACAGAGACAGAGACAGAGGCAGAGAGAGACAGACAGACAGATTGTTAACAAATAAAGAGTCGAACTTACTTTTTTGATCAAAATGTCTCTGCGCTTTAGAAATTAGGATGCTGAACTTGAAATTTTAAGAACTTGAGCTATATATAGATAATTATACTGCCGAACGTCTTAGCACCAAGACATCACCCAGTACCAATTTTAGATATTAATCCGAAGCATATTGTATGCCTGACGTTTAGACCGCCGATCATTTAAGGCTTTAAGGAATCTGGGACAGTCGTGAGTCATCTGAGGATTTGAAGGAAACAATACCCCAAAACTATAAGATTGCCAATGACTCCCCCAATTCTGTAATAACTTACCAATCCATTCATCATCATCATCCGGAACGGATAGCTTGATTTCGAGCAGCCATGGCCCTCTTCACCAGCTCTCTCCAGACGTTCCATTCGTGGGCAACTCTCATTGCGTCTGCCATTGTCAATCCGCAAAGGTCTTTGATGTTATCGCTAAGTCTAGTTTTTGGTCTGCCTCTGCCTCTCTTTGCAATAACCATGCTCGTAAGAAGTATGTTTATTGCAGACTGTCATGCCTCAAGATGTAACCTATGAAGGATAGTTGGCGTGCTTGTATTGTGTTTAACAAACGACCTTCGCAGTTGGTCTTTTGCACTAACGACTCATTAGTTACCCTGTCTGTCCAACTGATATGAAGAATTCTGCGGTGACACCACTGTTCAAAGCTTTCAAGCCGTTTTCTGTCACTTGTTTTTAGGACCCAACATCCTGATCCACAAGTTGATATCTGGAACACAAGAGAAGTTAGGAGTCTTTTCTTCATCTTAAATGATATATTTCTGTTCTTCCAGAAGCTAGTGAGAGCGAACTCAGCATTTTTCGCAACTTCTATTCTTTTTTTTTATTTCTTTGCAATCATCATATTTGTTCGAGAATGCAGTCCCCAGGTATATGAATTCGTTGACATTGTCGACTATTTCATTGTTGATGGTGATATGGGAGTCATCAGCATGATAAGGAACTTTACAGATTTGCATGACCTTTGTTTTCTTTACGTTTGCTACACATTTGCTCACAGGAAATTTCAACTGTTTTCTCAAAACGTTTCAATAGGTGTTTAAATGGGTCACTTTCTGTCTCTTGATGAAAAATTGTATTGTTCAATTCAGTTCTTAGGAGCTTTAGTTAACGTTCTTATTCTAGTTACATTTCACCATACGTTTTTTATCGATGATAAACAGTCTTTATGTCTATTACAAATGTCTGTCTCGTTATGTCTCCCGAGTCTCTTGGCCACCAGTATGGCTTTCGTTCACCGTCTACTGCTGACATTCTTTCTGCTATCACTTAAAGTAGTAACTGAGCTCTTGATGTTTCTGGGGTAACAAAGGTTATTGTCTTTCACGTTTTGAGGCCTTTTGATAGGATTTTGAATGCTGGTCTTAATTTAAAGCTCAAGGTAAATAGTTTGTCAGATAAAACTCAGTTCATATTATGATTTTTCAAACTGTTCGAAGTACAGCTGAACCTCGATTATCCCGACACCGATTATCCGAATTTCAGATAATCCGAACAGGATCTTCCTGTCTGGGTAAATATTTACGTAAACGTGTGTTCTAACGTAAATACATGTACATGTATATCGACTAAGGTACCGTTTGTTTACGGATAATCAGTTATCCGAACAATAAGTTATCCAAACGAATTGCTTCCCGCCCCTCTTGTTCGGATAATCGAGGTTCAACTGCATCAAGGTTGTACTGAATGGCTGCACTTTTAGTATTTACTCCAGTAATACTGCTCTTTCTTAAGGTTCTTCCTTACCTCAGACCTTACTTATACCATTATACGATTAAATCATTCCCTTGATCGTATTCTTTCGTATTATTTTTATATAATCTACCCAGATAAACCAGATGTTTTCGAGAATCTTACAATGGCAAATCTTCTCCAGAGTGACCTTGGCGAGCTCGTTAAATAGGAAAGAAAATGGCTGCTCAATTTCAATAAGCAGAAAACCAAGCTTCTTTTTATGCACTGCCATATGAACGTGTCTCTATTGTCCGTCACAAAAAATAGCACTATGTTCACTATTAACTTGGGTACCAGGCTTGTTGGGTTTTATTCTCTCAGGATCTTCGTTGGAAATCCTTTATGAAAGCTTTGTAAACATTTTATGTACTAACTTTTTTATCCTCTTTAATTGCAAGCATGATTTAATAGTTCAAATAATTCAAAAACTTTAAAGTATAAAGAATTTTTGGGTTTTTTTTTTGAAAAATTTGGTTTCAATTTGTCGTTTTCTAAATACCTTCTTTGAATAATGCCAAAGATAGTGCTCGATAAAAAGATTCGTAGAGCGAAGTAATATATATATATATATATATATATATATATATATGTCTGGAATTAAAATATGGTTAAAAGTACATAACTGTCATTTGACAATCGCGTCAGCGTGAAACTGACAGTTAGGTACTTTTAAACATATTTAAAATTCCATATATATAAGATATGATAAGTTGGAAAGAATCAAAAAACTACACAGTCCATTTCGACAAGCCTGTTTCGTGATTTTATTCACTCTTCAGGAAATGTGTTGTTTTACTTGTTTTGCTTGTCGAAATGGACTGTGTAGTTTTTTTATTCTTTCCAACTTATCATATCTTATATTACGCTCTGCATTTATGTATTGAGCACTTTAATACGGATAACCGAATCGAAAGCTTTATATATATATATNTATATATATATATATATATATATATATATTTTTAGTTTTAATGTCATTTTCCCCCAGCAATTGGAGCTCAGACGGTGCCCTTCAGAGGGACTTTGATTTGGCAGTGAGGAATTTCTTGGCCGGATGCCCTTCCTGACGCCAACCAATGGCTTTTTTTTTCTTTGCAAAGTTCCAAACTCTCCTCGACAGCTCGGGGAATCGAACCCGGAACTCTTGGTTACTGTGCAGTTGCACCAACCATTAAGCCACGGCTCCTCATATATATATATATATATATATATATATATATATATATATATATATTTGTCGTTTTCTTTAGTTTATAGACCTGGTGTGACTGGTTGAGCCCGTTAAAGAGTTACTTTTTTAATACCTCACTGAAAGGAACAATGTTCTTTAATTTTTGGGGTTTTTGTTTGAAGTCACATTCCGATTGCTTTTTTTTATTGTGATTACAGCCTAACCAGCCCTGTATATGATCTTTTCATAAACTTTGTCAATATAAAAATTGAGATGTGAAGATGTGGATCCTGGAGAAGGCAAGCCTTGTCAGAACGCCGGGTTAGATCACTTCTTTTCGCTAAACTTTGACGTGGTGATCCATCTCAAGTATGAGCAGTGGCAACCTAACTGAGTTGGGTGACCTTGAAGTTGTGTTCAACGTCTTGTGGGTATCAGCGTTGACAGTTAGTTTCTATTCTTTCGCTGATATCCACATCCACCATGCTGATATCCACCATTTTCCTGTGACCCTAGTAGGTTCGCTTATGGGTACTCGGCCTTGTCAAAGGTCTGCTTATTGAATATGCACAGCTACCCCTTTACGGGGCACTCCCATATCCGCCACCTGGGGACCCGCTGGTTTGGAGTGTTTGACTTCTCCTCCAGATTACTGACAAGGTTTTCCAAGGTCTCCTCAAACCGACTGCTGACAGGCTATGGCAGAACATCAGCCAACATGTACAAATGGCGACTAAAAGACACTGTAGACTGTCCCCACTGCAGTGGAACCCAGGAGACTGCAAAACACATCGTCCTCCAGTGCCCAAAAACCAGCGGAGGGAGGTTTTGACACTGTCCTCAATTGTGATGAGAAATTCGGAAACTGGCTGAGAAGACATAATGTGGAGATGTAGCCATACGCTACTACTACTACCAGTATAAAAATAAATGCAGTTACAAAGAGAGTATAACAAACAAGTATAGTCAATAATTTTTTTTGCTTTTACTAAATAAAATCAAAAGTAAGATACCCCCATTCACTAACAATTCAATAATACATACCAATATGTAGAAAAGGTAAAAACATAAAATAGTTTCTTGTATCATTCTAAATAAAATGAAAGATAAAGACTCGTAAGTATGGAATAGACGTTTTTCTTACTGAAATTTTTTGGAAGCTTTCCAGCCTCTGCCCTGCTCCCATCCCTAAATTATTAGATTTTAGTTTTCCAAAGCAGTGATAGATGACAACTTTTCAACAGTTACTTAAAATACTAGATTAGGATTTAAATATATATGCTTTAATGGTGCATGGTTAGAAAAGATGCAGTCTAAAAGAACATATCACGTGTAAGTTGATATTTACATGTAAGCGGAAAGATACGTTAAGTTCAGCCAGCTATTCTCTTTTCAACTTTAAAAGCTCCAAATCATCCAGACTTGGAACGTTAAATGAGATGAACATTTAGAAGGATTTGAGATTGATATGGGTCCCATTTGAGCTAAACGAGATAGACGATAATACGACGATAGACGATAAACGACAAAAACGATAAACGATAAACGATAGACGATAGACGATAGACGATAGGCGATAGATGATAGATGATAGATGATAGACGATAGACGTAATTGGCATAATTAACTTGAAAAAGACAGCCGACTGTTAGCAGCATCTTCAACTATTGAATGTAACGTAAAAGAAGATGAGAATTTTTTAAAAATATTTATAAAAATATCGTAATAAAAAAGTTAAAATTATCGAACAACGAAAAACTAAACCATTAAATTATCATGATAAGTTTCTATTCCTTTTCACATTAAATTACATATTACTTCACTGTTTGCATTTATATATAGCTTTATCTTCACAGTGTTTTGTTCATCTTATTACTAATACCCTGGGAAATCTAGCATATACATTAGTAGGTAGGTTAAATTAACAGTTGATTTCTTGCTCAGTTATATTTCTAGTTTTGTAGGGCACTTTACATATTAAATTTGAAAAAAAAGTTAACTGTAATTTATTCAAAAGTAAGGACTAGTGTGTTGCTACTACAGACCACTCAAGTCACACAACTGTTTGAGCAAAATATATTTGTAATTAGGTTCTATAAAACACTAAGGTTTTCAAATCCCTAAACACTGTTTATTCCAATTTTGATTTACTGTATAGTGTGCAACCTTATCTTCTTTTAATAAATTTGCAAAAATTTTTCGTTGCCCCAGTATTCAACATTTCGTTTATTCCATACCAAAGAGTATTGTTTCTCATTTGACTGAATAAAGTTTGTGTTGTTGCCTTTATTTTTTATCACATACATAATTGTTTAGTTGAATATTTTATACGTGACGTAAAAAAAGTTATTCACCAGCTCACTTATCGAGAACTAACAAAGGCAATAAATAAGAGAGTAAGAAACAAAATGCTGAATAACGTCTTCTAAATACTGATTGTTTCTATTTTGGTTTTTATAATCCTGAAGTGACCTTACTAAAACGAAGGTTTCCTTGATAAATATTCCATTGCTTCTTTTTCCAAATCCTCATAAAAGCAGCCATCATTAATAACGCCGAAACTTTTGGTCAGCTGTTCCCTAATTGAAAAATCTGAAGCCAAATGAAGCCCAAATCGTGTTACCGTAGGGCCCAAAAGTATTACTCTGAAGGGCCTCAAAAATAGGTAACTCAAATGTAAAACAACACATTTAAAATTATAGAAAGGATTAATGTAACTGCCGATTGCCAGACTATGTCCGGCCAAGAGTGCTATTATATGAGATGATCCCAGATTGGCGTCAGAAGCTTCAGCCAACTCCACTGACATCATTAACATGTGCTCCATCTGTCTCAAAGTTCTTTTGATTACTTCATTTAGGTGCACATTTTAAAAGTCCTTATCCCATCCGGAAGTTTCGTCAGGTGGCGTTTCCCTTACTGAAGGGAAATGGTCGAAGTTAGAGTGGTCAAGAGGTCCTTTTACCTGAGAAAAAAGATAATTGGTTTTTTTATTTGAAAAGGCCACCAATAACTGTAGTCTATGTCAATGATACTTAAGGGATTTACCACTTAGTGAACGACCTTTCAGAAGAAGATACACCTTCACTGACCAGCTCATGGGTATTTATGGCGTAGAAAAAGGCAAAAGTTACTTCTCAATGCTATGAAGTACCAAGTACTTGAAAACAACGTTGTAGATTAATTGATGTAAGATCACTAATTAGAGGTTGTTTTTGTCAGTCCTAGTAAATTTAGACATGAAATATAAGTTGATGTAGGATATTTATCATGTCGTAAGTCGTAAGCTTTTTCTGAGCAACGTTTTGAGGAATATCTTGCCTATCGCCAGGCTACTGAAGTAATTAGACATGGCTACATTGTACTTTGATGGTGCGAACTAGCTTGGTGACAGGGATCGAGTTGTTTGAGGAATATCGCCATTCCTATCTTGTGTTTGTTCTGTTTCTTTTCAAAAATGCTAAAAGGCATGTTTCTGAAAGAGTGTAAGGTTTGTTTTTGATGTGATTGCTGTGCTCTAGGGGATGGATTGTTTCTTTTATTATTTTTATTACTGTTGTGGTATTTATTTTCCTATTCAGAATCTTTCTATTTTTCCAGTCAAAAATGTGATATTTTGTACAGCAGTGCTCTGCTATTTCATAATGCTTGGTGTCACTTTTTTTAACAGTTCTGTCATGTTCTTTTTCTCTTTGACCAAACGAGTGCTTTGATTCTCTTATCTGGAGGGTAGGACGGTCCTTTCAATGTAGTCTCTAAACAGACTGTATTGCAAGGACAGTTCTCATTTGTGCCACTTTGTATGGTGTTGAGCATATGGAGATGTTTAAAGGGTAGGTAAAGAACTTTGACTAAGATGGTCAAAAAGGTGACCCTGAGAGTCACGAAACAGCCGAACACACCTTGGCACGAGATCACACCTTTGACTGGGAAAATGGAGCTGATACACAAGGAAATCAGCACAACAGCAAGAAAAACGAAAGAAACAATCTATCCCCTACACAACAGCAATCACATCAACACCATATGTTATACTCTTCCAAAAGTAAAGCTCCAAGCACCAAAGGAAGCAACACAACAAGAACAAGACAGGTATGGCGTCACTCCAGGTATGGCGCCACTCCAGGTATGGCGCCACTCCAGGCATGGCACCACTTCAGGCATGGCATCACTCCAGGCATGGCACCACTCCAGGCATGGCACCACTCCAGGCATGGCACCACTCCAGGTACGGCACTACTCTATCCCTGCAATCATGTAGGTTCGCACTGTTGACGTATGAAAGAACAGTACCTAATCACTTCAGTAGGCTAACGATGGGAGAAGAATCTCTTAAAACGATCCTTAGTAAAAGCGTATGATTTATGACATAATAAAGCTCCTATATATATGGGTTTTAATGAGTCCATTAAGTCAATTATTTTTAATAAGGGAATTATGAACGAGTTATCCAGAGTATACCACATACAAAAACATATAAAACACATTGCTATTATGTTTAAAAATTACTACTTGTGTCACTTCTACAGTCTTACCTTTGGTATTATTGGAGCTTTTAAAGTTTTGTTTAATATTCCTTGCCAAAAAAAGCCTTGAAACCATCTAAAGCAAAAATATCAGATACAAAAATAGTAAATAATTGGTTTACAAGTCGTTCTGACATAAAAAATATAAAAAGCAATACATTTCTGTCAAAAATCAGTAAAAATAATTTTTTAAGCTACAAATATTTATAAAGCACACAGAAATCATACTTTCATGATTCTTTTTCACCAAATAGCAGTAGTGCTGAGTACTACCGAAAATCAACTTAAAAGCAAAATATCAGAATGAAGAAAATGTTTCACAGCCAAAATGAAGTTGATAAGCAATCTATGCCTAGGGTAGACTGTGGGTGACGTTAGCCTTGTTTAAATTGAGTAAATACTTTAACATATCCTAAAAGGGGCTAATAGTGTGTGTGTGTGTGTGTGTGTGTGAATGAAACCCCAACTGTATGATAATACAATGCCTGTATGTATTATACTTATCACCCTTTGGCCTGCACCACGTTGTGCTCGTAATATCATCTTTGACTGAGTTTTGTCCCAGTTGTGACTGGGCCTGTGCTGTTCTCCTTCCTTCAGTCACTGTTTCTTCCCCTATGATCCTAAAAAATTTGTCTACAGTGAAGAGTTACGTTTTGAATAGCTCTCTTGAGAATCACTCTTCACTTCATTACACCATTTTCCTATTACTCTGGAGGTGTGAGTAAACCAAGAGAAGAAGTGATGAGGACGTACTATATCTATTGAAGGTTCTAAAGACACTTTCTGAGTAAGAGGAAAATTAAAATCAGTTAAGTAATTAACTACCCCATTTTCCTTATTCTTTATTCCGTACTTTTTAAGATTAAGAAACAAAAAAGATAAAGAGAGAAGAAGTGAACTTTTGATTATACCTTGCGAAAAAGTAAGGTTGGAAGATGAAAGTTCGTCAAAAGGAGAATAAATGGAGACACCAAATGTAAGCTTTTGTTGTAGTTTTCGATAGCTATAACTTGTTTCTTATCCTAGATGGAGCACTGGTGCTGCTAAATATTTTTGCCGTCTTATCGTCGTTTTTATAAGTAACTGGGCTAAGACATGCCCTTCAGAGGGACTTAGTTGTGGCATTTAGGAATTTCTTTGTCGTATCCCCTTCCTGACGCCGACCAATGGTACTATTATATATATATATATAAAAAAGGAAAAGCTCAACACCCCAGAAATAAGTCCACAATTACGTACTTGTGTTTTCTGATATCATTCAGCCTTCCCTTTTGATTGCCAAGTCTTTCCGATGGATTGTCCCTGTCAAGGTAATAAGATGAAGACAATTTGACGAAAAATAGCAATGGAAAAAGTACAAACAAACCTAAACTGTAATACTTATATACTTACTTACTCTTTGAGCCATGGTTGACTCATAAGGCTTGTCAGCATCTTCTACCATATCTTTTTATCTCTTCCTACTGTGTTAACCTCACTTCATGTTTGTCACCCAATTGATTTCTTTCTGCCTCTGCACTTCTTTGCCATGTTGTTTTCGTCCGACGTCCTTTTCTTTTTTCCTCTGGAGCCCATGTCAGAGCTACTTTAGAGTCTAGTAACTTCCTCAGCGTATGCTCTATCCATCTTCACCTTCTGCATCTAATGATCTCCCTCACTGGGTATCTTTCAGTCTTGCGGTAGATCTCATTTTTACTGATTTTCATGGCCCAGAAGATGCAAAGTATCTGGTTGAATCACTTTCATTTAACTTCGACATTTCTGCTCCATAAAGTAATACTGACATCACTTTGCTGTTAAATATTCTGACTTTGGTCTTCTTTCTGTGCACTGTCGACTGCCACAGGGGATTAAGCATGACAATCGTATTTCTTGCTCAAGCTTGGTCTGTGTTTGATGTCTTCTGTTGCTTCTTTGGTCTTGTTGATGACAGCTCCAAGGTATCTAAAACTGTCAACACCTTCGACATTGTTTCTCTGGATCTCAATTTGACTTCTTTCCTTGTTGTTGATCCTAAACACCTAGGTCTTGTAAGTGTTGATTAAATGTCCAATACTTCCAGCATGTTTACATAGCCTCTCAGTTTTCACTTTTATATGTTGACACCTTCTAGATAGGAGGGTAATGTCATCAACAGAGCCCAAGTCTTCTAGCTGGGAGGTAAACTTCCGTCTTATGTCTCTTCTTTTCCCTTCAGTTATTCTTCTCATAATCCAGTATAAAACAATTATGAAGAGAAAGCCTGACATAACACTGCCCTGTCTTACTCCCTTCTTGACCGAGAATCAATCCAACGTCTTACCGTTGTTGATGGCACAGCTACTGCTTCCATTGTACATCTCCTTGATTATGTTAATGAGAAGATCAGGGATTCCATAAGACGTCATGATCTTCCATAGCTGTTGATGCTATGAAAGGATTTTCGAAAGTCTATAAAATTGATGTATAGTGGTGCTTGGCATTCGATCCACTGTTCTAGGATGTTACGTAATACAAAAACAGTTTATAACATTTTTCCACAGATGGTATTCATATCTGCTGCTTTACCACTTTCCAACTTGCTTAGTGCTTGCTTACTTCACTTCCTCCATAGTAAATGGTCCAGTGTTGATTTCTTCAACATCTTCAATATTAAGGCCACACTCGTTGTCATTGTCTTCATCGCTCATGTTCTCAACATTCAAAATTTTCTCAAAGTTCTTTCCATCTTCTAAGTATCTGATCTTCTCCAATGAGTAGCGTACCGTTCGTGTCTCTCACACCAGCTGTTGATTTTCTTTTCTTATCACAAAGTTCTTTGGTGATCTTGTAAAAAGTTTCCATGTCATTTCTCTTTGCTGCATCTTCAGCCTCCTCAGCAAATCTATTGATCTTTTCACGCTTATCTGCTCTTTCTTTTTTGTTCACATTTCTATCCTTCACACTGTTATCCTGTTGTTTAACAGCACGTATTCTTTCACAGTATGCACAGTTCACATCATTTTTCAACTTTTTCCTTTCATCTACAGCTTCCCATGTTCTCTGTTTATCCATTCCTTATGCTGTTTTCTTTTCCTTCCCAAGACACTTTCAGTTGCCCTTGTATAAACCGCTGTACAGTACTCTCATTCGCTTTGTATGCTATGCTAACCCATCTCACCCTGTTCATTCTCTTCCAGCGCTTCAAACCTCTTCTCCAATTCTACTGCATACTGCTTTTATATTTCTTTCTGTTTTAAAAGTGCGGTGTTGTGTGATTTTCTTTTGCTGCTGCTTCTGGCTCTGTGCCATGATAATCTTATCTTCACTCTCCTAACTACTAAATTATGATCAGATCCAGCATCTGCTTCTCGCATGGTTCATACATCAGCGAGAGATCTCTGTTATCTTCCATTGATGATGAAGTGTTCAATCTGGTTCTTATCTCCTTAGGTTGGCGATATCCATCTATATTTGTGTATATCTTCTTGAAGAGTATCCCTCCAATTACAAGGTCACATCCTTCATAAGCTCAATAAGCCTCTCACTATTCTCATTTATTGAACCTAAGCCTTCTTTTTCTAATGCTCGTTTGTGATTTTTGTTGCTACAGGCCACCTTGGCGTTTGCATCTTCCGTGAGGATAAGCATATCATGTTTTGGTTTTATTTTTATTTTCCTCTGTTGTTGTTCATAGAATGTATCTTTTTGATCCTTATCAGCATCATTTGCAGGGCTGTATATTTTAATGAGGGTAGCGTTCACAGATCTAGAATTGAATCTAGCCGTTATTATTCTTTCATTTACAGGATTCCATCTGATCAAATATTTCCTGGTCTCTAGGGTTAACATTATTCCTACTCCTCTATGATGCTGTTCCTCTGATCCAGAGTAGAGAACTGTTTCTCCTCTGCCAACTCTCACTTCTCCGAAACATGTCTATCTCACCTCACTTATGCCAAGCACATCAAGGTTGTATTTCCTCATTTCTCTGGCAAGTATTGCAGACTTTCCAGTGGCATACATGGTCCTTACGTTCCAGTATCATACACGAATAAACTCCTTTTTTGTGAGTAAATGATCCAGTACATGCCATTTTCGAGCTGGAGAGTCCCCTTAGGTTTTCATCCCCAGCTGTCATATGTGTGTCCTCCCATCTTAGATTATGATTCTCAGGGATTTCACATGACATGTTTCTGCGACCACAGACAGCTTCGTTTACTGTCCAAGTTTCTGTAATCAGGGTTTATTACAGGAAGAGTTAATTAGCCTCTCGCTCAACCCTCCTCCTTTCTTCTCCGGGTTTGGGACCAGCCATGGCGGAGTTTAAACGTTAATATCTGATTATAAATTGTTTAATATCGCCAATTCAGCTACCTGACTTGTCAAAATTTTAGAAGTTTATGGCAATAAGATTAAATGTTATCTTTCTTTAAGATAACATTATTACAGCTATCTTAACTTATTTTTTATTCTAATGTAAATAAATATTTATCTTTCTTTGTATCAGTATTTTCTATCATTTACAAAAATATTTTTTAATGAAAAAGTTAGGAAAAATTGACTAAATATGTTGGGATCGGATAAAATTTTTGCGAAGCAAAAACGGCCTTCAGCGTTTGTTCAAAGCATCTTATTCTTTAATAGTTTTTAGCAGAATAGTTAAAAGAACACTTTTCGACGAATATTTCAAAAATTTTAGAATTATGAAATCATACTGTTTATAAAGTCAAAAAGACAAAATGACTTAATTTAGAACAATCGGCTCCAGTTTTTCCCAACTCAATTTCCTCTGACTTGTTTAGCCAATCAGGTATATTGCTTCAAACTGGCTTTAAAGATATATCTGGGAACTTTATATTTAACTGGTCTACCAACTGAGCTTGCTGATTTCGCAACAAACAAGTTTTAGGAATTTTCTCTGTTTCTTTCTTTTCTGAATCCACTGAAAGAATAAAATATAAGGAAGAACAGTTGAAGTAAAGAAATTCTTTGAAGACAGGTAGGGCTTTTCTGGAATATAACAGCCATTATAAACGAACATACGTCAGGCAACATGGCCGATATTCTGGCGCTTTGTTTATCCACGGGACAAAGAGTCAAAACAAAGACACTCTTTTGCCGTAACTTTTTACAAGTTTACCACCAAAAGTTGATTGTGCTTGTTACCAAGAAAAGTAAGTAGGGTGATGTAGGATATGTAGAATGTTATACTTTGAAGTAAAACGAAAAGAGAAACTATAAAGGTTATCCCACACCTGCTATTCTCCTAAGTCTCTTGCTTAATTCCTTGCTGAGTAATTTTATTGTAATTACTGTTGAGTTAACAGTTGAGTAAAGTCCCATTTTAAACCATTGCTGGGTACAAAATGTTTCAATTATTTTACAGCTAATCTTATTGAGTACTGCACATAATATCATACAGAGTCGTGTTAGGCAACCTATAGGCTTATTTTATAAACAAAGATACGCTAGTAACTTCATTGTGAGCTATTGGATATGAAATAATATAACCAGTCAAACATGGGCTATTTCCAAGCTCCCATTTAATCCAAATAAGCTTGCCAGACAAAAGAACAAAGAAAGATTTTGATAATGCATGAAGAACTGCATCTCATAATCGGAATGGGCTGATTATACATCATGAAAAACAAAGGATAGAAGAGGCTTGATTGGTGTAAAAGATTTTACATGTCTTGGCGTTTTTAGACTCTACCAATAGAAAAGTAATAAGTAACAAAAGATCTCAGTTTCTATAGCAACAAAAGAATAAAAGGTATCATCAAGCTGGGACAAAAATCCTTGTACCGATACTTTTAGAATTCAAAAAGACAGACAAATATGGGGATTAAGAAAGGAACAAAATGAAAAATAACAGCGAATAAATAAGCAATACTTACTATTGTTTTGAAAATAAATGTCAATAAAATAAAAAAATTGAATGTTTGATGTGTTCTTGATGAATGAGAAGGTGAGCCATAATATTAGTGAATGTACTGAAAAAGAAAGCAAGCATAGAGAAGTATGTGGCTCTTCATTCTTCATTAACCCTGGTATCGTATGAAATAGCAGCTTATAACCAGGCATTTGTTGTTTTTCTTGTCCACTATAATAGTTTTGAGTCTTGCTTCAACAACATGGTCTGTTTGTATTGAAAAATACCATAAGATCTTATACCCTTCGTTTTGACATGCAGCTTGCGGTTTATGTTCATACTATTTTTCTTTCATTTCAAGGCCGTATTTCCTGCACACCTCCCAATGTGTCTTTTTTCCTACCCAATCATACCTGCCTTTAAACTCCGTTTTTGCCATTTTACTACATACACTTAAGATGTGATTGATGCTTTCATCTGCTTTACCACACATTCTACATTTACTATCTTGTCGAGTCTTATCAATTTTTGCTTTCACTAAGTTTGTTCCCACTGCCTGTTCTTGTACTGGCAAAATAAGGGTTTCGGTTTCTCTCTTCAGGCTTCCTTCTTTCGATCACAACCTTTGATATTTATCTGCGACATCCTCAGTTTGTCTGATGAACTATCTATGCAAAAAATTTTCTTTCTAGTTGGTTTTCCTTTCTTGTCTATCCTTCTCTTTGGCTTATCTTCTGTTTCAATATCCTTGTCCTCAGCATCACCTCTAGCTGCAACTAACAGTTTCCCCTTGCTGTCTCCAACAAATTAGACCAATTATTGAAAGATCAAGAGAATATTCAACATTCATGTGTCCTCTTTCACCTCCTTTCCTGGATATCTATAATCTATCAACATTACTCCCTGGGTAGAGTCCTTTGTGCATAGTAAAGAACTTCCTTGTTCTTCGATCCATCTCTTGAAGTTCGGCCTATTTTTGATTAGAAGCAACTGTGGATCTCAGAAACAACCCACGCATTAATACTGTTGATGATATTTCCCCCATTCAACTTTGTCTTCAGTATCTTTCTCACTCTTCTCTTATATTCAGGGCACATTTTCCCTTTTCTCTCTTCTATTTGCACTTTATCTGCCTTCAATATACCAAAAAACTTGCAATTTTTGCCTTCTTTCAGTAATTGTTTAATCGTATCATCTGGCATTTTGATTCCATATGATTTGATCTTTTTTCCCTCTCTTCACTTTCAAAATTGAGCACTTTCGAGCAACAATTCCATGTCAATGTTATTGCTAAACAATCTGATTGTCTGTATAAATGAAACAAGTTTTTTCTCGCTCTTACCATACAATTTGAAAGCGTCCATGTAAAGTAAGTGATTGATTGATCTTTCCTCTATTTTTTGCAAATTCATACCCTAGCTTTTGCTTTTTCAGTACATTGGTTAGGAGAATGAGTGTTATAACAAATAAAAGGAGTGATAAGGCATCTCCTTCAAATATAACTCTTTAAGTCTTAATCTCTCCTAGTGATTCATAACCACCTATCAGCTTAATCCTCCAATCTTTCATTGTCTTTTCTAGGGACTGCATGAAAGTATTGTTTATTCGTAGAATACACAAGCACTCCAAAATCCAGGAATATGGAACCATGTCAAATGCTTCCCTACAGTTAATCCATTCCATTGCTAAGTTCGTTTTCCTCATTTTAACCTCTCCGAGTATCATCCTGTCTATGTACAACTGATCTGCTGTTCCTCTGCTCTTCCTTTTGCATTCCTTTTGTTTCGCAAGCAGAAGCTGGTTCCTTTCCAAAAACGAGTAAATTTCATAAGATAACATTGTTGCTAGTAACTTCAAACAAAGAGGTAAACATGTGACACTATTTACTTGCATTATTCCCCTTTGACTTGTCTTTCTGTAACAGAACAGTTCGGTCTTTTGTCATCAACGCTGACAAAACTAACTAACCAGTTTGCGTCCTTATTATGTTCGATCTCTGTACTCCATATGTCTGACCAGAGCTACCTTGTTTCATCACCATGAGGCACTTCACATTCACCCTGCTCTCCATCACTGTTCAGTTGTTTATAGAATCCACCGTTGTTGTCTTTGAATTGTTTGTTTTGTTGATATTCCTTGGTTCTTTGGTTGCGTCTTGCAATCTTTTCGTTTTTGGCTTTAATCCTTTGTCTCAGCTCCTCTTTCACCAATTGCAATCCTTTTTTCTTGAACCCATATTTTCTTTGCAATGCATCTGAATCTTCCTTCTTAAATATCAATAAAGGCATTTACTCGACCTAGATCTCTGTTTAAATCTTAAACTTGCCCTTCAAGCCTACGTTTCCACCATAGTTCTTTTATTTTCTCTTCATTTTTCCTTTTTATTCCAAGCATTTCTGCCACCAACGCCTCTAAGTGATGGTAATCTTTTTCTTTCCTTCTTGCTCATCTCATTCAATTTTTCAAGAAAATTCTTCTCTTTATCTTTTACTTCCTCATAAAGTGAGAAATAAACAATCCTATTAACAATCCTTTGATCAACATCTGACACTAGATCAACAACGTCCTTAATTCTATTCCAATGACTGATTCCTTGTTTCACCTGTCCATACGATGCATTCTCGATCAACCGTTTTATCTCTTTAAGCTCCAGATTCGATAACCACTGCTTCTTTGTGATTTGATTCTTCTGGTCTGCTAATATTTCTTCAGTGAATGGGAACATATCTCCGCTAAACCACACACTATGCATTCTTTTCCTGTAGCAATTACGGCTTGGCTCACTGCTGTCATAACACTCCATGATAATCCTGTTTTCATCCTGTGGCCACTTCCACCTGATCCTCCTAGCAGCAGTTTGATGACGACCGAGCTCAGGCTGCTGGGCTATGAAACACCTCCCGGGCGAGAGTCTTTCCCCTGTGAGTTCAGTCTCATTCACGCCGTTGTTTACTATACTTTTATACTATATATTGCACTCATTCGAGGTTAGTGAGTTTTATTTTACACTACCAACAGTATTTTTTATTGTGATAGCATCACTAGCTAGGCTGCGGGCCAGGGCTAAAGAGTCCTCTCTACCCATGAGAGAGACTAAATCCCGGCCGGATGCTCGATACTTTAAGGACCCGGTACTTTAAGAACCCGGTACTTTAAGGCCTCGGGGAAGGCTGACAGGTGCTACACTTTTCCCTTGAGGTAGTTGTGGCAAAGAGTAATCTAATTCTCCCACATCAAAACTCAACAGCCGGATGCAGTTTTTTGTCAAAACCCAGGACGAATTAAACAACCACGTATAAACTCCTGTAATAAGGTAGCGATCTCAAAATTCTAAGACAGCATTGATGTTATTTCTACCATCTGATAAGAATATGAGAGCGTGGGGGCTGATTGCAAAAGAATATAGCTCCATATGTCATGGTGACATTAATACAAAGCACCACATCCTTAACTACTATCCGATTGCTGCCAAGCAGCAAAGATACATATAACGAAATAACTTGGTACTGAACAAAATGGTCTACCTTATTTTCATCAATTCTTTCTCCTTCCATGCAACAATAGGATTCTCCCAGAAACCAATGTTTAGAAGAATAGATCAGTAAGATATTGGAGTTGTAAGAAATTTGTTTGTGTACATTAAAATAATAGCAACAATTAACCCTATTCAGTACTTACCGACAAAGTCTTTTAATTAAATGTTGTGCAGTTTTTGTCACGACTGATGGGAATTCCAAAGCGTCAATTCCTCTCAGGATTATGTTGTATGTATTCATTGGATCAGAGCTTGAAAATGGTGGACTAAGGAAATGAAAATATGTAAACACACATATTAATACGTAATTATCACGCCTTTACTTGTCATCATTTCATCCATACTAAAAGTTGTCTGATGATTCTATCATATTTTGTATGGGAAAACTCAGATTTGCTTTTTGAGGGAAGAGACGTTTTTCTCTTCTTTCTCCCAATGGGTTATCCTGAAAACGTCTTAATTTACAAAATCTCACCTCCTGGGTTTTCTGAATTGAACTGTTGTTTACCATTTTCACGTAACCAAGACCAACACAAAACCATTGAATTAGCAACAAAAGATCGCAATAAGAGTAAGATAAGTTATGCTTATAAATAACTGGTATTTGTTTACCAATTGCAAAAGAGTTTTTATGTAATCAGGTATTTCAGCTATTTGACAGCTCTAAGAATACAGTAAGCTTTTAAAACATCGTATAGTCATCAAATCAGACATTTTTATACTTAGTTACACAAGACGAGAGAGAAAGAGAGAGAGAGAGAGAGAGAGAGAGAGAGAGAGAGAGAGAGAGAGAGAGAGAGAGAGAGAGAGAGAGAGAGAGAGAGAGAGAGAGAGAGAGAGAGAGAGAGAGAGAGAGAGAGAGAGAGAGAGAGAGAGA
>RDPX01000144.1:1426005-1451830 GCA_003991215.1 Morbakka virulenta
GGTTGGGAGCAAGGAGAATGGATGTAAAATTTTGAAGTGAAAGAGAGGAAGAAATATATGAGGAGGAGGAAAGAGATAGGGAGAGAGAAAGAGAGGGATAGAGAGAGAGAGAGAGAGGGAGAGAGAGAGAGAGAGAGAGAGAGAGAGAGAGAGAGAGAGAGAGAGAGAGAGAGAGAGAGAGAGAGAGAGAGAGAGAGAGAGAGAGAGAGACAGAGAGAGAGAGAGAAATGGAGTGGAGTCAAATGTAATGTTTTAGGTTCATGTAATGATGCCATTTTAAACAATTTTCGTAATATAATGCTTTGTTACATACAACATTTATACAACCATTGCAAAACCTAGAACTAAAAGGAAAATTGTAAAAAAAGCACTACTCTCAGTAATAGATTTTGGTATGACTATGTTTTAAACTAAAGTCAATTTTCTATATTTCAATCAGTAGATTGTTAATTACTAGTAGCATTTCAAGACCTTCATATACTTGATTATCTCACAAGTCAACTACGCTGTCTCTTGATTTTTGAGTGTCTTCAATTATTAAATCCAAATTTATAAGACAGTCAATAGACTAGTGCCTTGAGGCACATCCTTGTCAGCGTTTTCTCCAATGAGCATAGTATTATTCCACCTTGATTAAACGGTAAGCTCAACATGGAAATTCCTCTTTTTTTGTAATCATTTTCCTGACAGTAATAGAATTCATTACTCATTCGTCGTCAAAATTATGATTATAGAGGATATAATACCACGGATAAGAAAATTTCTTCAGTAAATTTTTAATGGTAGCCTAAATTTATTAATTAAGGAATTTTTGTGAGCTTTGCATCTAATTTTGCAGTATTATCAGTTTGACATTTTGGTTGATGATTTGGACTTTGTCTGCATAGAAGTTTTCTTTAACTTCATTCGATTCTTAGATTCACTTTTAAGTTGATCAACTTGATTATAAAAAGAAAAAAAAGACGTATTTTATTGACATTTTGTGATCACTGAAGCCCTGTTATTACAATCGTGACCATTGCTTTTTTAAAAGTTTTTTCATCTGTATTGATATTTGGTACAAAACAATTGCACTCAGGATTAACTTAGTACCTTTAAGGTTGCTGTATTCTTTAGGTACAGCTGTATCAACATGACATTTATTTTGTAGAGCCAGAAAGATATAGGCTGGAAAACTGGCATACGGAAATCACGTAAAAAGATCATTTCCAAAGTGCCTTAACGTTTTACTATTTTCCTACCTGTATAACCAGAAAGGATGCACTTCAAACGTATATACGTAACTTCAAAATGATTAAAACACCAATTTTTCTATGTTAAAGAAAATGTTTTCTTTGGAAACTTAAAAAGAAGTAAGTTTATCGGACGAAAAATGTACAGGAGTAAGGTTTGAGCTAAAAGAAATTAAATTCGTACAAATATTATTAACATACTTTCCGGTCATCAACTCAAATATCAGAATGCCCATTGACCAATAATCTGAAGAAAGATCATGACCCTAAAGAAAAGTCAAAATATAGCTATTATTATTATTATTATTATTATTATTAGTAGTAGTAGTAGTAGTAGTAGTAGTAGTGAATGTGAATACTAGTTACAATCCTCATTTATATACAAGAAATAAAAAAAATATATATGTATATAAAAATAACTTGTTCGTTTGTTTTTTATTTATGCATATTGACAAGGAATTCCAATGAACATTATTTACAATTCATTGACAGAGTTTTCGAAATTGCTACTTGTGAAGACGAAAAGTTTATCGTACCGTTCAGGTTTTCGTGTATACGCGTATAAATAAATAAATAAATAAATATATATATATATATATATATATATATATATATATATATATATATATATGTATGCACACGGTCCGATTAGCAGATCTGATTAGGAAAGGACGACTGGAATGGTACGGGGACGTTAGCAGGAGAGACAAGAAGGAGCACATCAGGAAAGCTTATGAAATAGTAATAGTTGGGAAGAGGGATCGTGGTTGCCCCAAGCATAGGTGGAAGGACACGATCAAGAACGATTTGAAGAACTGGAACCTGGAGAAATGGGATGAGAGTGAGAGACCAGTGTGGAGATCAGCAACAAAATTTGATTAAAGGGTTTATGGACATATTAACAAATTAGTCCATTTTCTCAAACCTCTTAACAAAGTTAATAAATTAGCTACTTGAGGATATTTAAACACGTTTATACCAAAGAGCATCTATTTTAACTATTTTTGTTTACACAGTAATATCCAATGGCATATTATTAAATAATAATTATTAATATGACATTTGATAGATGTTGTAGAGAGGTTTGAGAATGTGGACTTAATATGCTAGGTAGGGATAGGGAGGACGGTCATTGGGCCTACCACCCTATCTTGGAAAAATCTTTCAATTACAGAAATAGTCAACACTCAAATGAATCAACAACACCTTGAAAAGGCAGTGGTTCCCAACCTGGACTGAGAAGGAGACATAACGAGCTTGAGTGAAAGCCACGAGGAAGCTCAAGGAGTGATATTACCGTTAGTCAAATAAAGAACCAAATTTTTAATCGATAATTGGAAAGTTAGAAACATGAACGATCCTTGTAAGCCAGGCAAGTTGCTAGGGAGATGCAGAAAGCCAAGTTTGAGGTAATGGGATTCAGTGGGAGCAGGTGGAAGGGTTTTGGCAGGGCCAAGCTCGCTACCGGTAAGATTATCTTGTATTCTGGTAAAGGTGATAATGTTCACATGCTGGGAATGCCAAGCATGATGTTAAAAAGTGCAGATGGATCACTCATTGATTGGTCGCCGGTCAATGGGAGGATTCTATTCAAGCCATATCAAGCTGACGGTCATTCATGTATACTCACCAACCAACAAAGCTGAAGAAACCGACAAAGACACCTTCTATGAAACACTCACTAAGGGGTGGCCAAACGCATAGATACAATATATTAATCGTAACAGGTGATTTCAATGCCAAGGTCGGCGGCGATTCAGAGCCAAACAATGACGTGATGGGCAGCCACGGTGTAGGAGAACGGGATGAGAATGGTGAGAGGCTGTGAGAATTCTGCGCCTTAGCGAATCTACTCATCACAGGAACACTTTTCCCGCACAACAAAATACATAAGCTGATATGGGTTTCACCAGATTGCAACACAAAGAACAAGATCGACCACATGCTCATTAGAAGAAAGTTAAGATTGTCAGTCATAGACTCTGGAGATTACAGAGGTGCTGACAAAGGCAGCGGTCGTTACATAGTGAAAACAACTATCAGACCTGAAGACAGCACCAAAGATTGAGCAATAACGGACAAGGTATGACACAGACAAGCAGAAGAGGGAGTAAATTCAGATATAAGTTTGCCTAAAATTATGCAACAAATATCAAATACTCGAAATGGAAGCAGCAATGGCAGACTGGAAAACCTCAAGACTGATGGAACAAGGTCAAAAAGGCTGAAGAAGGGATATAAAATAGAATGTAGAGCAAAGGATAAAGAGGTGAAGAGACAGATTAAAAGATACAAGAAAAAGTGGCTGGAGAACATTGCACAAGGAGCTGAAGTAGCATAATGTTGACAGCACATGAAGACATTGTATGGTCTTACTAGAGTACTAGCCAATGAAAGACCACTGCAAAGTGCAATAATTAAAAATAGGAATAGAGGAATTATCATCAGCGGTGAAAACAGAAAGACAGACGGAAAGAGTATTTCAGTGAAACTCTTAATTCTGGGGAGCCAAGAAACTCTATAATAAAGGACGATATAATGGAGCATGAAATTACTATTGTAAAACAGATCCACTCACACTCACAGAAATCCAGTATACCATAAGAAAACTAAAGGACGGCAAAGAGCAAAAGAATCACTTAAGTTTGGCATTAGCTTTTTAGCAGAAAAAAAAGGGAAAACAAGTCCCAGGCGAAGGAAGGGCCTTATGGTCAAACACCTAAAAAAAGGAGACTTAAAGAACTGCAAGAATTGAAGGAGCATTACTATGCTTTTCGTTGTGAGTAAAATCCTGGAATGGGTCTCGATTGATAGGATTAAGACCAGGATAGACAGAAGACTGAAAATGGAACAGGCTGGCTACAGGATGGGGAGAGACACAATTGAACAAAAATTAATAATGCGCAACATCATTGAGCAGTCCCATGAATGGGAAGCATCACTTTAGGTCAACTTTGCATTCGAGCATTCGACTAAGTTTACAGCGAGGCTTCTGACCATAATGAAGATGTACGGAATACCAGAGAAGGTCATTGCAGTGGTGAAAGCTTTACATGACAATTTTGAAGGCGCATTGATCAGTGAGGGTGGCACCACAAAGTGTTTTAAGATTGAGCCCGGGATGAAACAGGGGTACGACATGTCTGGCTTCTTATTCTTGGTTGCTTTTGACTGGACCATGAGAAGAACAGTAGGAAATAGAGAGAACGGCACCAAGTAGAAATTCACAAGGAAGCTTGATGACCTCGACTTCGCGAAAGACATTGCACTTCTGTCATCAAAACAGTACCTCCAGCGGAAGCTCAACAAGCTGGTGGAGAATGGCTAGCCAATAGGTCTGAAAGCAAACGTCAGGAAAAGCAAAGTGCTGAGAATGAATGCAAGAAACCAAGACGGTACCATGAATGGAAGACTTTAATTTAGCTTCAATGTCTAGGAGCTTTTGTCTCGAATGTCGGAGGTGGCACTACAGATTTGGAAACCAGAGTAGTCAAAGCACGAGCTGCTTTTGTACGTCTTTGGAAAACCTGCAAGTCACAAAACTGTTGCCACAACGTCAACCCGAGGCTGTTCAGAACCCTAGTAAAGACTGTCATGATGTATGGCTGCAAAACATGAAAGGTAATGAAAGGAGATGACAAGAAGCCACGCGTTTTCTAGATCAAATGCTTTGGACAAATTTTGAGAGTACGCTGGCAGAAAGACATGGAAGCATGAGCAGTGAAGTAACAAGAAGAAGGCGGAAGTACATTGGCCACATCCTGAGGAGAGATAAACACGATGACTGTTTAACAGCCTTGATCTGGACTCCTAAGGTAACGAGAAGACGAGGAAGAACAAAAAACACTTGAAAAAAATTGTTGAAAAAGAAAGACAAGTTGGTGGATGGTGAACCTGGAATGAGCCAAGTGGCAGAGCCATCGATACGAGATCATAAAGGCATAGTTTTGAGGTCTTATTTACCACCTGGAACGAAATCTATAGGTAAGATAAGGTTAGTAATAGAAAGTCTGTCATGAAATTCACAGCAGAGACATTTACCTCACTTCCTTCGCTTCTTTCTTTCTTAAGCCTAGATTTACATAAAAGTACACTCATGGAAACACGTTTAATATTTTTACTCCCATATGACGCTAAAGAGGAATAATAAAAAAACAATGCTTACCTTATTTAAAATAATTTCTGGCGCCACATATTCTGGGGTTCCACAAAATGTCCAGGTCTTTCTGCCGGTACCAATTTGCTTTGCAAATCCAAAATCAACCTTATTTCGAAAAGGTAAGGTAAAAAAAATTAACTGGTAGAACTATTTGGGATTAGTATTTGCGAGTGTATTATTAGGGGAGTGGGACCAAGTTTTCGTTACCTGTCCACATATTATCTATTGTTGCTTGCTGTTATCATTTGCTAATCAAATATTTGGATCAATGATAGGGTTGGTCAAACGATAACAATCGCCTTATGATATATGATCTAATTTCCTAACTTAAACCTAGCAATGGTTTGTGTATTGTATTGCTTCCCTTAAATATTGCTTCAAAAAGGGATTTGAACCCAGGTAACAATTATTTGCTACCCTTGTTTTACAGCTTTTTGAGTTTCCAATGTCAACAGGTATCGAAAAGGCAATTCTTCAAATTGACATTATGACAGGGACTCAGTGAGTTTTTTACGGTTGGGTAACATAAGCCAGAACAATTCCTCTATTGTTCAATTGCGGTGTAAATCATTGTTATTTGGATTAAAACAGTCACCAAATATATTGTTTGCAGTGATCAGAAAACACATGGCTTTGTATGAGCACAACAACCATCAGGTTGTCAAAATTTTGAGTGAAATGTATGTTGATGATCTGTCATGTGGAAAGGTAAACAGTAGAGAAAGCTTTTGAAATTTATCTTAAATCCAAACAAATTATGACTGAGGGTGGATTCATTCTGCGTAAAATAGAAAAGCCATAACAAACACTGTCTAAAAATAGTAATAACATTAAAAATCACAATACAGTTAACATACCGTCCACGTACGTACATGACAAACAAAAAAGACAGGCTGGCATGAAGCCCTGATTCCCCAGTTTCTTACACCACATATCTGAACTACACGAGTGGTGGACCAAATACTGACTTCCTTATGAGAATTGCGCCTGCAGCACCATTCAAAATGGGGTCACAAAGAATGATCTAACCATGACCCTGACTGGAACAGGAGAAATAGTAGAATGGGCTTTTAAACAGGGACTCCACCCATATGTAACTGGTCTCTTGGAAACTCATTTTCAGGAGAAGAGGTGGACTCCAACTTCTATGCTAGCCTACCTGGTCCAAGAAGGAATATTCGAAAATTCTCAGAGATATTATCTACTCTGTGGATTTGTAGCGAAGCATCAAACTTCAAGCTGACAAGGACTTGGCCAGACAACTTCTTGGGTACCTCAAGAGAAACTCCAAGCACACAAGGTGTTTTATAGGGACCATGGAGCAGTAGACTACTTGATGGCTCATCTTGCAGAGCAGCAACGATTTCGTACGTGTAACTTTTACATGTAACTGAGGATGATAATTCTCTCACTCAGCAAATGGTCGTTTTAGCGAGAAGTGACACATACAAACATCCTTGGTGTAAAATGAAACAGTGAATAGTTGTGTTTTGAGTTTGGACAAATTGCAAAAGTCTTTGATGCTATGTGCTGTTTGACTACCCTTGCCATCAATCTTACAATCTTAAAGCTTTATTTCAACAATTTCACATTGACATGTTAAGCTGGGAGGTTAAACTCGCAGTAACCAGTTATGACAAGTTAATTTCTGAACTTGACAATTGGCGAAACATTCAACTTGATCGATGTTTATTTGGCAAAGGTAAGAGAATTTCAAGTATTGAAATTCATGGTTTCTCATATGCCAGTGAGCATTATTTCGCTGCTGTCATAAGTATTCATGCCAAGTATGAAACGAGGGAGGTCACTGTTAGATTCGTTGCTGCAAAGGTAAAAGTTTTTCCTTGAAGAAGCAAAGTTTACCTCGTCTGGAGTTACTTGGTGCTGACTTAATGCAAATCCAGCACATACAGTTCCCGGAACAATTCAAGAGGAAATTGGCAAATCACAGTTATTCACATTTTACATGGTGGATCCTGTGACCACACTTTGTTAGATCAATAATGACAAATTGTGGAAACAGTTTGTTGGCTATTGTGTGTGCCACATTTTGAAGTTATATGATAGAGGGCAATGTTATTACTATCCAGGTACACAAAATTCTACCGATTTGCCATCACTTGTAACTTTGGTCCAGACTTGGCCAACAAGCTCTTCTGGTTGGAGCGTTCGCATTTCTTAAAATTGCCTTAAAGTGAATGGCCTCACTTAAAACCAATCAGCGAGTTTGATGATGAAATTTTCCTTTAAGAAAAGGTTAAACGCAAATCCGATATTACTCATGTTATGTTTGGCAATTTTGTAAAATTACTCAGTTGATTGTAGGTCAAGATGGCAGTGTCAGGGCAGCGAAGGTTTAAGTGACAGATAGCAAAGCTCTGATACACCGCCTAACTATAAATCTCTTGTTACACACCTACTTATTTGAAATAATATCAGTCTTCTTTGCACCCTCTGCCCATCCAAGGACTAAACGAGAGGGCTTCAGGAAGGCCACCACTTGTCCACCCCCGATAACCAGGAACAATGTACATTAAGGGGATATGTAAGTGAGCAGTAAATTAAATAATGTCAGTCAAGCTGAAGGTGAAGAATATCACAAATTCATATCACCCAAATTGGAAATTAACTTACAAAAGCATATTAGCGGAAACCTTTTTCGGGCATAAATCTTCTCAGTAACATATTGGCAGCTGCTCGGCTGATAGAGAGTTTTAAATTTGCTGTTCAGCTTTAAGTAAGTTGTATTTACCAATCATCACTATCACATTTCAATGAAATGGATCCTGATATCATCAACTGATAAAAAGATGTTCTAAATAAAAAGGTAAAATATTTTTAGCCCTTAGTATATAGATACCCTATAGATATATAGATAGTACCTATAGATAGTATCCTATAGATATATAGATAGTACCTATAGATAGTATCCTATAGATATATAGATAGTACAACAAAAGGTTAGTCAGGTAAATAGGTTATCAGTTAAGGGAGGTGTTGTGATTCCCCTATTTTAGAATCCTGCCCTTGGGTTGGATTCTCCCTTGCTGACATAATATTGTTTGTGTTGTAATCCACAAGCCGCGTCATATTTTATTTTCGTGTTTTGACTTCTGTAGTGGTTTTGAGTCGTAATAAAAACCTCACTCAGGTGTTTATTCTTGTTATTGACTTTATTTAGTTTAGTTGTTATATTCTTACAACAATTTTATTACGACTCAACATGGAACGTTATCTTAGGCCTGATAAGTTGGATGTAGATCCGAATAGTCCGACCGCGAAGACGGAGTGGTCACATTGGTTGAAAACCTTCAAGAACTTTATACAAATATTACCGGATACAACTCGACCTGTCGATAAGTTAGTTGTTATCACGAATCACATAAGCCCAAGGATTTATCAGTATATTGAAAACAGTGAAACCTATGATGAAGCAATCGCTATCTTGAAGAAGTTATATGTAAAAGAGAAAAGCACTCTTTTCGCACGTCATGTTCTAGCCACCAGGAGACAACAGCCAAGTGAGTCTCTGGATGAATATTTACAAATTCTTCGTTCTCTGAGTAAGGAGTGTAATTTCTCATCGGTTTCTGCAGCACAGTATAGTGAAGAATATATCAGAGATGCTTTTGTGGCAGGAATCCAGTCAAACTATATTCGCCAACGTTTACTCGAAAATTCTGATCCAGATCTGAGCACTATTTTTACCCAAGCTCGTTCCCTTGAATCTGCACAGAAAAATAGTGAAATTTTCCATGCCAACATTAACAGCCAAGTTGCATTTACTCAAAGGAAGGAAGGTTCACTCCTCCAAGATGATCATTCTTCGGTTGATAGTGTTGTGAATCAGGTAGATGGTAATCTAGCTATGAGTGCTTCAGTTTCTTCAAACCAATCTTCTGGTACTGCCTCATACTCATCAAATAGCCAGAAATGTTTCTTTTGTGGCAATAGGAAACATCCAAGGTCAAAATGTCCTGCCAAGGATTCAGTATGTCACAAATGTCAGAAAGTGGGCCACTTTGCCAAAGTATGTCGTGGCTCGCGGCCCAGCCAGATTTCGTGTATTTATCCTACACTTGTCACATTATCTGCTGCTATACCTAGCACTTTGAATAAGGCCCGTCTGAAGGTATCAATTAATGGATTTACTACTAATGCCTTGATAGATTCGTGCAGTACGGATAGTTTTTTAAGTGAAAAGTTTGCCTCTCAACTCAAACTAAAGGTTGTTCCTCATTCTCAACCTATAAACATGGCCCAATCATCCTTAACAGCGAAAACATGTGGTTATGTGGAGATTAACATTATGATTGGGGATATCGAATATCCGAACGTGAAATTTTTAATCCTTCCAGAATTATGCAGTGACATGATTTTAGGTGTAGACTTTCAAAGTAGACACCAAAGTATTACATTCCAGTACTCTGGTGATAGACCACCTTTGAACATTTGTGGACTTTCAACACTTGATGTCAGTACCCCTGATCTATTTCTTAACTTGACTGCTGATTGTCACCCAGTCGCTACCCCTTCACGTAAATACTCCAAGGCTGATAAAGAATTTATTGATTCCGAAATAACACGATTGCTAGCAGAAGGAATAATCGAGCCAAGTACCTCACCCTGGAGGGCACAGATTGTTGTCGTGACCGATGAAAACAGTTCAAAAAAACGATTAGCCATTGACTATTCACAAACAATCAACAAGTTCACGCTTTTGGATGGTTACCCTCTCCCAAATCTAAATGATTTATTGAACGATATTGCAAAATTCAGGGTGTTTAGTGCTATTGATTTGAAAAGCGCTTATCATCAAATCGCCATAAAAGACTCAGATAAGCCTTACACAGCATTCCAGGGAGGAAACGCGCTTTACCAGTTTACAAGAATCCCGTTTGGCGTTGTAAATGGTGTTTCATCTTTTCAGCGGGCTATTGATGATATTATTAAAGTGGATGGCCTTGAAGGAACTTTTGCTTACCTTGATAATATCTATGTTTGCGGTAATGATAAAGCTGACCATGATGCCAAATTACTCAAATTTAATGAGTCTGCTAAGAAACGTTCACTGACTTATAATGAGAAGAAATGTGATTTTGGAGTTACGAAGCTTTATGCACTGGGTGCAGTGATCGAAAATGGAGACATCAGGCCTGACCCTATTCGCCTTAAGGCATTGAGAGAACTTCCACCACCAACTAATCATAAAAGCTTACAGCGGTGCTGTGGACTGTTTGCATATTATTCCAGATGGATATCGCACTTTTCCGATAAAATTCGTCCACTCAATAAAGTTTCTCAGTTTCCTTTAAATGAAGATGCACTTCATGCCTTTAGAAGTTTGAAGAAAGAAGTGGAGGACTCTGTAGTTCAAGCCATTGATGAAAACTCACCTTTCACTGTCGAGACAGATGCCTCCAACTTTGCCATTGCGGCTACCTTGATTCAAAATGATAGACCCGTTGCTTTCTACTCCCGATCCTTGAATAATACTGAAATCAAACATGCTTCAGTCGAAAAGGAAGCGCGAGCAATAATAGAAGCAATCAGGCACTGGCGGCATTATCTCGCCAATAGACATTTTAGATTAATTACAGATCAGAAAGCTCTCATGTATATTTTTGACTCTAAAAGTAAGACCAAGATTAAGAATGATACTATCCTAAGGTGGAAGATGGAGTTATCTACGTATAATTATGATATTTCATATAGACCTGGAGTAGAAAATGTAACTGCTGACACCCTGACTCGTGTTTCTTGTTCATTGACGAATAAAAATAATTTGAATGACTTACATGTGGCACTTTGCCACCCCGGTGTAACTCGGATGTATCACTTTGTAAAGCAGAAAAACTTGCCCTTTTCTCTGGTGGACGTGAAAGATGTCACAAGTTCATGTAAACTATGCTCTTTGCATAAACCCCGGTTTCATAAAACTGAAGATCTACACATAATAAAGGCCACTCAACCTTGGGAAAGATTAAATATGGACTTTAAAGGACCATTAGAATCCACTGATCACAATAAATACTTTATAAATATAGTTGATGAATATTCCCGTTTCATATTTGTAGTGCCATGCAAGGATACTAGTGCAAGTTCAGTCATCCAAGCTTTATCACCATTATTTTCAATGATGGGCATGCCCTCATATGTCCACTCAGATAGGGGTTCAGGATTTTTGAGTCAGGAATTAGTAACGTATCTCAATGGAAAAGGAGTTGCAACAAGTAGAACTTCCCGTTACAACCCCCAAGGAAATGGGATTACAGAACGTTATAATGGAGTAGTGTGGAAGGCTATTACCTTAGCCTTAGCCTCGAAAAACCTACACATTAGTCATTGGCAAAGTGTTTTACCTGATGTTTTGCACTCTCTTAGATCTCTGTTGTGCACAACAACTAACTGTACCCCACATGAACGTTTTTTCCAGTTTTCAAGAAGGTCATCGGTGGGCCCTTCAGTCCCCAGTTTTCTGTGTGACGGTAATAAAGTTCTTCTGAAGAAATTTCCACGTTCTAGTAAAGCAGATCCCCTTGTTGAGGAAGTAGAACTTATTCACGCGAATCCAGGTTATGCCTTTGTGCGCAATGAGGCTGGAAAGGAGCTTACAGTTTCAACTAGGCATCTTGCTCCTATGGGAGATTCGAAATACTATACTTCTACCCCCATTAGAGATTCTACCAATTTGAATACTAATGATACCACTTCTGACCCGAATATGTTACAACCTTCTGAATCAGACCTGAATGAAACTCTGCCATGTGGTGTTGACAACGATTCTGATATTCAGCCCTCTACACCACCTGATATCACTCAACATTTGAGACGCTCAAGTCGTGTATCTAAAGCAGTAGATCGCTTAAATTTATAGTTTGTCTTACTGTCAAGTTTCAAAAAGGACACTTCAATAACCTTGTAAAATGGCACCAGCCAGTATAATCTTAGGTTGTGTCATTTACATATTTTTATTACAAGTTAAGTCATGAACATTAGATATATGTTGTTTTTACAGACATTTCATGTATTACTTTAAGGTTTATGCTTTCTGTTAAAGGGGGGTGAATGTTGTGATTCCCCTATACTTGGAATGCTGTGTTGTGATTCCCCTGTACTTGGAATACTGCATTGTGATTGGCCTATTTTAGAATCGTGCCCTTGGATTGGATTCTCCCTTGCTGACATAATATTGTTTGTGTTGTAATCCACAAGCCGCGTCATATTTTATTTTCGTGTTTTGACTTCTGTAGTGGTTTTGAGTCGTAATAAAAACCTCACTCAGGTGTTTATTCTTGTCATTGACTTTATTCAGTTTAGTTGTTATATTCTTACAACAGGAGGTTAAAATGTAAAATTGTAGCATTTAACATTCGTGAAATCTTAACTACCAGGAATACTAAAACTTCTGGAATATTTGAAATTATGATCTCTTAGGCTTTTTACAATCCTTTAGTCTTTGGTCTAAAACAGAAATTTCGTATTTAAAAACCCAATGATATGAGAAAACAGGATAAAGAGCTCTATAACTTGGGTGTGATAAAACAAAGAATTTTCAATCTGTCCTATGTTATACATTTTTGTTTACTTTCCCCGTTAGGATTAGTTGTAAACTGAAAGCTTGTCAAGACTTTGACCGTCTCAGTAGTGTTTTGAGAAAAGAGATTTCTTACCGAAAACAATGCACCTAACTACATTGGAAGTGTATGTGTAGTTCATTGACGAATTTAGCTAAAATATTGCGATGACTAGTTTATCCTCAAATTCAGGGAAAGAATTAGCTTTCTTTATATTTCAGTTCAACCATTTTAGGACATTTTTTAGGGATTTCAAGTTCCTTTAGAGCATGACAAATTAATAAGCACTGTAAGCTAAGTAATTAGCACTATTGCAATGATATACCAATGTATTTTTCGCAGATTTTGAAAAAGAATCAGAAAATCAGTGAGAACATAGGTAGATATAGCGTGCTAGTAACCATGGCACGCTATATCTGGCAACGTTTTCGCTTACAGCAGAAAGTATCAAATTAAGAAAAATTGCTCTTACTAGTTTAATGTATCCTGTTGTATCCATAAGCAGATTTTCTGGCTAAAAAGAAAAAAATAGAAAATATATTTATGCGATCAACATCATTATTCGGACAGACGTTCTTTGTAGCTGAAATTATAATTCTGTTATATGTTGTTTTTTATAAGAAACGCGAATCAGCACTTTTTACTAAAAGTTTCTTAATTTAGCATAAAGATTTTGATGTTTTAGTACTGCTATTAGTACTACTTAATTGGGTCTTAGTCTCTTAGTTTCTTTGACAGCAGTCTTTTGTACCTGTTTTTATCATAATTCTGTTATACGTTGTTTTTTAAACGAAACCTTGATCAGCACTTACTACTAAAATTTTGTTAATTTAGCATTAAGATTTTGATGTTTTAGTACTGCTATTAGTACTACTTAATTGGGTCTTAGTCTCTTAGTTTCTTTGACAGCAGTCTTTTGTACCTGTTTTTATCATAATTCTGTTATACGTTGTTTTTTAAACGAAACCTTGATCAGCACTTACTACTAAAATTTTGTTAATTTAGCATTAAGATTTTGATGTTTTAGTACTGCTATTAGTACTACTTAATTGGGTCTTAGTCTCTTAGTTTCTTTGACAGCAGTCTTTTGTACCTGTTTTTATCATAATTCTGTTATACGTTGTTTTTTAAACGAAACCTTGATCAGCACTTACTACTAAAATTTTGTTAATTTAGCATTAAGATTTTGATGTTTTAGTACTGCTATTAGTACTACTTAATTGGGTCTTAGTCTCTTAGTTTCTTTGACAGCAGTCTTTTGTACCTGTTTTTATCATAATTCTGTTATACGTTGTTTTTTAAACGAAACCTTGATCAGCACTTACTACTAAAATTTTGTTAATTTAGCATTAAGATTTTGATGTTTTAGTACTGCTATTAGTACTACTTAATTGGGTCTTAGTCTCTTAGTTTCTTTGACAGCAGTCTTTTGTACCTGTTTTTATCATAATTCTGTTATACGTTGTTTTTTAAACGAAACCTTGATCAGCACTTACTACTAAAATTTTGTTAATTTAGCATAAAGATTTTGACGTTTTAGTACTGCTATTAGTACTACTTAATTGGGTCTTAGTCTCTTAGTTTCTTTGACAGCAGTCTTTTGTACCTGTTTTTATCATAATTCTGTTATACGTTGTTTTTTAAACGAAACCTTGATCAGCACTTACCACTAAAATTTTGTTAATTTAGCATTAAGATTTTGATGTTTTAGTACTAATATTAGTACTTCTTAATTCTTTCTTGGTTTTGGGGGCTATAGTTAGCTTCTTCTTTGAAGTGCAGCATTTTTGGAAAGATATTAAAGCAGTTCTTACGAAAAAAGGTCATGCAGATCAAAGTCAAAATATGCAATCTTTTCCAAGAAAAATAACAAAATAAAAACTGTTGACAAAAAGGTCAATCAAAACCATTTAATCATCCTTGCGCAAACTAAACTCGAAGGACTCATTTTTTTCAAAATGAAAATTTTATATTTTAAAAGTTTTTCTTAAGCCTACTACTAAAGATTTAAAATTACTTTAACCATCGAATTGCTAGTTTATCATAAACCTGTTCTTTATTGAAAAGGTTTATATGTCTTAGGAGCATTGTTTCACCATCTTTTGTAGATTTTTCTATTTAAGGATTACTGAAAAGCCTTATCTAATTAAAAGAGTCACAAAATTAAGACAAAAACAAAAATAAATATTAGAGCCACAGCTAAAAAAACAAAGCACAAAAATAAATAGATAAATTCATGAATAAATAAAGAATGTAGAAGGAAGTCTAAACAACAAACTACATAGAGGGAAAAAATGAAAGTACCAAGAGACACTTCATAAATGGATTATATAGGATACCACTAGTCATGTATTTAAGAAAAAAAAGAGCATTCCTAAAACCGAAACAAAATGGAAGATTTTTAGCGTCTTCAGAATAAAGTAAAAAGCAAACTGATTCTACGAGAGTTGCTTTTTGCCTGCAGTACCATACAGTGCGATATAATACGGTTAAAATCTTTTTCCATACCTTTCTAATTAATTTTTCAGCTTCATGTAAAATATTTTGACAAGATACAAACTTTAACAAAATTGTATATTTTATCAAGCAGCAAAAAAATCCATTTCTGAGTTTACATTGGACAATAATTGTCTAAGGATAGTAGTATTGATAAATCTCTCTTTCTTAGCTTTTTGACTAGTGGTGTACCTGATCAGTTTTATGTTTTCGGCTGCAGCCCGAATTTCTGGTCAATATTTGAAGAATCCGGCCATATTTTAGAGGATTTTTTGCACTACATGAAGGCACCTTAGATTCATTGCAATTTTATTATGTTGAACAATTTGATTGATTTATTTTATAAAAAACCAACAAACTTTGCCTTTAGTAAGATTCCATATAATGACCCCAAAATTTACTTAGAATTGCAAAAAATCCTTAGACTCTATTGCTTGAATTATTCAAAGTGTATTAACTCCGTTTAAGTGGTCACACCTTTTCTACATTAAATAGGGTATTGTCACATTTCTTTTCCGCTCCAATTCGCCGTGCACTTTTAGAGACTTCCTCAGCCATTTTTCCTTACGTAAGGAAACTTGAGTTTTATTGTATTTCTTGTGTCTTTCTATTTTCCGCTTGGTCTCTCCTTGATCGGGTCTTCAGTTATAGGGATCAGCCATGCAAGCCAAATGGTCGTGATGTGCTTGACCATTAGTTCTAGATCAACCCAAAGGATTTCTTGTTGACCAGAATTCCGGTACATCCCTGTTCTTGACCCCAAACCTCTTGGCATAAAGTTAAAAATGTTTAAATGAACTGAGAAAGAAGGACTGTGTCTTGGTAATCTAAGAAAACAAGCTTGAAAAACACGTAAACAAAACATTCATATTTAAAAGACGTACAAAATAATTGGATTATACATTCAAACAACATCAAAAGTGCATCCATCGGGGGTTAAGGCCTTTGCAGTATGGCCAGACTGATTACACAATCCCTGTATTTGGTTATTACAATTAAATATGCTGAAAAATCATTTTTGAATTTTTTATTTACAGGGTACAAGCAACATTAACTAAATTTCAACAACTTCTAATAGCTTACTACTAGTTTTTACTGCCACAAGACTTTGGAAATAATATTTAAAATAGACATACTGAATGAAGAATAAAATCACCTTTTCTTAACAGTCTTGTAAGATCACGTCTGACTTATAGTTTCTATGTATGGAGACCACTTAATGTAGAACTTGCCAAATTTTTAACAACCTGTCAAAGGTTTCCTTGCTCAATAATCATCACTGGTTACAAAAGAGTTAACCCACTCAAACCATCAGTAGAAAAACCTGAAACCTTGACTGCAGCTAGTTCATAACAGAGAAAGACCTGTTTTCGATTGCTCAGACTAACTCAAAACATCAACATAAATGAATAGCATATACTATCAGACGTCGTAATAGTGAAATTATAAACAAACCAACTATACCAAAAATGTAAGAAGTGGAAGAAGCATAAAGTCCATCATAGAAAAGGCACAGCAGAGATCGAAAACCGAGAAAGAAAAAATGTCTCAGGGATTGTTTTAGTGGAAGTGAACACAAATGTCACCTTATTCAGGCAATGAGTACAGGATATTTACAATCAGAAAAATGGTTAAAAGCAGTGACAATAATAACAATAATAGTAATGATGATGATCAGATGAAAGAAAACTATTTTGAATATAAGCTCGATTAATAATAGCAATACTACTACTACAATTACTACTACTACCATTACTACTATTACTACTATTACTACTATTACTACTATTACTACAATTATTACCATTACTACTATTACTACTATTACTACTATTACTACTACTACTGCTACTACTACTACTTCCTACTAATATTACTACTACTACTACTACTACTACTACTATTACTATTACTACTTAATAATATTACTAATAATTTCATATCATGTTCTTGTTTTTCAAACTACATTCAGAATTTAAATATTGCTTAGAAAAATGGTTAATTGCATCTCTACTAATTTCTTGTGAAAGGTTATAGGTTATCCAATAATTAATGAAATCAGGGCTATGGAAGAAAATAAAATTACCTTGAGATCTCTGAAAACAATTCCTCTTCGATGCAAGTAGTCAAGCGCCTCGACAACACAAGCAATATAAAACCTAGTTGTTGTCTCGTCAAAGAAGTTCCTGTGAGAAAATAGAATGAGAATTCTAAAGTGAAATAAATGCTTAAACAAGGTAAGGCATTTTGGTACCACCTGTCACAAAACAAGACGTTTGTTTTCGTCCAGCAAATGTTGATGGTTCTTAACACGAAGGAAAACACAAAATCAAGGACATCCAGGTAAAATTCTCCAACAGTTTGTGCTTCTCTAATGTGACTAGCCCGAGACATAGTTACAGTTGGACATCCAGGTAAAATTCTCCAACAGTTTGTGCTTCTCTGAAGTGACTAGTCCAAAGGCATAGTTACAGTTGGCCATCCAGGTAAAATTCTCCAACAGTTTGTCCTTCTCTAATGTGACTAGCCCGAGACATAGTTACAGTTGGACATCCAGGTAAAATTCTCCAACAGTTTGTCCTTCGCTAACGTGACTAGCCCAAAGACATAGTTACAGTTGGCCATCCAGGTAAAATTCTCCAACAGTTTGTCCTTCGCTAACGTGACTAGCCCAAAGACATAGTTACAGTTGGACATCCAGGTAAAATTCTCCAACAGTTTGTCCTTCGCTAACGTGACTAGCCCAAAGACATAGTTACAGTTGGCCATCCAGGTAAAATTCTCCAACAGTTTTGTCCTTTTCTCTAACGTGACTAGCCCAAAGGCATAGCTACAGTTGGACATCCAGGTAAAATTCTCCAACAGTTTGTCCTTCGCTAACGTGACTAGCCCAAAGACATAGTTACAGTTGGCCATCCAGGTAAAATTCTCCAAAAGTTTTGTTCTTTTCTCCAACATGACTAGCCCATAGGCATAGTTGCAGTAAACGGAATCCTGATCGGCAACCATACACTGTCTATGTTGTCTACTGTCTTAGAAATCTATTGTCTGAGTTAACCAATTACAATGAATCTGAGCAACTACATCACCCCGAAAAATAACCAGTCGAGTATGGCAAATAACAACCACAATTTAAAAGTGTACCCTGTCTTCACTCACAACCACAACAGAAGAAATTATGTGACACCCACATTCTCAAGATAGATGGGTTAACAAATGTGAAGAGAAGTCCAAAAGACGACAACTTCATGTCGGGTCAACCGCTCGGCACCTCCTTCTCTACTCTCCGCGGTCTTTCCAAATTCCAGCTCGTTGTCCCACGTCCTTCATATCTCTTCCCACGTTATCCCTCCAACGCATCTTCTGCCGTTCTCTACTTCTTTGCCCCTGTACCTTTGCCTGGAATACTCGCTTCATGACGTTGTTATCTTCTCTGCACATCATATGCCCCATCCATCTTAGTCTGGCTTATTGGTCATTCGTCTAAAAGACGAATAGACAGTGCAAAAAAATACAAGGCTCCAGAATCTGTCAGGCAGAGCTCAACAATTGATCTGGGAAGAAAAGTAGCAGAATACGAAGGCTGAAGTGAAATACAAGTGTTTAGATTACAGTAGTGGGCCTATATTTTAAAGGTGATTTTTACGTACACGGCTTCAGAAAGACATCTGAAGCAAAAATAAATTCATATCTTTACAGACATTATTAGGTAAGAAAAACACAGCACGATTAACGAAAATTGGACACTATAAATTAAATGCATGGAAAATAAGCGTAGTTGTAGCGGAATAGTATAAAAAGGTCGGATCTGGCTATTTCATTTTACCAACTCAGCAGGACTGGTCAAATAAATTAATTTTAAATCCCCCAGAAAAATGAACCTCTGTTCCGGTTTCATTTGAAAGAACTTCAAAAGCTTTCAAAACCTGAACACAGTAAATTAGCGTCAGTCTCGAGATTTAAAACTCCACAAATGGCAAATTTCCTTGCAAGAGATGCCTATCTATTTTTTAATTTTCAGCTGCCAAACATCTCTAGCTTCGTAATAACTAAAAGTTATACAACAGGCGATCTACTTAGAGGAGCCGTGGCTAAATTCCTCTATGCCAAGTCCAAGTCCCTTGAAGGGCACCGTCAGAGTCCCAGTTACTAGGGAAAATTGACGTTAAAACCGAAAAAAAATTAAAACAACAACAGGTGACCTACTTGTCTCGGAGAACAGTCCAGAGCTCTCCTCCCAAACATGCATCCATTAGTAAGTACACATACTTTTTATCTTTGAACGACCTATGAAGCCTAAAAATAAATGGAAGTGAGGAATTAATGAAAGGCACTAAGTAGACGTGACCAACGAATTGATATTTCTTTCATACCTAATTAAACAAACTCGATATTATTATATAATTATTACATTATAATTATAATTATTATAATTATTAATTTATGCTGCTTGTATTTAAGCTAGACTGGAGCATTCAATAGTTGAATTACTAAAGTTACTAATGTTTATTAAACTGTTTGGCGGATTCTGAAAGTGTAAAACACAACTGTCGTAACTAATTGTGATATATACACATATAATTTTGAATTGGAAAGTGATCGACCATGCCCAGCCGTATGTTAATGGCAGCAAAACGTGCAACTTCTGACAGAAAAATTCCACCTAATTACGTCCAAATTGAAACTATTAAACAAAAGGTCCGAGCTAATCTCTACATGTTGACACGTCAATAAACACCTTCTAAAGAACTACAAATCCGTCCCATCAAACCATTGAAAATTTTAATGATTTTTTAATTACTTTCTCAACTTTATATAAGTGCATAGATTTTTAGTAGGTTTTTTATGTGTTACATCTGATGAATGCGAGAGCAAGAAACTCAAGAGTTATGTACTTTTATCAGAAATATTGAAATATAATTTTAACTTAACTTACAGTGGCTCTATTTTAGTAAATATTGAGCACTCTGCAATTATATTTGTTCATCTGTTTATGGGATGTGATATATATACTTTTGTATGTTACAGAGAATGTGAAATCACGGATTTCATGAATTCACTGCAAGTTTTGGTGCCAAATGCCAGAGAATATTTCCTGATAGTTTAGGGAATCTGTGTAACAAAGTGAGAGTCAAGGTTACTGACGTCACTTTGATAGCAGTAGTATTTTTCATATCTCTTTGTGAGAAATGTCAGAAAGCAAAGGCAAGACCCAGGACAAAGGACAGGTAGAATGGACAGATAGTTTCAATTGAAATGCAGCCAATAAACTGCTCAAGCAAGTACTAGTGGATCATGGTCCATTAGTAGTTGCCTGAGACCACTTAACCATAATTTGTGTCCTAAAACTATTGAAGTAAAACTCGGCTGCTTTAGTCGTATTTCATCTCGTCGGTATCTTTTTTCGCTTTATTACAGCCTTTTGTCCTTCAGAGCGACAAAGTGTCCGAGTTTACAGTCCAGATTAACTATGATCTCAAAGAGTTGTGGCCAACACTCTCTCTGGTGAAAGGAGAAGGAAGTAACCAGCACGCACAAGGTCCCATTAAACACGTAAATTGGAAATCACGTCATAAATTTCTGCTGAATGGGAAATCACGTCATCGCCTTCTGCTGAAGATACCTTGATGTGATTTCTGCTTCCTCGTCAACTTCAACTTTGTTGTACCATTATCATCATCTTTATAGCCATTACCATCATAATCAAAAGATGTTGCCAAAGAGCATATGAATTAACAGTGAGTGAAGATTGATGTACTGCTGTTGTCATTTCAGGTAATATTTAGGATAAGCTGGAGGCATGGGTGGCGGACAATACCACCGAAGATTGCTCTGTTTGGATCTAATTTGGCAATTCCAAAAGAAACTCCGCCCCAAATTCAGGAATGAAATTCTCTTAAACTGAGCAATGTTTGGATGCAAGGCTCAAGTTTGTTTGACCTCATCGTCACTGCAAAAAGAGGTTATATACTCATGAAAGTAAAGAGGATCTACTTGAAACCCTCGTACTATACAAGTTCGTGACACTAACGTCATCTCAACCACTGATAATGATCAACAAGCTACTGGTGAAAATAGCCCAGCAGAGACAACAACAGATCAAGATAAAAGCAGCACAACTATAAGTCAAAATGGAACTATTAAGTTTGTGAATATCCATAAAGAGCAGACCAAAAAGCAAAAACAAGGTATATTTAACCCAAGACAGACAGAGAAAGTGTTAAAGGGCAGATCTAGATATCTTAGCCGCTTATCCTCTGGTGATAAATGAATTAACTACGATTGTTTCCTTAGCTTTGACGTTACGTGTGTTCAAGATGTTAATACTATCTGGCATGCTGATAGTTCATTATTAAGTAAATGGAAATGAAAACATTTTATTCAAGGTTAATATCTTTACAATAAAATCTAAATGAATATTTACTGTGATTGCTATTAGTTATTGATTATATTGGAGTAAATGCTTAAGTAAGGGTTCAAGATTTAAAATAAAATAAAATAAACATACAAATTTTTATTAGTNCTGGTGATAAATGAATTAACTACGATTGTTTCCTTAGCTTTGACGTTACGTGTGTTCAAGATGTTAATACTATCTGGCATGCTGATAGTTCATTATTAAGTAAATGGAAATGAAAACATTTTATTCAAGGTTAATATCTTTACAATAAAATCTAAATGAATATTTACTGTGATTGCTATTAGTTATTGATTATATTGGAGTAAATGCTTAAGTAAGGGTTCAAGATTTAAAATAAAATAAAATAAACATACAAATTTTTATTAGTAAATATGTGTGTGTGTGTGTGTATATATATATATATATATATATATATACTCAATCTGCAGACAGTACTGTTTCGCCCTTTGCGGACTCAGCAGTGCAGCACAGAGCTTCTGAGACATAACTCTCTGGCCATTTTGCCGGAGCAAACACAGGTTAGAGAGTTATTGTGGGATCCTGTCAGAGTGCTCAAACTACGCATGCGCTGTGAGCATTGCATTACGCTAGCGACAGGTTCCCATCTCATATATATATATATATATATATATATGTATAGTTATTTTTATTCTGCCAAAATAATGTAATCCATTTATGTATGTAGATACTAATACAACATAGTAGTATGTTAATAAATTTTTATCCTTCATTATATTGGTTATATTGGTAGTGCAAATATCAAAGGAATATAAGCAATATCTTACAAGTTATCAGTTTTTTAAATTATAATTTTGGTCATTGCAGTAGCCTATTGTATTTAAACAAAACTGTGCATTAATTTGTGATGCAAGAAAATACTACCATAAGATAATTATGGATAAAAGGTATGAAGATATTTGTATACTTACTTTATGATAAAGTCACAATTAAGCTCTAAAAGAATCTTCTTTTCATTATGTACATGTTCCTGCTGGCGTGTTTCAATAATATGTGTTTTAATTAGACACTTCAAAGCATAAGTCTTTGCTGGGTTTCTCTTATCTTGAACCTATGATATAAAACATATGAATTCGAGTCATCTTGTAGTTAAACCGAAAAGTGATATTGCTGGTACATATCCCAATATGGCTACACATTTAATTGAAGTAGCAATAATTGGATTGATAGTGGCTTCTATGGTGTAGATAGTACTATGAAATAGATGTCCACACTGGAAGTGTGGAACATGTTCGAGTGAGCAAGCGAGCATCATTCAAAAGATAAATCTACTGTCATACAATGTTCAGCATTATCACACTTACATTAGCGTCATCACGCCGTTTAGAAAGAAAAGAATCATCTGGTCTCCCACAGACTTGAAAGTGCCGTGTCAGATTTCATATTTGATTTTGCAGTGTATGACGCAATGGCCGGAATCACTGAAGAAAAGCTGAAAGATTTACCTTCAAAGATTTATGACATGGTTGTTGTGTTGAGTTCTTCTGAAAAACTTTTTAAAAATTTTGATTTGGAAAAAAACCCTTTTCTTCGTCGCACTAAAATTGCATGGTTTAAAAAAGAAACAAAGCTTCAGTAAAATCGCGCACTTTTGATGATTACCAGATGGGTTCAACATTAAACGAACAATTATTTTGAAAAAACGCCACTTTTCACTACGTAATCTTGGCAAAAATCACTAAATAAACTGTTTTGCTACTGAAGCACATTTTTGCTCAGAAGATTGAAAATTCATTTTAATTTCTAACCAGTCAGAAAACTACAAGTACCTTTTTGAAACTTCGTGCCTTACTGTACAGTACATTAGCAAATTTTGGCTATTGGAAGGAGTCTGAGCGAGTAAAGCGATCGAGGGCTAGATAAGAATGATAACAACAGTACCAGTAATAATAGGTAAAGAAGAAACTCAAGCTGTTGTGTTGCTGCATTAATACTGATAGCCGCAGAAGTAGCAAAATTAGTAGTAAAAGTGGTAAGAGCAGAACGAAAAGGAGTAAGAGAAAAAGGATTAAGGGAAAGATAAGCAGAAAAAAGGAAGAACATGAAGAATTGTAGTAGGATTAACAAAATCTATTCAATAATATCTGTTACATCCTTGTTTATAAGATGAAAACAAAGCAGCAAATAAGAGTGTAAACATGCGTAACAGAGAGCAAATATGATCTGGTTGTCATTTCGTATTGTTGTTGCAGAAACTGTAAGTGTTGTTGTTGTAACATCGTCTAGTTATTACTGTTTTATAAAACACGCACACAAAGTAGAATCAAAATTGAAAATACCAGCACCAATTATCATCAGATAATAACGTCAATAATAACAGTATTAATAATACAAATAAAAGCCCCTAATGGATAGGTTTTGTACATTTAATAGCAACAGGAATCAACAATGGAAAGAGGAACCGAAGACGAGATCCAACAAATATGCTGCATGACATTTGGATTTGGCTGGGAATTGGTAATAACAACATTGCCATTAGAACAACAGAGAACTAGGGAGATCTGAGGAGACTGATTAAATGAGCCAAAAATAAGATCTGCTATCTATGAAGTTATGAATTGAGCTATCTTTTACTTTTTGCATTTCATTTTGCTTTAACTCATTTCCTTCTTTATTGCATTTTGATATTCCTCTTCAGGTAATTTCTCGCTGTTACTATTGCTATCCCTTTCGTTAACGAGCTCTCGAGCTGCAAGATTATGAAACGTAAAGATCAACTTCTCCCAATATTTTGAGATTCTAATGTTTTAGCAAACTATATTTTTTAGTATATATTTTTTTAATTTTTATATATTTTTTAAATTTTACTATTTTTTGTGATATCTAAAGGACATCCCACAAACATCAATTTTCTAAGTTATCTATCACCCACAACTGCTGATAAATAAGCACTTCACAAGAAATCAAATCATATAGGTTGGTATTCCCATTGAAACTTGGTAGACTAACAATATTTTCATGCATTCCGGATGGATTAATAATCTCCTTCAGTGCCTTTTATCGTGATCCGGTGTAATTGAATTCGATTTAAATTTAACTTCTTGCGCTGCTGAATTTCCTCTACTCAAATATGACATTTTGTCTCATCTTTACACAGTATACAACAAGGATGATAACAAGAAAAAAATAGACTAACCAATTCAACTCGTCCAAATCCTCCTATTCCAAGAGTTGCCAAGTATTTAAAATCACTAACAGTACAAGATGCAAGCTCTGGATTAATGGATTTTTTTCTTTCTGTAAGCCTTGAACCTGGTAATATACAGCTAAACTTGGGAATGATCCTGTATATATGATAAGATGACAAAGAAGCATAGATAATTAAACAAATATAAAAAAGAGAGATGTGCCTTGTATTTAACCATAAACTTATTGTTGGTTGCAGATTAGAAATGTTGGTTTTATGTTGAAGTATTAAATAATAACAATTTCATTATATGTATATATATGTATATATGTATGTATAGATATGTATATATATGTATATATATATGTATATATATGTATATATATGTATATATATGTATTTATATGTATATATATGTATATATGTATATATATGTATATATATGTATATATATGTATATATATGTATATATATGTATATATATATAATCTCATACAATAGAAAAATAGTAATGTCACTGATGCCTGAGACTGTACCATCTTTCATTTCTGTGTAACAAAAACATAAAATTTAAGTTCATACTGGTTTTCTTCTAAAAGTAGCCAAAGGTTGTTTCATAAAATCTCACACAAAACACATAATTCATTTTAAAATTTAAAAAAATTAAAGCACAGCTTGTTAATGCAAAATCAAAAAATTGGAATCGGTTAACGCCTGTCGTTCGTATTAAATGTAAACTTTTCTCAGATAATAGATATTATAGTTATAGCGTTATCATAGGATTACCAGCTAATT
>RDPX01000144.1:1462752-1497104 GCA_003991215.1 Morbakka virulenta
ATTTCTTGAGCACTCGTGAAGTAGAAATAAAGCAATGTTATTTTATATATGAATACATGATTTGTAGATCATTTAATTATTTGATATTGTTTCAACTGCAATCACCGACAAATAGATATTTCTGTATATTGTATATTATAGGCAAATATGACACACATAAACTTTTTATAAAGGCTTAAGAAGTTACCAACCTCTGCATTTACAATATATTCCAATGGTATACGTTTGACGCTGAAAAGCCTAGACCATAAAGCTGGATTTTTCTTTTTAAAAATTTGCTACATATTAGACTTTGTGAAAGATCAATATTTTTTCACTTGCTCAAAGTTTATTAATAATTGTCATTCTTTTTAGAAGTTAAATATTTCTGTGTTTCATTGACAGAGTTTCCTGTTGTTTATAATAAACCAGAATATTTCTTTTTTTTCTAATCCACAAAATGATTCATTTTCTTTGCCTTTTTAAAGAAGGAATGAAAGAAGCCATTCAATTTTAAAGTCAAATACTTGCACCTTGCCTTTCCTTATGAAAGCTATGTTATGATAACAAAAATTTATCATTGTTTAGATTCGAAAAGGGTCAACGGTTTTAGTAAACAGCTTTATTGAACGGAATGTATCCATCAATATTTTAACAAAAACAAGTCATCACATACTCACTCCTTCATTAATTACAGAATAAGTGAGATAAAAGCCAAGTTTCAAAGATACCTTTCAAAACATGTCAGTTGCCTTCAGCTGCAAGGCACTGTGATAGCAGCATTGTTTGCAATAAAACAGTGATATAAAGCTTAAATGGTTTATATCGCTGTTATGAGCACTACGTAGCAGTGTGAGTGCCAATGTTGCTACCCGAAGGAAGCTCACAAGTCCTACGAATATGACCCACTAAAATCCTCTCTCTTCTTCTAACAATTCCTCCAGCCTGTTCTGGAGACGGTTGATTCGCTGTGGCAACCCCTAACGGGTTTTTTGAAGTCTCGGTTGGGAATATTGAGCTTGTAATCTTTTTATGCTCTTAACGTAATTTACCATTTTAATGATTCCCCAGTGTTTCTTTTACTACTACCAGAAGTAATAGCATAAAAAATACCGATTTCTCTGAAAAATTAGCCACAGAAAGCTGATAATGAAAACCTTTAATCATGTGTATTTTGAAAAACGAAAACCATACTCTCTAGGACGTCAAAGTGTAGTTATTTGCAAGAGCAACCATGGAAAGAGAACAGCTCTTTATCAGCATAACACCCCATGTCAAAAAAGTTTAAAAACAAGCTTTCAAATGACTGATAAAATAAGATGACCAGAAGGTGTCTGACAAAAACAATCCGTGAAAGGCAGATGAGGTTTATCGGACGTTTCACGAGAAAGGAAGAAATAGAAAATCTTACTCTTACAGGTTGTATTGAAGGTAAATGAAGCAGAGGAAGACAAATATTAACATACTTGGAAAGTCTCAAGTGCTATATAAAAAGTGTATATTAGCAAGTGAGAAGTAAAAGGTAAAAGCTGGAGATTGGTAATCTGCTACATATGATGAGGGATAGAAATCTGTCAAGAACCATGATCACCAAGGTCTGGAATGGATATGGCACCTAGAGAGAGAGACAGAGAGAGAGAGAGAGAGAGGGAGAGAGAGAGAGAGAGAGAGAGAGAGAGAGAGAGAGAGGGGGGGGGGGATTGAGGCAGAGATAGACAGACAGAGAAAAAAATGAAATTTTAAATGTTTACTTGGAGATATTTATTTACTCTGTTAAATATGTTAATTATTCATTATTGTTTATTTTATATACTTAGGAATTGCATATGAGACAAACTGCATCATGTTGTGATGCAGTCTCATTATCAACTTTCTTTATTATCTTTTTTAGAAATACTCTGTAAATTTCTTTAACGTTTGAAAAAGAAAACTGCAAGTTCAAATGACTTACTCTCGCTCTATAACGAGGCAGACAACACCAGGATTTTGAGCGATGATGCTTGCTGTCCTGACATCTTCACTAGGAAAGAAAACAAGAAAAAGGCGAGTAACTTCATCTATTGCGTGAAATAAATTAAATACTGAATTCCTTTTCATATCCTATTAATAAGGAAATAGCCTTGAAAATTAGTTAAACATTTCATTAAATAGAAATGTTGTACAAATTGGCAAAAAGATTTTCAAGTATGAGAAAGAAAATCAACCATACTTGAATACTTGAAAAGGATTCAGTTAAAAACCAGGTTCTCATTGGTATCAGATGGCTACAGGTTTGGATTAGTCTTAAACCTTTTCCAAACAAAAATATTAATTTAGAGTTTAGTTGAGACATAAAATTTTACATTTTCAGAGAGGTTTCATACTAGACTTATATGATCTACCATGTACTGTATACAGGCTTTGATATACAGATTTATACAATCACGAAAATATTTTTAAGATGAAGCCTACAACTATTTACACCAACATACTTCGCAATATAGATATAACTGCTTCCGAAGGAATAGCGCTACCAAACGGAAAACAAGAACTTGCGTAAAAGCAATTTGTTTACGTCTTGGCAGAGTACTCAAGATGGTTAACTATTAAGAGAGTAATATCTGGGCTTTTCTCTGGTGCTCATACCAATTTTATATACCTAACCAATAGGAATATTACATTACGCTTCTGATCATTACAGATTTTATATAACTAACCAATAGGAATATTACATTACGCTTCTGATCATACCGGTTTTATATACCTAACCAATAGGAATATTACATTACGCTTCTGATCATACCGGTTTTATATACCTAACCAATAGGAATATTACATTACGCTTCTAATCATTCTCTCTCTCTCAAGGTGTCGAATCCTGTCGGACGTTGACTGCCATGACGCGCCACCTTCTACGATTTCTGGCAGCGTGTACGAGGTCACATGCTGTGGTTCCTGTCCATCTGCCAACGTCTTTCAAATACGTTTGTCGTTGTCTTCCTCTGCTGCGTTTTCCATCGATTTTCCCGTTATGGAAAGGCTTTCCAGTCTATCCTTCCGAATAAGGTGACCGAAGAAGTTCATCTGTCTTCGTCTTATCATATTAATTATTTTCCTTGGTGTATCCATTCTTCTAAGTACTGTTTNTTTTATATAACTAACCAATAGGAATATTACATTACGCTTCTGATCATTACAGATTTTATATAACTAACCAATAGGAATATTACATTACGCTTCTGATCATTACAGATTTTATATAACTAACCAATAGGAATATTACATTACGCTTCTGATCATTACAGATTTTATATAACTAACCAATAGGAATATTACATTACGCTTCTGATCATTACAGATTTTATATAACTAACCAATAGGAATATTACATTACGCTTCTGATCATTACAGATTTTATATAACTAACCAATAGGAATATTACATTACGCTTCTGATCATTACAGATTTTATATAACTAACCAATAGGAATATTACATTACGCTTCTGATCATTACAGATTTTATATAACTAACCAATAGGAATATTACATTACGCTTCTGATCATTACAGATTTTATATAACTAACCAATAGGAATATTACATTACGCTTCTGATCATTACAGATTTTATATAACTAACCAATAGGAATATTACATTACGCTTCTGATCATTACAGATTTTATATAACTAACCAATAGGAATATTACATTACGCTTCTGATCATTACAGATTTTATATAACTAACCAATAGGAATATTACATTACGCTTCTGATCATTACAGATTTTATATAACTAACCAATAGGAATATTACATTACGCTTCTGATCATTACAGATTTTATATAACTAACCAATAGGAATATTACATTACGCTTCTGATCATTACAGATTTTATATAACTAACCAATAGGAATATTACATTACGCTTCTGATCATTACAGATTTTATATAACTAACCAATAGGAATATTACATTACGCTTCTGATCATTACAGATTTTATATAACTAACCAATAGGAATATTACATTACGCTTCTGATCATTACAGATTTTATATAACTAACCAATAGGAATATTACATTACGCTTCTGATCATTACAGATTTTATATAACTAACCAATAGGAATATTACATTACGCTTCTGATCATTACAGATTTTATATAACTAACCAATAGGAATATTACATTACGCTTCTGATCATTACAGATTTTATATAACTAACCAATAGGAATATTACATTACGCTTCTGATCATTACAGATTTTATATAACTAACCAATAGGAATATTACATTACGCTTCTGATCATTACAGATTTTATATAACTAACCAATAGGAATATTACATTACGCTTCTGATCATTACAGATTTTATATAACTAACCAATAGGAATATTACATTACGCTTCTGATCATTACAGATTTTATATAACTAACCAATAGGAATATTACATTACGCTTCTGATCATTACAGATTTTATATAACTAACCAATAGGAATATTACATTACGCTTCTGATCATTACAGATTTTATATAACTAACCAATAGGAATATTACATTACGCTTCTGATCATTACAGATTTTATATAACTAACCAATAGGAATATTACATTACGCTTCTGATCATTACAGATTTTATATAACTAACCAATAGGAATATTACATTACGCTTCTGATCATTACAGATTTTATATAACTAACCAATAGGAATATTACATTACGCTTCTGATCATTACAGATTTTATATAACTAACCAATAGGAATATTACATTACGCTTCTGATCATTACAGATTTTATATAACTAACCAATAGGAATATTACATTACGCTTCTGATCATTACAGATTTTATATAACTAACCAATAGGAATATTACATTACGCTTCTGATCATTACAGATTTTATATAACTAACCAATAGGAATATTACATTACGCTTCTGATCATTACAGATTTTATATAACTAACCAATAGGAATATTACATTACGCTTCTGATCATTACAGATTTTATATAACTAACCAATAGGAATATTACATTACGCTTCTGATCATTACAGATTTTATATAACTAACCAATAGGAATATTACATTACGCTTCTGATCATTACAGATTTTATATAACTAACCAATAGGAATATTACATTACGCTTCTGATCATTACAGATTTTATATAACTAACCAATAGGAATATTACATTACGCTTCTGATCATTACAGATTTTATATAACTAACCAATAGGAATATTACATTACGCTTCTGATCATTACAGATTTTATATAACTAACCAATAGGAATATTACATTACGCTTCTGATCATTACAGATTTTATATAACTAACCAATAGGAATATTACATTACGCTTCTGATCATTACAGATTTTATATAACTAACCAATAGGAATATTACATTACGCTTCTGATCATTACAGATTTTATATAACTAACCAATAGGAATATTACATTACGCTTCTGATCATTACAGATTTTATATAACTAACCAATAGGAATATTACATTACGCTTCTGATCATTACAGATTTTATATAACTAACCAATAGGAATATTACATTACGCTTCTGATCATTACAGATTTTATATAACTAACCAATAGGAATATTACATTACGCTTCTGATCATTACAGATTTTATATAACTAACCAATAGGAATATTACATTACGCTTCTGATCATTACAGATTTTATATAACTAACCAATAGGAATATTACATTACGCTTCTGATCATTACAGATTTTATATAACTAACCAATAGGAATATTACATTACGCTTCTGATCATTACAGATTTTATATAACTAACCAATAGGAATATTACATTACGCTTCTGATCATTACAGACTTTATATAACTAACCAATAGGAATATTACATTACGCTTCTGATCATTACAGATTTTATATAACTAACCAATAGGAATATTACATTACGCTTCTGATCATACAGGTTTTATATACCTATACATTACATCCCATAAGCAGACTAGCAAAAAATTGGCAGAGTGCTCAATAAATTACTAAAATAGAGCCAATTAATTTTTCAGATTTGTCAGCTGGACATATGTTTTTAATTTGTGTACTTACATATACGCCATACCTATTTTATATAACTAAACAGTAGAAATATTAGGTACGCCTTTTAGCATACCGATTTTATATACCTAAAGAGAAGGAATATTACATTACGCCTTTCACAACGAACACTATAGCTATAAGATGTGGGATACTTTTCAGGAAAGAAAGCTAAAAATAAGTTAAATGGCGTTGCAGCAGAAATTTGTTCACGAAACAAAGCAAATATCTACTTTGTGTTTAACACCAAGTGATAAGCGTTGAAGACGAGCTATTTTCCAATGATTTATGAAACTGCCAGAAACATCAATGATACAATTAACGATGAAAGTCAATATTAAAAACAACGTTTTGTTCATCACTAGACGTTTCGGTGTCTCTATTACACCATGTTCATTAGCTAAATGATTTCATACATTTACATTTCTTCAAAATTTATAAAATTGCATAATCTCGAAAGCTAACAATGAGACAAAAACAGAGGACTATTTCAGAAAAGCTCAAGGGGATACGATTGAACATTGGAATTCAACACAGGAGAGAGTTTTTTATCAAACAAGGACTCTTTAATGAGAAGTTTTCTATCATTATTTGCAGTAGCTAAAAATTCGACGTCACTCATTAGGGCTTTGTGTCCGTTTTGAACTAAATGCTCTGTAACTGCAGTAGGATTTTTTGTATTATAATGTTCCTTAAACCTCGTTTGTATGTGGCGTTTCGTCTTGCCTATGTAATTTGTATTGCAATTTGTACAGTGTAACCTGTACACTACAAACGACTTAAACGTTTTAGGTATTACATCTTTTAAATGAACAAATTACATATGCGGAATATGGTGCAAAAAGTCAGCTGTAAATCAATTTGCGGAAAATCTTTAGCACACAGGGACTGTAGATTTCTGCGCAGTAATCTTAAAATAATCTCGAAAGCTAACAACGAGACAAAAACAGAAGACTATTTCCAAAAAGCTCAAGGGGATACGATTGAACATTGGCATTCAATACAGAAGAGATTTTTTTAACAAACAGATACTCTTTAATGAGAAGTTTTCTATCATTATTTGCAGTAGCTAAAATTTCAACGTCACTCATCAGGGTTTTGTGCCCGTTTTTCGTGTCTCCTTGAGCTTTTTTGAAATGGTCTTTTGTTGTTTTTGTTGGTTCTTTTGTTGTCTTTTTTATGTCTCATTGTTAGCTTTCTAGATTTTAAAGCTTTTTGTACTAATGCAAATTTATGAAATCATTTGGCTAGTAAACATGGCATGATAGAGACAACGTAACGTTTAGCAATGAGCAAAACGTTGTTTTTATATTGACTTTCATCGTTAATTGTATATGACCCAGCCCCGAGTTTTTCATTAATAATACAGGCAGAAAATTCTTTTGTATTCTTTATGGTTCATAGCTGAAGGAAACCAGCCAGTAAGGAGTGAACCCTGTCTAACAAAAAGACCACAATATTGTCATAAAATGTTGCAAGATAAAACGTAAATATCCTTTCTAATAGACACAATTAGCTTTAATTAAACTTCTCATGTTTACTTAAATACAAATGGGACACTTTACAGGCAATGTCAGAAAAGGCTAATGTTGTGACCAACGCAAAAGATTAAGAAATCTTGTGTTAAAATATGTTATTTATTCTCTTTTATCATTGTAAAATCACAAGAGGAGCCGTGGCGTAATGGTTAGTGCAACTGCTCTGTAACTAAGAGATTCCTGGTTCGATTTCCCGAGAGGGCGACTTTGAAACTTGACAAAAGAAAAAGCCATTGGTTGGCGTCAGGAAGGGCATCCGGCCAAGAAATTCCTCGCTGGCAAATCCAAGTCCCTGTGAAGGGCACAAATCATTGTGAAGGCACACGTCTCAGTAAGAGAACGACCTGAGCCTCAGTTACTGGAGGAAAATGACGTTAAAACAAAAAAAATCATTGTAAAGGCACACTTCTCAGTAAGAGAGAAGCATAATGGTGTTTCTTTTAATTGCACTTTTTCTTCAAAGTGTTTTATCGATTTCTCTTTTATAATCTAATGTTATTATTTCCTGTATTTTGCAATATATTTAACAGTCAAGTATTTCTGTGTGCAGTTGCCGCTGTTTCATTTAGTTCTAAATTTCTTTTCCTTTATAATATTTATCACATGGCAGATTCTTTATTTGAATTTAAGTAAAAACGAGAAGTTTAATTAAGGCTAATAAAAATGAAATTAAATACATGGAAAGTAATTTATTTTGATAAAAATGAAATGAAATACATGGAAAGTAATTTATTTTGATAAAAATGAAATGAAATACATGGAAAGTAATTTATTTTGATAAAAATGAAATGAAATACATGGAAAGTAATTTATTTTGATAAAAATGAAATGAAATACATGGAAAGTAATTTATTTTGATAAAAATGAAATGAAATACATGGAAAGTAATTTATTTTGATAAAAATGAAATGAAATACATGGAAAGTAATTTATTTTGATAAAAATGAAATGAAATACATGGAAAGTAATTTATTTTGATAAAAATGAAATGAAATACATGGAAAGTAATTTATTTTGATAAAAATGAAATGAAATACATGAAAGTAATTTATTTTGATAAAATGAAATGAAATACATGGAAAGTAATTTATTTTGATAAAAATGAAATGAAATACATGGAAAGTAATTTATTTTGATAAAAATGAAATGAAATACATGGAAAGTAATTTATTTTGATAAAAATGAAATGAAATACATGGAAAGTAATTTATTTTAATAAAAATGAAATGAAATACATGGAAAGTAATTTATTTTGATAAAAATGAAATGAAATACATGGAAAGTAATTTATTTTGATAAAAATGAAATTAAATACGAGCAGAACTTCCTGAATAATTAAATAGTTATTGCCGAAAGAATTTTAATTGTTTGCGTACTCTAGAATTTTAATTCCTTTAATACTCTTAAAAGAATATTTCTTGAAAATAGAAGTACAACGTTTTTATTTTTAAAGAAACTACTCGTCAACTAATTAATATTGAGGATTGGGATCTCCTAAAAACGATCTTTATTAGTATATGACGTATTTAATAAAAGTAATGGTACCTTACTTATCATTATAACTATAAAACATAGTATTAGATGCCATTGACGTCTTTGAAATACTGCAGGTAAATTGACTACTGACTAAGAGACAAAATTATTATTTTTTGCCTCTGTCAAAGTACATTTTGGAAATGAGTTTGTACACGTGATATTCTCCTTTCAATACAAGCTTGTGTGGACAATAATTTTAAAAATTACGGACGCTCTTCCTGTTTTATAGCAATCTTCCTATCACAGTGATAGGAATTTGTATCTAAGTAAGTCATTCAGGTTGATATCATGAGCCTTAGTTTTCTTATCGTTACTTGTTGGCAACTTGTACCATATTTTTATAAAACCTCCTCTTTCTAACTTTCTACTAATGTTGGTTTATTTGCAAAGTGGGTAACGAAAAAGACAAGCTCTAATTTTTTAAAACTAAACCCATAGCTACTGGTGTCATTTATTATTATTTTTTTAGGTTTAACCTCATTTCTCCCCGGTAACTGGGGCTGAGACGATGCCCTTCACGTTGCCTTTATATTGCCCCAAAGTATATGTTGCCTTTATATTGCCCCAAAGTATATGCTGCCTTCATATTGCCCTGTAGTATAGGTTGCCTTCTGAAGAGTGTAAAATCATTAATAACACTGAAAAGGAAATTTTAGCTTTTGATTGCCTCTTTGTTGAAAACATGACATACATATTTCATATAGGTGGTTTCAAATCTGAAAACCCTTTTGCCCTATCGTTCAAACTTTTTAAGCTATTTAGAAATTTGTGAATGCAATGGCAGAAGAAAGCGAAAAGAATGGTTTGGAGATAAACAAAAAGAAGTCATTTGTGATAGCATTTTCAAAAAAAGATGGAGACGAGATGTAAGCTATATATTACCTTAGTAGGGACTTTTCACCAAAGTAGTCTCCTTTCTTTAAAGCTCGAACTTCTTGAGGGTCATCTTGGCCAGTGACGTGTTGAAAAACTTTAACCTTTCAAAAGATCAATATAAGTAAACGTTATAATACTAGTCAACGTTTGTTGATCTAATGGTATTTTACAATTTGAGCAGAGAAACCGTGGCTCAATAGTTAGTGTGGTTGCACCGTATCCAAGGCTTGATCCCCCGAGAGGGCGAAAAGTATTTGGAGTTTCATAAAAGAAAAAGTCATTGGTTGGCGTCAGGAAGGGGGTTTGGGTAAGAAATTTCTCACATCCCAAACACAAATCCCTATGAAAGGCATCGTCTGAGGCCGAGTTACTGGGGAATATGACGTTAAAACCAAAACAAAACAAAAAAAGAGAGAAAATTTGCATTTGGTCATATTGGAGCACTGCGGTCATTGCATCATCACAGCATAATCTTTACTTAAACACTAAATATATGCCATTAATCCACTTGTTATAACCATCTAATCGAACTTAGTCTTTGTCTTCTTCTTTCTCTTAGCTGTTTAGTTCTATGTTTTGATTCAAGGGTGCAAAAAAATATTAACTGTCAAAAAAGGAGGCAGAAAAGACAAAGAGAGGCAAAAAACGTTTGCTTAAAATAGACGAGAAAGAGAATCATGATGGAAAAGCAAGCAACGATAGAAAATATTTAAGAATGAAAAAAGTGGATGAGGCTGAGTAGAGCAAACTGACATTTGCACACGGTTTGGAAAAAAAAGTTTGAAAGGAAAATTGGTTTCACATTGTATTGAATTATGCCTCTAGTGGTAACAAGACTCCTCTCACATCTCAATGATACAAGGTCTTTCCTTTCGTGTTAAACCTTGTTGCTTCTAGTCATAAAACATACAACTCAGTAATAATAAAAGAAATGCTGCCCTTAATGATCTGGTATGAATTTCATGTGAAAATCAATGTAATGCGGTGACCAAAATTGATACTAATTTTTCATACCACTAGACTACTTCTAGTCTCAAAGAAATATGGCAGAGTAGACCTTAATATATAGCATGTGTTATTTTGTTATTGTTTTTATTAATCGTACACTGTCAGGAAAAACAAAAGAAAAATAATAGCTTTTCCAAACTTGATTTTTACCAGTGCATATAGTTTTAACGGGAATTACTATTATTATTATTATTATTATTATTATTATTACAATCTACATACTACATAGTCTGTCACAGAAACCAACTATGGTCAAAGCCTGAATTATTGTCGTTTTAATAATTTTGTTAGTAAAATGTTTAATTTCAATTTTGCTACATCGAAGCCAATGCAAACTGCTTTCCTTAGTGAAGTCTACAATTGTATGTGTTCGGATGAAAAAAAAAGCCTCCATTATTATTATTGTCATCATTATTATTATTTCTGAATAGTTGAAAAGGATGTACAGATGTGTTGTAAACTGCTATCAACGGTGTCCTTTAAGAATGTGGTGCTCCCGAGCTTGAACTTGGATCCCTGGATTTAAAGTCTAGAGTGCTAATTGATATTATTATTATTATTTCTATCTTTGTAGAGGATGATACAATTCATTTGTTTAAAAAAAATACGATAAACGCTGCTGTCAACATGTGTCCTCATACCATACGACTTTGATATGTTTATTCATTCAAAAGTTATTATCTTTTTTACGTTATGGGCCTGTTGGGGATAAAATATGATGCTTTGGTTATAAAAAAGGATGTTACAGTGGTACTTTATGATCTTCAAATGAAGTAAATTTTGTATCGAATTAAGATAAAGCAATGAAAATCCCTACTCTATCAGTACTACACGAAGCAGACGCAAAGTGATCAATGATGAAGACTATCCGACAACAACAGCTTCGGTTCTTAGAACATGTGCTAAGTAAAGCTGGACTCGAAAACCTAGCATTGACAAGAAAAATAGAAGGCAAGAGGAGCAAGGAAAGACAGTGAATGACATACTTGGTAAGCATAAGCAAGGTAACAGGAAAGACTACCATAACTCTGCTTAGAAATTCAACAAACCGAAAGAAGTGGAAGATCATTATCGCCCAAGTCCTAGAAGGATATGGCACCCAGAGAAACAGACTCTATCAGACTGAACAATGATGACTATACATATTGCCTAGACATAGTGGCTCTGTGTAACTTTAAATGAGGAGCTCTTGAGCCTTGATATGACGTATAAAACATTTCACGAGAAGCATTCGGATGATCATCTTCTTGTGTGAATCTGAAAGATACCTCATCGTGATTCTCTCCGTCTTTACAATGATCTATATAAATTTGATCTTTTTGTTTTGTTAACTTATGGCAGTTGACAATCTTAAGGCTGTGTGAAAATGAAATCATTCTGAGAACCTCGTGGTTATACATCTTTAAATTTCTGGATGAGTTGATAGGAAATGGCCCTATAGTACTGGGTAATAATCTGATAATTGCAATGTTTAATGCAAAAGTATTTTATTTACAAAAAATTACCTCAATATTTTGTAATTTTGAAATGCTGATCTAAACGTACCTGAAATTGTCATTCTATGGAATTGAATGTCTATTAATTCACCATTTGATTCCGCCTTGGCCAGTGTGAAGCCCGGATAAGAAGGTCGGAGGATCGGAAGGCCGAAGGGTCGGAGGATCGGGCGTGGGGCTAGCAACATCACCCTGTAAAACCACAGCTTGCTACAGAAACGCCAGGAACAAAAGAGACTCCTACCCTGGGAGAGGAAGAGCGTTAATTAAGTGCACATTAAGAGCCTGACTCCCTTTCTATCAACTAAGACTATCCATGAGAAAGAAGAAATCTGAAGACCATGTATGAAACAGGAAAACACCACAAGTAGCGGCAGAAAAAAAGCGCTGCAGCCTCACTCTGATTCAAAGGGAGCGGCCTAGAAACAGCTGTGGAAGTAAACTCGAGGCTGACATCAAATAATTTGGAAGAAATTGGATACAGCTGGAGAGAGAAACCCAAGACAGAGAACTCTGGTGGACTGTTGTCTGAGGTATATACTTCAGGAGGAGTGATGGGCTTCAAAAAGTAAGTAAGCTTTGATATAATTTATTTGATATAATTTATTTGATATAATTTATTTGATATAATTTATTTGATATAATTTATTTGATATAATTTATTTGATATAATTTATTTGATATAATTTATTTGATATAATTTATTTGATATAATTTATTTGATATAATTTATTTGATATAATTTATTTAATATAATTTATTTGATATAATTTATTTGATATAATTTATTTTAAGTAGAAAATAATCGGTTTTCATCAAGTAAACAAAATTTACAAAAATAGAACAATTGAAAAAAAACAAAACATAAAAATCTATTAAATAAAATAATTGAAATTCATATAGTCATTTCAAGACGTAAGCAATTCGATTGGTGTAGATAATCACTAGTTCTTGCCAACAGTGTCAAATCTTTTTAACTAAGATGGCTATGGTTGAAAGATGGATGTATGAAACGTGAAACTGAATCAATGATAATAGGAGTGAATCGATTCTTTCATCTTTTGAAACAGCTCTTTCAAAGTAACCATGCATTCTCTGACTTTATATCTTTCTTCCTGTTTTGGTGTTAAAGCAGTGATTATCTTTCTGCCTAACAGTTTTGGTTTTTACAGGGTGTCGCTAGTAATTTCATAGCTTGTAAGACGTTCATGCGAATGTCCAACAATGGATTCTTTTTCACACTCATAAACGTATTTCAATGATTCATTATGTTTAGAGTTCAGTTTTAAGTAAGTAAGTAAGTAAGAAGATAATTAAGTAAGTAAGTAAATAAGTAAATAGGTAAGTAAGTGAATAAGTAATTCAGTAAATATGTAAATAAGTAAGTAAATAAGTAAATAAGTAAGTAAATAAGTAAGTAAATTAGTAAGTAACTAAATAAGTAAATAAGTAAGTAAGTAAATAAGTAAGTAAGTAAATAAATAAGTAAATAAGTGAGTAAATAAGTAAGTAAATAAGTAAGTAAATAAGTAAGCAAATAAGTAAGTAAGTAAGTAAGTGCATAAGTAAATAAATAAGTAAATAAATAAGTAAATAAGTAAGCAAATAAGTAAGTAAGTAAGTAAGTAAGTGCATAAGTAAATAAATAAGTAAGTAAATAAGTAAATAAATAAGTAAGTAAATAAGTAAATAAAGAAGTAAGTAAATAAGTAAATAAATAAGTAAATAAATATATACGGAAGTAAGTAAATAAGTAAGTAAGTACGTAAATAAGTAAGTAAATAAGTAAATACGAAAGTAAGAAAATAAGTACGTATTATTAACGTACATAAATAATACGTAAAAAATATAGAAAAGAATCGATATTTTATAAGAAAATTTGGAGCTGAACTATTAATTCAAAACAACGAAGAATAATCCTTCCATCCGTATCAAGAATAGGTTTGCAGAAATTGGGTTAGAAAGGAACAAAGTTTAATTCCTTGGTAGAATCTATCTTTTGAGAAGAGTGATGCATACGTTTATACAGCAGTCATTCGCCTTGTGCTACTATATGGGTTGGAGACGGCGTCCCTGAAAGGCAGAGGAGAGGGCTCTGGAAGCGACAGAGATGAAGATGTTGAGATGGATGTGTGGCATTTCACTCCTGGAGCACCGCACCAACGAAGACATTCGAAGGTTTGTTGGCGTCACAAACATATCCAACAAGACAAGGGAAGCAAGGTTGAAATGGAATGGGCACGTGATGAGGAGGAATAAAGAGAACCTGATAAAACAAGCGTGGCAGGCGACAGTCCAAGGGAAAAGGAGCAGAGGCAGGCAGAGGCTGAGATGGAGAGATGTTATAAGGGAGGACATAAGGCAAGTTGGAGCAGATCCGGAGGATTACAAGGAGCGCGGAAAGTGGCGCAGACTGTGTCGAGCGGCCGACCCGTCTTAGTGATGGAACAAGACCGCAAGAAGAAGAAGAAGAAGATGCATACTTCCTTAACTTCGGGTCAACCAACATGCGTGATGTATATCTTACCAACAATTTAAATCTACAGTTTAACTCTTAGCATGATTATAAAGGTAGTTTATAGAATACCTATTCTATTTAACAATGTTGCTGATGCGAAAAAGAGGAAATGGAAAGGAATTTTCAACGTCATCTCATTACCATTTTCAAATGTGATTGCTCACATCGTCATACATTAAAACATACATTTAGTAATAACGTAATGCCACTTTGTAATATATATTGCTGCATCTTTTATTAACTTAAAAAGAAATTTTTATATCAAATATTATAAACCAATACTTTTTCCAACTCAGAAATTTTGCTACAGTTTAATGGTCCTACATATAAAGTGTTTGAAGATGTTTGAGCATAAAATATTGTTATTTTCTCATGAACAAAAATGCCAACGATGATACATTGGCATTTAAAATGTTTCAAGATTTAAGAACATGAAATATTGTAGTATGCCCATAAGCAAAAGCCCAAAGATGGTATGATAATACTCACAGATCAATATAAGACACAACCAAATGTCTCAAAATGGAATTAGCATACATGCCAAAAATTATTTTGATTCTTTGCTTCTTTTTCTATTTCTTACGATGAAAACGAATACATTTTTAAAAATAATACTTACTTACTACTTCACTTTCTTTTTGAAACCCGAAGTTACACCATTGTTTATGATTCAATTGTTATGGATTTTACACCTACTATAGTTTAAGTTTGTTTTCTAGACAGGTGAATATTGAAAAAAACCAAAATACTGATTACTTTTTCGCAAGACAATATTTTTAACTTGTACTAAATCTAAATGGTTGATCAGTTACTTTTTTTCCTGCTTATCTACCTGCCTACCTACCTACTTACTTATTTACTTATTTACTTATTTACTTATTTACTTATTTACTTATTGACTTATTGACTTATTGACTTATTGACTTATTGACTTATTGACTTATTGACTTATTGACTTATTGACTTATTTACTTATTTACTTATTTACTTATTTACTTATTTACTTATTTACTTATTTACTTATTTACTTATTTACTTATTTACTTATTTACTTATTTACTTATTTACTTATTTACTTATTTACTTATTTACTTATTTACTTATTTACTTATTTACTTATTTACTTATTTACTTATTTACTTATTTACTTATTTACTTATTTACTTATTTACTTATTTACTTATTTACTTATTTACTTATTTACTTATTTACTTATTTACTTATTTACTTATTTACTTATTTACTTATTTACTTATTTACTTATTTACTTATTTACTTATTTACTTATTTACTTATTTACTTATTTACTTATTTACTTATTTACTTATTTACTTATTTACTTATTTACTTATTTACTTATTTACTTATTTACTTATTTACTTATTTACTTATTTACTTATTTACTTATTTACTTATTTACTTATTTACTTATTTACTTATTTACTTATTTACTTATTTACTTATTTACTTATTTACTTATTTACTTATTTACTTATTTACTTATTTACTTATTTACTTATTTACTTATTTACTTATTTACTTATTTACTTATTTACTTATTTACTTATTTACTTATTTACTTATTTACTTATTTACTTATTTACTTATTTACTTATTTACTTATTTACTTATTTACTTATTTACTTATTTACTTATTTACTTATTTACTTATTTACTTATTTACTTATTTACTTATTTACTTATTTACTTATTTACTTATTTACTTATTTACTTATTTACTTATTTACTTATTTACTTATTTACTTATTTACTTATTTACTTATTTACTTATTTACTTATTTACTTATTTACTTATTTACTTATTTACTTATTTACTTATTTACTTATTTACTTATTTACTTATTTACTTATTTACTTATTTACTTATTTACTTATTTACTTATTTACTTATTTACTTATTTACTTATTTACTTATTTACTTATTTACTTATTTACTTATTTACTTATTTACTTATTTACTTATTTACTTATTTACTTATTTACTTATTTACTTATTTACTTATTTACTTATTTACTTATTTACTTATTTACTTATTTACTTATTTACTTATTTACTTATTTACTTATTTACTTATTTACTTATTTACTTATTTACTTATTTACTTATTTACTTATTTACTTATTTACTTATTTACTTATTTACTTATTTACTTATTTACTTATTTACTTATTTACTTATTTACTTATTTACTTATTTACTTATTTACTTATTTACTTATTTACTTATTTACTTATTTACTTATTTACTTATTTACTTATTTACTTATTTACTTATTTACTTATTTACTTATTTACTTATTTACTTATTTACTTATTTACTTATTTACTTATTTACTTATTTACTTATTTACTTATTTACTTATTTACTTATTTACTTATTTACTTATTTACTTATTTACTTATTTACTTATTTACTTATTTACTTATTTACTTATTTACTTATTTACTTATTTACTTATTTACTTATTTACTTATTTACTTATTTACTTATTTACTTATTTACTTATTTACTTATTTACTTATTTACTTATTTACTTATTTACTTATTTACTTATTTACTTATTTACTTATTTACTTATTTACTTATTTACTTATTTACTTATTTACTTATTTACTTATTTACTTATTTACTTATTTACTTATTTACTTATTTACTTATTTACTTATTTACTTATTTACTTATTTACTTATTTACTTATTTACTTATTTACTTATTTACTTATTTACTTATTTACTTATTTACTTATTTACTTATTTACTTATTTACTTATTTACTTATTTACTTATTTACTTATTTACTTATTTACTTATTTACTTATTTACTTATTTACTTATTTACTTATTTACTTATTTACTTATTTACTTATTTACTTATTTACTTATTTACTTATTTACTTATTTACTTATTTACTTATTTACTTATTTACTTATTTACTTATTTACTTATTTACTTATTTACTTATTTACTTATTTACTTATTTACTTATTTACTTATTTACTTATTTACTTATTTACTTATTTACTTATTTACTTATTTACTTATTTACTTATTTACTTATTTACTTATTTACTTATTTACTTATTTACTTATTTACTTATTTACTTATTTACTTATTTACTTATTTACTTATTTACTTATTTACTTATTTACTTATTTACTTATTTACTTATTTACTTATTTACTTATTTACTTATTTACTTATTTACTTATTTACTTATTTACTTATTTACTTATTTACTTATTTACTTATTTACTTATTTACTTATTTACTTATTTACTTATTTACTTATTTACTTATTTACTTATTTACTTATTTACTTATTTACTTATTTACTTATTTACTTATTTACTTATTTACTTATTTACTTATTTACTTATTTACTTATTTACTTATTTACTTATTTACTTATTTACTTATTTACTTATTTACTTATTTACTTATTTACTTATTTACTTATTTACTTATTTACTTATTTACTTATTTACTTATTTACTTATTTACTTATTTACTTATTTACTTATTTACTTATTTACTTATTTACTTATTTACTTATTTACTTATTTACTTATTTACTTATTTACTTATTTACTTATTTACTTATTTACTTATTTACTTATTTACTTATTTACTTATTTACTTATTTACTTATTTACTTATTTACTTATTTACTTATTTACTTATTTACTTATTTACTTATTTACTTATTTACTTATTTACTTATTTACTTATTTACTTATTTACTTATTTACTTATTTACTTATTTACTTATTTACTTATTTACTTATTTACTTATTTACTTATTTACTTATTTACTTATTTACTTATTTACTTATTTACTTATTTACTTATTTACTTATTTACTTATTTACTTATTTACTTATTTACTTATTTACTTATTTACTTATTTACTTATTTACTTATTTACTTATTTACTTATTTACTTATTTACTTATTTACTTATTTACTTATTTACTTATTTACTTATTTACTTATTTACTTATTTACTTATTTACTTATTTACTTATTTACTTATTTACTTATTTACTTATTTACTTATTTACTTATTTACTTATTTACTTATTTACTTATTTACTTATTTACTTATTTACTTATTTACTTATTTACTTATTTACTTATTTACTTATTTACTTATTTACTTATTTACTTATTTACTTATTTACTTATTTACTTATTTACTTATTTACTTATTTACTTATTTACTTATTTACTTATTTACTTATTTACTTATTTACTTATTTACTTATTTACTTATTTACTTATTTACTTATTTACTTATTTACTTATTTACTTATTTACTTATTTACTTATTTACTTATTTACTTATTTACTTATTTACTTATTTACTTATTTACTTATTTACTTATTTACTTATTTACTTATTTACTTATTTACTTATTTACTTATTTACTTATTTACTTATTTACTTATTTACTTATTTACTTATTTACTTATTTACTTATTTACTTATTTACTTATTTACTTATTTACTTATTTACTTATTTACTTATTTACTTATTTACTTATTTACTTATTTACTTATTTACTTATTTACTTATTTACTTATTTACTTATTTACTTATTTACTTATTTACTTATTTACTTATTTACTTATTTACTTATTTACTTATTTACTTATTTACTTATTTACTTATTTACTTATTTACTTATTTACTTATTTACTTATTTACTTATTTACTTATTTACTTATTTACTTATTTACTTATTTACTTATTTACTTATTTACTTATTTACTTATTTACTTATTTACTTATTTACTTATTTACTTATTTACTTATTTACTTATTTACTTATTTACTTATTTACTTATTTACTTATTTACTTATTTACTTATTTACTTATTTACTTATTTACTTATTTACTTATTTACTTATTTACTTATTTACTTATTTACTTATTTACTTATTTACTTATTTACTTATTTACTTATTTACTTATTTACTTATTTACTTATTTACTTATTTACTTATTTACTTATTTACTTATTTACTTATTTACTTATTTACTTATTTACTTATTTACTTATTTACTTATTTACTTATTTACTTATTTACTTATNAATGTGGGTTTTTCACCCATCCATCACTAGATGGTGTGTAACCACTCGATACTTACTTACTTACGTATTTACTTACTTATTTATGTATGCCCTTTGGCATACATAACAATGCCCTTTGGCATACATAACAACATGGCTCTTTTTGCCTGTGCGTTGTTGTTTTTGTCACCAAACAGGGCAATAACAAATATCCAGTCTGTATTCAATGCTGCAATACCAGAATTAGTGCTAGTACTAAGACATCTTCCAATGTATTGTTAGTTATCAGACTGGGAGTGGGGAGTGCTGTAGATATGAGTTGTTGTATGACAACAACAACCGCTTGAGCAATGTGCCTTTCCTCACTGATTGTGAGGCGCCACTTGCAAGGTTGAAGTGATATTTCCATTTTTATTTGGTTATTTTATCTCATACTTGTGGCTACAGTACATGTGCCTGCATTCAACTTTCTTGGCTTGTTGTTGGGCGCTGAATGTGGGTTTTTCACCCATCCATCACTAGATGGTGTGTAACCACTCGATACTTACTTACTTACGTATTTACTTACTTATTTACTTACTTACTTATTTAATAAAAAACGTCATAAAACCACCTTTTTATCAAAAAATCAGTTTGCATTATATAATGTCTATGTTTTAGTAGGTCAATAAATGGTCACCAATCTCGCCGTCACAGCGCTATGAAAAATTGTTTGTGAAACTCTAAAAAAAATTTAATTAACTGGGATATTTTTTAATATCACTTATTTTTAATACCGTTTTGTTTAATCCCTTGTTAATTATGGAAACGAATTTTTTTAGGGCTATCTATATTGACAAGATTTTTACTGTAAACAAACGTATAAGAATTAATTGTTAAATCGACCACTTAAGCAATGTTATTAATTTAGTACGACATGCTAAAAAAAGCAGATGTTTTTACATTTTTTCACGATAGGTGAAATCTACAAAAACTAATTGTCTTCTTAATGGGACCAGAGTATTTACTTCAAAGTAAAGAAAAATCTATCTGAAAAAGACCATCAAATTAATAAAAATTAATCCATCTATTCATCTATTTATCTATCTATCTATCTATCTATCTATCTATCTATCTATCTATCTATCTATTCTTCTGTCTAACAATCAATCAATCAATCTATCTTTTTATCTATCCATCTATCTATCTATCTATCTATCTATCGATCAATCTATCAATCTATCAATCTATCAATCTATCAATCTATCAATCTATCAATCTATCAATCTATCAATCTATCAATCTATCAATCTATCAATCTATCAATCTATCAATCTATCAATCTATCAATCTATCAATCTATCAATCTATCAATCTATCAATCTATCAATCTATCAATCTATCAATCTATCAATCTATCAATCTATCAATCTATCAATCTATCAATCTATCAATCTATCAATCTATCAATCTATCAATCTATCAATCTATCAATCTATCTATCTATGTAAAAGTATTGTTTTTCTTCATGTAATTACAACATTGTTATAGATAATGTAACTTAGTAATCTTATTCTGACCTACTTTTGGAGAGATACTTCTCCTATCAGCTGGCTACTAAACCTCTTTTATATGTCGACATTATGGACCTATGTAGTGACACAAACGACATTGTGAGGACTGTTTCGTCTCTTATCTTAATGAATCAAAGCCTTCTTTGCGTCAAAGGATGAATATATTTTGGATAAAATTTATGTTTATCTACGATGTATTTTTATCCAAGTCCGATTCTTGTACAAGTGATGCACATTCTACCAACGAACTAGGACTGCAAAATTAGTTTGGAGAAAATAAGTGATTCTCACATGGGAGAATTCTCCTTTCAAATGGCAAGGTATCAAGCAGGCCAAAGAACTCTTTCCAACTGCAAAGGCAAAACCATCTCAACGATAGAATAAAGGAATCGCTACTAATACCCCTTCAGCAGCAAATCATTTCATTGGAAAAACAATTCAACTAGAAACACAGCATTACCAAGAAGCTCCTAGGTGGACATAAATTACAAGCTCAGTCAATAGAGGAACCAAAAACAAAGGTACCAATGCGGAAGAGCATCACAACAGAAAAGTTAGGAAAAAAAATGACCAAAGAAAAAAGTCCCAGGAAACTTACCTTCAAGGGCCAACAAAACCGGAACATAATTATACCAACGTCAAAGGTCAAAGAGCACAAGATACAAGTAATTAAGTATCCAGGAACCATGAAATACCGAAAACATAGTGCGAAAATCGATTTTTTAAATCTTCTAATTGATGATGAAGAAAGAAAGCAATTTGGAAGCAGTAAGGGAGGAAAATGAGAAGCACCCTATTTTTAAAGCAAAATAAAAGATTAGGAAGGTCAACTTGAAAGAAATCACAGGACTTAGAAAAAGTTAGCATACAAATGGTATTTGCACCCACGTTGAAATGAAAATACAGCAGGTAACAAATAAACCTGGCTAATGTTACAGTAATATTATTGTTTTCTATGCTGGCACCAACAGCATCCAGAATTCTGCTCCTAAGATATTTGTCCAAGACACCATGAAAACTTTGAATACGATTCAGCAACAAAATCTAGCAATTAAGTTCTCTACTCATTATTATTGATAAGAAAAGAGAATAACAAAAACTTGTTGTCTACAAGTTAAGATGTCCAGGCTGCTCTGCCAGCTATGTTGGGGAGAACCACTCGACATATGCAATCTCGATTCAAAGAACACCTTCAAAGGGAAAGACCTATGAGAATCCATCTGGAACTCTGTAATTCCACCTTAATAGAAGAAAATGTAGACATTTAAAAGTCATCAGTAAGAGGAGAGGGCCATTTGTTAACTTTAGAAGCTTTTCTTATCCGGGAGGAAGCCTGCAATAAATACGGGGGATGAGTAGAGGTCGCGAGAGCTTAAGGTTAAGTTGTTGTCGGGTCCTTGGCCTCTAGTCGTCATTTGTCTCTATTGCGGGTGCAGTAGAGTTAGGTGTTAGTTGTTAGTCTCTGTACACTATGTCTTTTGTAGTGTTTAAGTCTCGTAAGTGTTTTGCGTATTGTTTTAGATTACTGACGATGAGTGTAAACTCGAACAATTTTGTAGGCAACAAATGTTGATTCCTTCTCTACATAATAACAAAAACGTGGAATTATTTTTTCAATCGAGGGAAGAAAAATTCTGTACAAATGGTTTTGCCTATTTGCGTAATATTAACATTCATTTTTCAAATTTTTGGAAGGAAGAACTTCACTTTATCATGATCAATGTACACCAAAATTTGTACGTAGAATAAGTAACATTGTACAATAGAGCTAGGATTGTGACAGATTATTACTGTAATATTATTAGGTGCTTATAAAGCAACCAACGACAATATGGAAAGTAATAAAGTTGGAAAAGAAGTAAAAGATAAATAATAATAATAATAATAATAATAATAATAATAATAATAGTAATAAAAATAATAATAAAATACTAAAAAAAAAATAATAATAATTCGGTGTTAGGTTGTCGATTCCTAGCGCCAAACGAGTATACTAATAGGCACAACCGTGTAGGTCAATATATTCATTGGAAAATGTGTAGCTACTATGAAATTGAAATTGTTGAAAAATGGTACGAACACCAACCCTTACCAGAAATAGACATCCTACAAGTAACCATATTATGGAATTTCCTAATAAGAACGGATCGAAGGATTCAGGCTAACAGACCAGACACTCTCATAAAGGATAGATTCACCAAACAGTGCCAGATGATTGATATAAGTGTCCCACCCGACAACAACATCACTACCAAAGAGTTTCAAAAGCTGGGTAAATATAAAGACTTAGAAATCGAGGTCAGTGGGTTGTGGAACATGAGAACGAAGATAATACCGGTTATTGTAGAAGCCCTTGGTATGGTGAAGAAGGGCTCGAAAATACGTCGATGTAATTCAGGGAAATATTTAATTGCCAGAAATCCAGAAAATAGTTTTAAACTAAACGAAACATATTCTCAGAAAAGCACTTTCTCTATAAAGAAATCGAAAAACTAGAAAACTATAAAGCATACATGAGCGACATAATACCTCAGGTTATGAGTAATAACCCGGTGTGGGGGTTCTTGGGGGTTCTTGGGAGTGTGACGAAAAATTTCACAAAATACATGGAAAAGATTGAGATCAACATCGTCGAAGTCCAGAAAACAATACTATTAGGAACAGCTAGGATTCTGCGAAAGGTATTTGAGCACTGAAAGGGAAAGACTATGATGAGAGACCTTTGGTTACTGGTTGTAACCGGCTCTCTCACACAGAGAGAACGGCTTAAGATCTGTCAGTACATTAGTTGCAAATTGATGATAAAAATAATGGAAACTTTTTATTTTTTCATCCGAACACATACAATTACAAACCTCACCGATCAAGGTAGTTTGCATTTGTTTGCCTATTTAACAAAATTAAATATTTTACCAACAAAATTAATAAAACGAGAATAATTCAGGGTTTGTCCATGGTTGGTTTCTACGACAGAATATGTAGTATGTAGAGCAAATGATTATATCAGGAAGTTTGGTGGAAATAAAGTGCTCATTGTTGTTGTCGATGTTCAAAGCGTTGCACATTTCACTTAAAGTAATATAAGATTGACCGAATATAGCTAAATAGCTAATGGAAAGATTTACAAAGCTAACTTTTGAAAAGCTGGAATGTAGGCCCAGTAGATTATGACAACGATGGAGGAGAGCTAGGTGGTGTTGAGGTTGTGTATGGGAATACTGAGGATGTAGAAGAGAAAGCTGAAGATGTGGTGGTAAATGAGGAAGCTGGTTGGGATGAAGCTTTTGTTAACGAAGAAGATATTCTAGATATGAAGAATGCTATTATTGAGGAACTGTCTAATGTGAAGCATACTCTTATGTCTGAAAGGGAGCCTTTATTAAAATTGCGACATACACACAAATATGAGACCATTTTTGAAATAGCAAATGACGTTGCCAATCGATTCTTTAATGAAATAGATACTGACCTCACTGAAGTTAATCAACTATTATATGCAACACGGAAAGTCATTCAAGAACAATGTGGGCTTAAGACAGAAAGGAAGAGGAATAATACCAGGAAACGTAGTAAGCCAAAATGGCTAATGTATATGGAAAATGAAATAGATAGCTTTAGGAAAGAAATCTCTTTGTTGGAGGAATTACAAGGTGATAGAGAAATAAGGTCCAAAAAAGACAGGAAATTACTGAGAAAGTATAGAGTTGAACACAGGAACAAATCCCCAGCACAAAGGAAGAATTAAAACAGAAACTTCAAGTCAAAGCCTAAAGATTACGTAGATTCGATAAACGTAACAAATTTTTTAGACAGAATAAGATATTTGAAACAGACGCTAAGAAATTCTACAGGGAAGTTGCCAAAGATACTATATCCGTAGAAGAGGTACCAACAAAAGACAGAGTTGGGAATGGGAGAATTTTGGAAGTTAGGGGAAATGAGAAAGCTCGCAATGAGAATGCTGATTGGATAAGAAAATTAAAGGATGATAACAAGGAATTACAAGAATAGGAATGGAAAAATATAATGACTCAAGTACAAGAAGCAGTTAGAAAGCCACACAAATGGAAGACCCCTGGAATTGAAAAAATACCTAACTTTTGGCTTGATCCATTTCCCTCCTTACAGTCTAAATTAGCAGTAAACCTTAATATCATTGCAATAAATCCGGACCAAATACCAACATGGTTCTGCCAGGGCACAACATATCTCCTAGCAAAAAATCCCGAAACTGACAACCCGAAAAACTATTGACCTATTACCTGCCTTTCCACTACCTATGAACTCTTGACCTCTATTCTTATAGAAAAGGCATATAAACACCTAGAAGAACAAAATGTCTTTCACATTGAGCAAAAGGGTTTCTTAAGAGATGCAATGGATATAAAGACCAATTGCATATTAATAAAATGATTCCAGAGAAAGTTCACTTAAAACATAAGAACTTAAGCACAGCATGCATTGGCTACCAGAAGGCTCTCGATAGTGTTTCTCACTTATTGATGATGAGAACTTTAGAAATATACAAAGCGCCACCGGTACTTAGTGATTTTCTAAGAACTAGTGTGACTTTATGGAAAACAAACCTCTCTCACAATAGTGGAACTTTTACTTCAAATGGCATGAAAAATTAAATATGGAATCTTTCAAGGTGACTCGCTTTCCCCTCTTCTTTTCTCTCTTGCACTTTTTCCTCTTTCTAAAATCCTGAATGACACAGCCTATGGATACAAGGTCAATAATAGGAAAATAAACCACTTGTTTTACATAGATGACTTAAAGTTACACGCTCGCAACGATGGCGAAGTTGAAGGATTTCTGAAAAGTGTTAAGTCGTTTAGTGATGACATAGGAATAGAATTTGGGCTAGATAAATGTGTGAAGGGGACGTTTGTGCGTGGAAAGTTGACCACTACTGAGAATGTTGTTTTAGATGATGTAACAGTGATAAAAGAACTTGAACAGGAAAGTACGTACAAATATCTTGGAGTGAATGAGGATGATGGCATACAGCATGGAACAGTGAAGGAGAAAATTAGAAAAGAGTGTTTGAGAAGGGTGAGGTTGAGGGCGATTATGAAAACAGAACCGAATTCCAAAAATCGGATTACTGCAATTAATACAATGGCAATACCGATTGTTACTTATAGTTTTAATGTTATTAATTGGAATATGAATGAGCTTAACCGATTAGACACAAAGATTAGGAAACAACTAACATGTAATAGAATGCACTATTCAAAATCAGATGTCGACAGGCTGTATGTACCAAGAAACAAAGGAGGACGGGGCATGATCCAGCTCGAGCTCTCATACCAAACATCTACTATTGGGCTCGCTGAATACCCTGACGATTGCATGGTGAAACTTGTACATTCTCACAAAAATTCGAATACCTTCTCTCTATTTCTAAAGAATTGAATAAATCCTTTAGAGAATCGGAACTGGATATTGAAAATGTAAATAAAGAGCGTACACCCACACCCATAACTAAAAAGACAAAACGAAAAGCAAAGGATTTTGGACTTAAACGGTTAGAACATAAGTGGTAAGAAAAAACCTCTCCACTGACAGTTTGTGATGCGAAACAGAAATGCTGATGTTGATGAAAACGCACCCCATCAGTGGCTGAGCAGCTCTGGGCTGAAAGGGAAGACTGAGGGTGTTATACTTGACGCACAGAAGCAGAGTTTGTTCACCCGTAATTACCAAGCAAATATCCTTCATAACGGTACCGATTCAAAAAGCATATTTTGCGAGGAAAAGCTTGAATCTGCTGATCATCTTGTCCCTTGATACCCAATATTAACACCAAATGGATATAGGAACAGACATGGAAGGGTCGGTCAGTACTTGCACTGGAAAATATGCAAAGAGTACTCAATAGAAACCAACACAAACTGGTGCTAGCACCACCCTGAACCAGTCACCGATGGCAACGATGTTACTATTTTATGGGATTTTTTTATCCACACAGATCGAACAATTCAGGCAAATCGCCCTTACATTGTGATCAGAGATAATAAAAGAACACCTGTTTTTTTATCGATATGAGTGTACCATCTGAGAGGATTATCGCAGCTGAGGTTTTTGAAAAGTTAAGCAGGTATAAAGTTCTAGAAATGGAAGTTGAATAAATGTGGCACAAAATTCTTGCCTGTAGTAGTCGGAGCATTAGGACTTATAAAAAAGGGTACCCAAGATTTGCTAGACAAATTCCAGGTAGATCATCTCTTCAAGAAGTTCAAAATATGGTTTTAAATAGCACAGTATACATTTTAAGGCGAGCCTTGAGTATTTAAATAAAACAATTTTGAAAAAGTATTTCGTCGCTGCTGATGTTCGAGTTGTGAATTTGTTTTTTGTTTTTTGTTATTAATTTTTCCGAAAAAATGTTTTCTTTTTTTAAAATTTTTGTATTACTTATGATGTGTATTATGTCCCCATTGATGTTCCAGGTTGTCTCGTTCTATGTTGCTTTTATTCTTTTATATAGATTTTTTTGTCCTTCACCTTTATACACTCAGTACATAATTTCAATCACTCTTGGTAACTGGAAATTAACCGGTGTTTTCCCTTTGCCACAACTAAGTCCAGGTCACACTTGGGTAAGTTGTAGTACTTGTTAGCTCTTCCAGGGACTACGAAGTACCGGGTTGGCATCCGGCGCTGGTAAGTCTGTCTCATGTCAAGATGAGGTCATTGGCCTTGGTCGGCACCCATCAAATGAGAAAGTACACTCAGAACAATAAACTAATAAATTCGCGTGAACTGAATATACCACGTGGCATCTAGCACGGAATATTCAGCCCTTTGGCAGCAAGACTAAAATGCTCCCTATGAAAATTATGAAAACCAGAAGTAAAATATCATGCCACATCGTCTGTCGCGTGGGTAAACAAGGGACGCGTTCCCAAAGGGAGCTGAACCAGCTTCGGGGTCGAAAAATGTACTACTGAATCGGCAACCTCTTGCAATGAAAACTCTGTTGTTTACAATACACAGGTGAACCTATAAGCTGGCTCAACTAGAGATACACCATCTAAGAAAAAAGCTAAACAAACCGCCAAAGGTGGAGCAGAGAGGATTTAGAGAAGTGATGTATGTTTTCTATACGTCTGTAGAAAAACCAGAAGGGAGTCACATTAAAAATACTTTTATTATTTGGAGAAACCGTAACATGAGAGTCAGAATGAACTTTGACGGCAATAGATTAGCAAATGTTTGGCTTGATATCTTAATAAAGAGAGACTGACTGATTTTGAACTTCTCGAAATTAAAGATATGGAAAAAGCTGATAATGCGGAGATAGATGCTAGAGATGTTGATGTTAGGGTAGGTGAGGACTTAAAATCTGGTTTAGAAGAAGATCAGTTAAGAGTACTGGATGACATTCCAGCTGATCAAGATTCTGAAGAGGAATTTGAAGTAGGTAACAGAAACCAAAATGTAAGACATGATACTATTGATAATAATGCTAGCATGCTCCTTATGAGAATAAATGCCAAAACTAGTTGCAATGAAGAAACAGGAAAGAATCGCGACACTAAGGAAAAAACTCATGAAGATGAGTTGAATGGTTTTAAAAATGAGTTTCTTGAAATTATAGCAAAGTTTGAGGCCACAAGTATAAATGAGCGTGAAAGCTTAACGAAGATAAAAGTGAAAAAATCACAGAAAACATTTTTAACAATGGCAAACTTAATTATACAGGAACTCTGTGATGACATTGACCTAGATATGAACGATCTCAACACCATTTTGTATGCAAGTGCAAAAACTATCGGGATTAAGTTTGGAATTAAGACTAAGAGACCAAGAAGACAAAATTAACGTAAAAACCCAAAATGGAAAGCTCACATTGAAAGTGAAATCGAAACGTTAAGAAGTGAGATGTCATAACTAACTGAATTTTAAAGAAATAGCAAACCAAAAGCAAGTAAAGCTAGAAAGGTTGTAAGGAAGTATAAGATCGCAAATTCCAGAGTGGAACAAACAAGAGTGGAAAAATATCACTCTAACGGAATTGAGAGCAGCATTTGTCAAATCCCCCAAATGGAAGCCACCTGGAATTGATAAAGTTCCGAACTTTGGGTTAAGTATTCTATCTTCCTCCATTTCCAAACTCACAACCTTACTGAATGAAATTATGCATAAACCTGAAAAAAAACCAGAATGGCTGTGCGAAGGAACAACATATTTACTGGCCAAGAATAATGAAACGAACGATGCCAAAGATTACCGGCCAATTACATGTCTGTCCACAAACTTTTAACATCAGTCATAACAGACAGAACTGATATACACCTGGAGCAAAACATCCTTTTTTCTCTCGAACAGAAACGATGAAGATGCGGATCGTACGGGTGCAAGAATCAATTGCTAATAAACAAAATGCTTCATGAAAATTGCCAAAAAAATAAAAAGGAATATGAGTTATGCATGGATTGACCACAAAAGAGCATTTGATAGAGTTCCACACGACTGGATCCTTACGTCTTCAGAATTATTTAAGGTATCTGCCAAAGCTATCAGTTTTTTGAAACACAGTATGAAAAATTGGAAGACACGTTTAATTCTTATGCATGAGAATGGTACATTGACTAGTGATAGCATCAAGATTAACAGAGGGATCTTCCAGGGAGACTCGCTATCTCCACTACTATTCTGCATCTCGTTAAAAACTCTATCACTTGAACTGAACTCTTTTAGATACGGATATAAGATAGAGTCTGAAAAATTATCCCATTTGTTTTACATGGATGATTTGAAATTGTATGCAAAAGATGATAACGAACGTGAAGGACTGTTGAGGATAGTGAAAGGTTCCAATGATGATATCGGTATGGAGTTTGGGTTGAGGAAGTGTGCCAAAGCTACTTTTATAAAAGGCAAATTGGTGATGACTAACAATGTTAGACTTGATGGGGAAACAATGATTAAAGATCTGGAACAGGAGAATGTGTACAAATACCTTGGTGTTGACGAATCCAATGAGATCCAACATGCTTCAGTGAAATAAAAACTTTAGAGCTTTTAAGAAAGACGCGAGTGATTTTCAAGACCAAGCTAAATTCCAAAAACCGAGTCACGGCGTACAACACATTAGCTGCCCCTGTCATCATACACAGCTTCAAAATCACTGATTGGAACCATATCAAAATAAGAAGACTTCAATGTCATTGATTGGAACCATACCAAAATAAAAAGACTAGATACTAAGATTAGGAAATTACTGACAAGTTATAACATGCATTACCCAAAAGCCGATGTTGAATGTCTTTATCTCCCCAGAAAATCCGGTGGGAGAGAGTTGACACAACTCAAACTTTCTTACAAGACGTCCACAATTGGCCTTTTCCGACATATGGATCTATCGGAAGATTGGATGTTGCAGTTCGTATTTAGCCAGGAGAATAAAAAGGTTCCATTCTGTTGTTAAGGAAGCGAAACGGTTTGCGCGAGAGCTAGACCTTGATTTGGAAATGGAGGTAGAAGTGGAATTGCCTGTCAAAACCACTTCATGATCAATATGTACTTCAAAGCCAGAAAACTGACGTTGATTTAGAAGACACCCATCAGTGGCTGAGAATTGCTGGTCTGAAGGCAGAGACGGAAGGGTTGATTGTCCCTTCTCAAGATTAAGCACTCTTTACGAGGAAGTATCAGGCGAATGTGATTCATAATGGTGCAAACGGGAAGTGTAAGTTTTGTAACAATTGTACTGAAACCATTGATCATCTCATTTGTTCACCTGCTGTTCCGTCCTTGTGACAAATGAGTATACCAACAGACATAATCATGTCGGTCAATATATACACTGAAAAATCTGTAACCGCTATAACATCAGAACAACGGACATGTGGTATGAGCATAAACCTCTATCTGTTCTTGAAAAGTCAAATGTGACTATACTATGAAACTTCCCGATAAGAACTGACAGAACCATACACGCTACTAGGCCGGACATTGTTATCAAGGACAAGCTGAGTAAAACGTGTATAATGATTGATATGAGTATACCATCTTACAACAACGTATCTGCAAAAGAATTTAAAAATGTCAGCAAATATAAAGACCTTGAAACTGAAGTGTCGAAAATGTGGAAAATGAAAACGAAAACAATTCCTGTCATAATTACGGCATTTGGCATGGTTAAAAAGGGAACGATATGTAAACGATATCCCAGAAAAATTATGACTCACTGAAATACAAAATATAGTGTTAAATAGTACTGCCCATATCCTTAAAAGAACTCTTTCAATCTGATAGAAGATCAATGACAGCTATAAAACATATACTGTAAAATGAATTTTTTCACCTTAATTTTTATTCCAATTTTAAATATTTTTATCTGATAATTTGTAGCATCTTTGTAATATTTTTATATTATTACCTGTTTCACAATTTCTTATACACATCTTAATACCTTCAAACATAAAGAAGGAGAAACGTCAAGGAAGCATACATCCACAAACGGTTTGGTACCCTAGGTTATAGGTAATATCCCATTGTTATGGGGTTCTCAAACAAAAGTACTTATTTACGAAAAATAGCTAAAATAATAATAGTGACAATGCACAGAATGAATCATCCTAAAGTAGATGTAGATATATCTGCCAAGAAAGGAAGGAGAAAGAGGGCTGATTCATTTAGAATATACTAACAAGACAAGCACCATAGGTCTAGAAATGTACCTAAAGGAAATATAAGATAAGCTGTTGTAAATATGTAATTATTGTATTTGTAATTGTAAATATTGCATGTAAATATTGCACTAGTTCAAAAATCTGCCTTGTTGGGAGCAGCTAGAATCCTCCGAAAGGTACTTGACATGTAAAATGTGAAAGAAACCTGTTGACCCCTGGCTATTTGTTTTAGCTCGCCCAACAGGAAATTATCGGCAATTTTCCAGCCAGAGAAAAAGCTAAATTTCATATAATAATGATAATAAAAATGATGATAATAATAATAATAATAATAATAATAATAATAATAAAAATAATAAAAATATTAATAATATATCCGCTTATTATGGAAACTTAAGACTCAGGTTATAACAACCCTTATTGGAGCAATCGGAACGATACCATCATAGTTCTAACAAGACTAGAAATATTACAAAAATCAGCATACAAATAAACAGACAGCCAAACAGACAAATACACAAACAAATAGATAAACAGACAAACAGACCATCAGACCAACAGACCAACAGACAAACAGACCGACAGAGAAACAGAGAAACAGAGAAACAGAGAAACAGAGAAACAGAGAAACAGACAAACAGACAAATAGACAAATAGAGAAACAGAGAAACAGAGAAACAGACAAACAGACAAACAGAGAAACAGAGAAACAGAGAAACAGAGAAACAGAGAAACAGAGAAACAGACAAACAAAGAAACAGACGAACAAAATCGGGTACTGTTATCTGCACACACCGAAAGCAACTGTAAAAAAGCGTGAATGGGATGGATATGGTTTAAACTGAGAAATCTTTTATACNACAGAGAAACAGAGAAACAGAGAAACAGAGAAACAGACAAACAGACAAACAGACAAATAGACAAATAGACAAATAGAGAAACAGAGAAACAGAGAAACAGACAAACAGAGAAACAGAGAAACAGAGAAACAGAGAAACAGAGAAACAGAGAAACAGAGAAACAGAGAAACAGAGAAACAGAGAAACAGAGAAACAGACAAACAGAGAAACAGAGAAACAGAGAAACAGAGAAACAGACAAACAAAGAAACAGACGAACAAAATCGGGTACTGTTATCTGCACACACCGAAAGCAACTGTAAAAAAGCGTGAATGGGATGGATATGGTTTAAACTGAGAAATCTTTTATACCAGAAAACGAAGTTATCATATAAATATTAAAAAGTTGCCCAAGCATTGACGTTTATTATTTTAAATAAAGTTCACTTGAATTAAAAGTTAAAGTGAGCTTTGGATTTTTGAAGTCATGTAATGGTAAGTAAGACCTACATATCAAAAAATAAATAGAATTTGCACATTTTATTTGCAAAACAAGCGAGTGCTATTAAAGAAATGACCATAGCTTTGTCTCTCGCATGGAAAATGTTTTAAAAAGAACACCTTGGAAGACAGTCCTGGATTAAGCAAAAAATCTGGAATCAAGTTCTTCCTTCAAATCTAATCACCTTAACCTTACTATGGAAACACAATACTAAATATATATAGATATATATATATATATACCAGTATCGAAGTAATTATTAGCTATCGACAGTGCTCAATAATATAAGAATAAGAACATTAGAGCTATCATATAGTTACTGGTTACATATTTATACTATATATATATATATCTATATATACTAGTATCGAAGTAATTATTAGCTATCGACAGTGCTCAATAATATAAGAATAAGAACATTAGAGCTATCATATAGTTACTGGTTACATATTTATACTTTATATATATATCTATATATACCAGTATCGAAGTAATTATTAGCTATCCACAGTGCTCAATAATATAAGAATAAGAACAGAGCTATCATATGGTTACTGGTTACATATATATATTATATAGATATCTATATATACTAGTATCGAAGTAATTATTAGCTATCGACAGTGCTCAATAATATAAGAATAAGAACATTAGAGCTATCATATAGTTACTGGTTACATATTTATACTTTATATATATAT
>RDPX01000144.1:1519276-1558755 GCA_003991215.1 Morbakka virulenta
ATCTATCTATCTATCTATCTATTTATCTATTTATCTATCTATCTATCCATCTATCTATCTATCTATCTATCTATCTATCTATCTATCTATCTATCTATCTGTCTGTCTATATATATATATATATAAATATATCTATCTATTTATCTATCGGTCTGTCTATATATCTATCTATCTATCTATCTATCTATCTATCTTACCAACCTTAAACCTGAATTAAAGCTCGTTTTAAAAAAAAAAGAGTTAAAGATTGTATATGTAGCTATTTCAGGTGAAAAAGTGTTAAAGACAAGGAATTGGAAAAGAAAGACATACACCAAAGGTTGAGAGTAAGATAGGAAAGAAATAGAAGGTAAAAAGGGTGATTGTGGTATTTGTTGCTATTGATGGACTAAGAGGCAAATCAGGAAGACTTTATGGAAAATTAGATAAGATTAGAATTCAAATCGGGGTGGAGGCAATAAATAACGACAAACCTTTTCTGCACAAGATTGTTGAGATACGTTTTGTTCCATCAAAGACGTTTGATTTAAAGCATATTCACAGCTTTGATGACTTCTTGTCACCCCCTGTCAAAAAACCCTAACCAATAAACCCCCTGACTTCATGACTGTGTTAAGACCAGTGTAAAAAGGGGTATGACCTGTGAAATTAGTGATTGCGCAAAGGCAACCTTAAAAAGGGAATAATTGTTCAGTGACCTAGTATAAAAATTGGTTGGAAGCATAATTGAGCAGGCTAAAAAGCCACAGTTGTCAAGAAACAAATCAATCTACCGGTACAGTAGATGACTAGGTCACTATCAAAGAAATTGCCAAGTTTAGAAATTTTCTTATTTTTTTCATGGGGGGGGGGGCACATTAACGTCATTTTTAACAGTTATGGGGACAGACGATGCCCTTTAGAGGTACTTGATTTTCACAATGAGTAAGGAATTCTTCGCCGGATGCCCTTCCTGACGCCAACCACTGTCTTTTACGTCTGTTAAGTTCTAATGTCATAAAAGACCGCTCCGGGAATCAAATCTGGAACCTCTTGATTACACTGCAGCTGCGCTATTAGAAATTGTTCTGTAATCTAAAAATCTTTATAGGAATAACAGATGTTGAGTGAAAACAAGACCGAAAAATCTCAGTCTATAAGCGTGAGTCAGGTATTTTATTTATTTCATTTTATTTCTGAGCAAAGAAATGTCCATAAAAATAACTGAACATTACAGAGCAAACAAGTTTCTATAAAAAACCCCTCTGAACTTCACTTAATACATGGATGGATGCCCATTAGGTCTACATTTAACTCAGTTTCAGCATTGACCAACTTCTTGTTCTATTACATAATGGAGCATGCGTACAGGGCACGCATTAAAGACTAGTCTGTTATTATGTCAATAGTCTAGAACGAAAAGAAAAATCGTCCAAGAGCAAGAACAAGGAAAATACAAAGATGAAGAAGCGCGGCAATACTTGCTCGCGCTTAAAAATTTCAAACAGACTTAAATTAACTTTGCAAATTCTGGGAACGCGGTAACAGCATTTTTTAGCAGTTTTTATGCTCAGTTCATTTGTACCGTTGTGAGGCATCGAACATAACCAAGAACACGAAGAGAAACTACCATCTTCAGAACTGTGATAAATTAGAGAAGTAAAGAGGAGATAGAAAATAGAAAATAGAAATAAAAACAGTTTTTCTTGACTCAACTGCATTGCCAAACAACATGTTACCAGCAAATTTATACTTTTTTCAATAATTACGTGAAATCAAACACAATTTTTATGACATCATGGCAAGTGTATTAAGGTAACACAGTGTTATGTTGATATCTTTCAGCTCATTAAGATAATCATTACAAATTATAACGGAAGTTGTTCAAGTCTTTTTTTTGACAAAAAAGATTATATGGTACACCAGAGAGAAGGTCTGTACAGAAAATTGGTAATTGGATCAGGGCTCGGTTTCTGAAAAATTTTAGACACATATTGAATAAATGTTCTTAAGTAAAGAGGAGAGTGCAGGTCGGTTTGGATAATTGAAGGAAGGTAACAGGGGTACTTTGCGATAGAAAAATATCACCACGGATGAAGATAAAAGTTTACAAGGCTGCAGTGCGTTCAGCTCTATTGTATGGTCTGGAAACTGTTGCTACCACCCAGCGACAAGAAGCGGATCTAGAAGTGGCTGAAATGCGCACGATAAGGTGGTCACTAGGTGTGAGGCAATTAGACAGAATTCCTAACGATCACATTTGAGAAACATCCCATATCAAGAGACCAAGAGATAAAATGAGCGAGTCCAGATTTCGCTGGTATGAGCACATCGCAAGGCGTGATGCAGATTATGTGGGAAGGAGGGTACTGAGTTATGATGTTCCCTGTGGGAGGCGAAGAGAGAGAGAGAGAGAGAGAGAGAGAGAGAGAGAGAGAGAGAGAGAGAGAGAGAAAGAGAGAGAGAGGCCAGGGGAAAGTTTGAAGGACGTGATTGACAGAGATATGGAGGCTGTTGGTGCAAGGGATGCTGATGCGACGAAGAGAATAGGCTGGAGACGGCTGATTCGCTGTGGCGACCCCTAACGGGATATAGCCGAAAGACAAAGACAAAGAAGAAGAACTATGGTTTTACAGGCGAATGCTAAGAGTTTCATGGATGGTTAAGCTAAGCAATAAAATAGTACTAGAGAGGGCGGATATATACAGGGGTCTGATCAAACGGTTACAAAGTTTCAGTTTCATTGTTTGGTCATGTATGTAGAAAAGAGAAAAGTAAAATACTTGGTTAGTACAGGAAAGATGAAGAAAATACAGCCCGTGCCAAGCAAAGACAAGTTTATGTTACTTATATGTGTCATTCTTGACAAGAAAGAAGTTATTCAAAGTACAAAGGACAGGAGAATTTGGGGCACCCTAATCGTCGAAGACTGTAGACATGACACATAGATAGAAAGATATGTATCACGTGGGGAGGAAAACAATTAAGAAAAATTATGTCCTCTAAATGGATTTTGAAATGTAGAAATCAGATGATTTGGGGAAAACAAGTTTTAACTTTCACTAGCATTTCAGTTGTTTGTGATAAAAAGTAAATTATATTTGACGGAATAATACGCAAAATGATCTTTAAAACATTTATGGTTGCAAACCTTTTCACAATAACCCGACAGCTCTTTGCGTTTCTAGAAATAAGTGAAATGGATGCAAATATTTTCTAACAGTTCGTTAATATCCGAGTTATTGCATTTGCAGCTCATCAAAAAAGATATGCTTTTTTTCACCTGCTTCAAAAATCGAAATTTGAAGAAATGATATCTGATTCTAAAGTTATGTTTGCCCTATGGAATATATCTTTCTTTTAAACCTCTTTTGATTGGTAGATAATTAACTTGAAAAATTGATTTCGGCAAGCATCTGTCATGAAATTTAGAAAACGCCTCTTAATTAATATTCAATAGTCTCAGTTATGTGATTCGTTTTTCAGAGACTGGTCTTTAATCTCAGTCCATGGACTGGGATGCGGAAAGACGTTTTCCCTTGTTTGATAATCAAATCTTTTAAATAGGGTGTTATAGCAGGTATCACTTACAGTGACCTTTCATTTTAATATTACCAATATTTTGCAACGTCGGGCGAAATATGATTTAATTTTCAGCTTTTCTACTGACTTGCAGTTAAGGGCAGGGTTAGAAAAATGTTACAATTATTTTGTAAGCGATATTGCTTGTTTTTTTAAAAAAAATCATTCGCGTCTTAGTATGGATACGAGTTTGAAAAAACAAGAGGAGAGGTATCGTAAATAATAGTATTATCTACCTTTCACTGATGCAGTCCTCGTACAATTATAGAGAATCGCCAGCTCTCCAAATAGCGTTCCTGGCAGCATAGGACTTCCTAGTGTTTTATTTTCCTTGCTAACCTCAAGCTTTCCAGCTAAAAAAAAAATAATTGGAGAATGCCTGGCAATTAATTGAAAAAAAGGCTCTTTTAACCAAGAATTCAAAAGTGTATTACAAAGAAAGCTGAACGTGAAATATTGCTCAGTAACACAGATATGTATATAATATAATATAATAAAATATAATATAATATAATATAATATAATATAATATAATATAATATAATATAATATAATATAATGTAATATAATATAATATAATATAATATAATATAATATAATATAATATAATATAATATAATATAATATAATATAATATAATATAATATAATATAATATAATATAATATAATATAATATAATATAATATAATATAATATAATATAATATAATATAATATAATATAATATAATATAATATAATATAATATAATATAATATAATATAATATAATATAATATAATATAATATAATATAATATAATATAATATAATATAATATAATATAATATAATATAATATAATATAATATAATATAATATAATATAATATAATATAATATAATATAATATAATATAATATAATATAATATAATATAATATAATATAATATAATATAATATAATATAATATAATATAATATAATATAATATAATATAATATAATATAATATAATATAATATAATATAATATAATATAATATAATATAATATAATATAATATAATATAATATAATATAATATAATATAATATAATATAATATAATATAATATAATATAATATAATATAATATAATATAATATAATATAATATAATATAATATAATATAATATAATATAATATAATATAATATAATATAATATAATATAATATAATATAATATAATATAATATAATATAATATAATATAATATAATATAATATAATATAATATAATATAATATAATATAATATAATATAATATAATATAATATAATATAATATAATATAATATAATATAATATAATATAATATAATATAATATAATATAATATAATATAATATAATATAATATAATATAATATAATATAATATAATATAATATAATATAATATAATATAATATAATATAATATAATATAATATAATATAATATAATATAATATAATATAATATAATATAATATAATATAATATAATATAATATAATATAATATAATATAATATAATATAATATAATATAATATAATATAATATAATATAATATAATATAATATAATATAATATAATATAATATAATATAATATAATATAATATAATATAATATAATATAATATAATATAATATAATATAATATAATATAATATAATATAATATAATATAATATAATATAATATAATATAATATAATATAATATAATATAATATAATATAATATAATATAATATAATATAATATAATATAATATAATATAATATAATATAATATAATATAATATAATATAATATAATATAATATAATATAATATAATATAATATAATATAATATAATATAATATAATATAATATAATATAATATAATATAATATAATATAATATAATATAATATAATATAATATAATATAATATATATGATTCGTGGAGTTTCGGTATGTTATTGGAGAGTCTAGGATGTCGCCGTTGCTCGGGTATAGGCATTGGTTTCCCGGTAGTTCTGTGAGTACCTTGTAGCCAGGTATTACAAGGTTCTTACTGAATGGGCCACTTGAAGGTTGCCACCTTTCACCAGATGAAAATAAAGCTATTAGAAAGTAAACATAGAATGAAACTGCAATTGAATGCATACCCAGCAAAAATTGGTGCTAGTCCTTATTCAGAATATTTCATAAAAGTACCAAAAGTATCTTTGCACTGATATTTCAGACTTCCCACAAGTTATATTCTGTTAGCTGGGTAAGTTTCTTCTGACATATCTTTTATGAAGGATCTTTAGTCCCACAATCTCTGACTATGGGCAAAATAACACCTCCCATTTTGAAAATCCTAGGTCCTAGAATTGCCACAAACTTACAGACCCTTTTTCAGAGAATTTAGGAACAAGGATCAATACCATTTTTTATGCAGGAGTGCACCTACCAGTGGAGAACAAGTATTTTTTGAGATATTCAAAGATTTTTCACTTCATAAGCTGATAGCAATCCCTGTAAGTTTAGATAACATTAACTAAGAGACAAAAGAGGTGAAGAAAATGGGAAAAAGCACCAATGACGAGGTTTTTCAGTAATAATATCGTACTTAAAAAGTAAAGTAAGAAATCAAGTGTCTCAGTTCCATCGATCGGTCATTGAAAATATTATGATCTAATGCCTCATTTTTGAATCAGGGTAGACCGAGGGTCATAAAATGCAAGGTTGAGCAAGATGCATGTTAAAAATGTTATTTTTGACCTTATTTTTCAAGTTTTGTAAGACAATAAAAACAAAGTCACTTTTGTAAGAAATCAGAGAGAGAATCATTCTCTGAATAAAAGCAACATAAAAGCATTTAAGAGAATGGTCGAAAAGGTTTCTAAAAGTGCGAAAATTTAGATGAAATGCATTCACTGGTGTTCTATTATAAGCCATAATAGGGTAAAGAAAGTTAAAAAACCAAGAAAAAATTTTGTTGCTTCAAGTAATGCAATCATTATTTAGGATTTCCATGACTTTTTTTATAGCCTAATTATTGTTGAGTTCATGTCTCTTGATAAAATTTGTAAATGTTGTCCGAGTGCGTTCAATTTTCTCATGTAGACTAGTAGACTTATATGGATTAATATTAATATTGATATCAGCTATTTAATTTGCTCAGTGTAAAGTTGTCGAAATTTCTTCTGACTTGGCTAATTTTTATATTTTGCTAAATTTCCCTGCAAGTATTAAATATGAAAAATAGGCACCGAAGCTTTGGTAGCAAGATAACTACTAAAGACGCCCATGTTTATTGTATTAAGGATAATCTTATTGATCTATAGCTATTTGATATTGCTAGTGCACAGTGAGGGCTGAGGTATTAGTAACTGCATAAAAATTGAAATTACTGTACTTAAGAAAGCTATAACAAACCGTTCAGGCCTTATTTTGGAAAAATGAAGATTAAAATCCCCTGCAATTACATTTTGGCTTCTTTTGATAAAAGCTACTTAAAAGCTAGTATTCTGCTTTTTTCTAAAACCTTACACGGGTAATGGTATATTACACCAGATACCAAATATTTATTGTTGTTATTTTCACCTTCGATTCAAAGAGCCAAATTCAAACAATTTAGTTTTTAAAGCTGAAGTGAAATCTAATTATTCTAAACAAAAGTCAGCTAGATTTAACTTAACTACCAAGCCCTTATTGTTTCGATAATTACATATTGTTCGTTGACCAACTTCTACCATTAACCATCTCGAAAAAATTTAATTATGGTACTTGAATCTCGTATTCGTAAACTGATAAATGAAGAAATTTCATCCATCAACAACATTTTTAAAAGAAAAATTTGTCTTACAGTATTCAAATGCATTAACGGACTTTTTCCAAAATTCGAAGATTATTTCAAACTCGTAAACCACGACAAAGGAACCAGAAACAATAATAAACTTTTGAGAGTGCCTAAAGTGAAACTAGAGACTACTAAAAAGTCTTTTTATTACAATGGGGTAGTAGTTTATAATGACTTACCATCAGATATCAGAACAGAATCTAACTATGGTTCTTTCTGTAAAAAGGTGGACATATTTCTGAATTTATAAATGTATCTAAAAAGATTTACACCCAACTGCCTAGTGTTTCAAATGTCACACCTGTTCAGATGTTCATTATTTTCCTAGATATATCTTGACGAATTTTGATTCGCTTAACTTTTAACCACTGACTTCAAAACTTGTACAATATTTATTTGCAAATTAATTGCCTTTCTTCATTATTTTAATTGTATTATACTTATTTTTTACTTTTATACACAGGACTTGTATGAAAAACAGTTATATAAACTGATATAATGTACCTGTTGAAATAATATTAAATAATAATAATAATAATAATAATAATAATAATAATATAATAATAATATAATAATATAATAATAATAATAATGATAATAATAATGATAATTTCGAATTGTATGAGAATAAAATGTGGAATCTTTCAGGGTGATTCTCTTTCACCTCGTTTATTTTGCATGGCTCTTTTCCCACTTTCTAAGCTCCTCGATGATACAGGCTATGGGTACAAGATCATGGAACGAAAGATTAATCATTTGTTTTACATGGATGACCTGAAACTGTATGCTAAGGATGATGGTGAACTCGAAGGACTCTTAAAAACGGTTAAAGCATTCAGTGATGATATAGGAATGGAGTTCGGTCTCGATAAGTGTGCGAAAGCCACTTTTAAGAGAGGGAAACTGGATAAGACTCAAAATATTGATTTAGATGAAGGTACTGTGATAAAAGAACTAGAACAAGAGGGAACCTATAAATACTTAGGTATAAATGAAGGAGACGGCATACAACATTCAAAAATGAAAGAGAAGATTAGAAAGGAATGTATTAGACGAGTGAGATCTATTATGAAAACTGAACTGAATTCCAAAAATAAAATAACAGCTATAAATTCTCTTGCAGTGCCGGTTGTTAGCTATAGTTTTAATATCATTAATTGGAATCTGAGTGATCTTCAAAAGCTAGATACAAAGATAAGAAAGCAACTAACATGTAACAGAATGCATCACCCCAAGTCAGACGTTGATCGTTTGTACCTCCCAAGAAATAAAGGAGGCAGGGGAATGATCCAGTTAGAACTTTCTTACAAGACATCCACCATTGGCCTTGCAAAATATCTTGATTTAACAGACGATTGGATGCTCCAACTTGTCAATAGACACGAAAATTCAAAAAGACTTCACTCGATTCTCAAAGAATCAGGAAAATTTTCTGAACAATTTGGTATTGATTTAAATGCAGAAACTCCACCATCCCCAACGCTAGCTGCTAAACAAACCAAGCAAAAAGCTAAGAAAAGTGGTTTGGACAAACTCGAGTCTCGGTGGCAAGAAAAACCCCTCCACGGACAGTTCGCAGCCCGAAGCAATAACGCTGATGTAGATAAAGTAGCAACCCATCAGTGGCTGAGGAGCTCCGGACTGAAAGGGGAAACAGAGGGTTTTATTCTTGCCGCTCAGGATCAGAGTCTGTTTACCAGAAACTACCAGGCCAATATCTTACACAATGGTGCCACCCCGGAGTGTAGGTTTTGTGAAAATGGAACTGAAACCATTGACCACCTTATCTCAGGCTGCTCAGTATTAACATCAAATGAGTATAAAAATCGCCATGACCGAGTAGGCCAATATCTGCACTGGAAAATATGCCAACATTTTTCCATTGATACGCCATCAAATTGGTATGAACACCACCCTACTCCGGTCACAGAAGGTAAAGACGTGACAATTCTCTGGGACTTCCCAATACAAACAGATCGCACTATACAGGCGAACCGTCCTGATATTGTCATAAAAAACAAGAAAGACAACACCTGCTTGTTGATTGACATGAGTGTCCCTTCTGATAGGAATGTTTCTGCGAAGATTTTCGAGAAACTTTCTAAGTATAAAGATCTAGAGATTGAGATAGGTAAAATGTGGCATCTGAGGACAAAGACAATACCAGTGATTGTTGGAGCATTAGGTCTTACTAAGAAAGGAACTGATACCTTCCTGAAGCAAATACAGGGTGAACCCTCATTGCAGGAAGTGCAAAAAATTGTTTTAAATGGCACTGCCCATCTTCTTAGGAAATCCCTCTCCATTTAATTGTTGCGAATTGATGTTCGTGGTTTTGTCAGAAAATGATTTTTATTATGTTTTCGTGTTTTGACCGGTTTGAATGATACCCTTCTTGTGCACCTTAAAAGTTTTTGTTACCCAACTTCCCTCACCCTAGGTAACTGGTAGTGACTCGGTGTTGTATTTTAAAATAGCAATTCTAAAGAATTTTACAATAATGATAATAATAATATGGCAGCCACTATTTTTGCTTTATGCTGCTCTTTGCTAGAAAACGTGATATTTCGAAATCTTCATTTGAGCGGATGAGATCTAGACTGTGTTAGAGCATCTCGCAGTTGAAATATCATTTCTCCAACCCAAGGGTGCAGAATGATGGATACAATTTTCACGTGGGGCTTAAGGCCATATTTACATCGGATTTCTGATCCATCATTTCGGAGCAGACTCTCTCCGCCAGAAAAAAGATGACTTCAGGTATGATAAATATTAAAAATGACAGATGTTACACAAGCATTTAACACAGATGCCTTGAGGTTCGAATCAGAAAATTTTCTTCTAATTTCCCCTAGGCAGTTCCGCATCTTGTGACGATGGCAAGCTCACAGTCTTCCCCAGGGCACAGCATGTCTCGCAAGTAGTAGAAGCTGTATTTCATATCAAGCAAAATCCCGTTTATATCATGTTGGGTAATACTTGCCCCATCTATTCAACGAGCCTCGCTATGATAACTCTTTCAGGTGTGCGCCCGGCTAGCAACCAATCTTCCCGTCAAATGCTAAATTTTTAAACCTATTTATTTGAAACAAATATTATGCATGTAATATTATCAAATTACAAGTTATTATTTTTCCTTGTCATGTTTTATTTACAGCAATCAATTCAAGATTCTAATCAAGGCTTTTTAATTGTCTTATAAACCTTCATGGTGACCTAATTAGTGAAAAGAAACCAAAATTGGTAGTAATTTTGCCGGCATACAATTTGGAGGGCTGAATAAAGTCCATTTAGCGCGTTTCAATTTATTGCAAATGATCATCTTTTGAGAATTTGGAGGGTATTAATTTGTGCGAATCCTATCTTAAGTAATTTTCAGAGGATACTTAATTTCGACTTAAAATCCACGAAAAGAATGAAAATTTGTACCTTCAAAAATCAGTACTATTGAGGTATTTAAGTGTAACAAATTAAAAATTATATGGCCAAAGGGAAGCACAGACTTTCTGAAATTTGAAATTCGTACCATAAGTTGTTGTTAGCCTTTGTTTGAAAAGTGGTTTAGGTTTTGATATCAATTTTAAAGAGAAAATGTGCTAGTTTTATATTTCAAATACAGATAGTCATTAGTTACGGAAATGGTTCCTTGACAGAAGCATGCAATATTTAAGGTAAAAGAAGATTCAAGAAATACATTGCTTTCTAAGTTTCATATATATATATATATATTTATATATATATATATATATATATATATATATATATATATATATATATTAATAAATGAATATGAAATGTCATCCGCAACAGTGCTCTACCACATTAAAACGTAGGAGCTAGCATATAATCAGATATACGAGTAAGAAAAACTCTAACTTTACAGTACTCATTGTTTCAAATGACTTGTGTCATTTGTATATACATATCATTTATATCATTTGTATACACCTGTATACAGCTGAAGATTGTGAAAGACATGAAACTCTGAGTACTGTCAAGTTAGAGTTTTTCTTACTCGTACATCTGATTATATAAATATATATATTTATTAACAAATGAATATGAAATGTCATCCGCAACAGTGCTCTACCACATTAAAACGTAGGAGCTATCACATAATCAGATGTATGAGTAACAAAAACTCTAACTGTACAGTACTCAGAGTTTCATGTCTTTCACAATCTTCAGCTGTATACAAATAATCACTTGAAAAATTTTTTCTACAAAGATGTTATACAAATAATTGTGTAATCTGACCATTTGAAAAGCGACTATTGATAACAAAAAAATCATTGAGGGTGCAACTACAAAACAGGAAACGGGCATTAGAAAATCTATATTTATTGTCAGTCTTTTGATTTGTAATTTGCGAGGGTGTATTTATTCATATGTCGACATTTGGAAACAATTTCGGTTCGTTTGTTTAACAATTCAGTTTTATTTTCGTAACTAAGAATTTCCCGATTCTCTGAGAAACTGGAAATTCTTGTTTTCAGTTTCTCTTACAGGCAAGAGAAACTGGAAATTCTTAGTTACGGAAATAAAACTGATTACTAAACAAACGAACCGAAATTGTTATATATATTTGTGCGTTTATATATGTTTATATATACAATATGACTTGCATAACGAAACATCTATAATTACTCTCCATGCTCTAAATTACTTCTCTTTTTAAAATCTGTTTACATTCCCCTCTCTCCCCTTCATCTTTCTCTGTTTTCATGCTATTGCTGTTATCTTTGATTATGTCTTTATCATACTTCATTTCTTGTTGTTTGCAGTCATCATGGAGGTGACATCTGATCAGTGCTGCTGGGCAGCAATGTCACGTAAATAATTTCGGTTTTAATTGCCCGATATGGTTGACATGGTCATCGACTGATGATGCATGATTTCCGTTATCACCATCAGACAATTACTCATTCTTTTATTTTAATCTGTCACATCTTATTACTCGTCTTTGTCATTCTTCTTGCCNTTCCCCTCTCTCCCCTTCATCTTTCTCTGTTTTCATGCTATTGCTGTTATCTTTGATTATGTCTTTATCATACTTCATTTCTTGTTGTTTGCAGTCATCATGGAGGTGACATCTGATCAGTGCTGCTGGGCAGCAATGTCACGTAAATAATTTCGGTTTTAATTGCCCGATATGGTTGACATGGTCATCGACTGATGATGCATGATTTCCGTTATCACCATCAGACAATTACTCATTCTTTTATTTTAATCTGTCACATCTTATTACTCGTCTTTGTCATTCTTCTTGCCATATATATATATATATATATCATTTATCTTCAAAACATTTTGTGTGTTTGTATGTGTACGTGTGTTTCTCGTTGTGTTGTCTTTTGTATTGTCCTGCTGCTTGTTCATGTATATGTCGCTCCTCATGGTCATTAATTTAGCCAATACCATCTTTGCTTCTGAGTGTTACACTCTGACATTTTATATATATATACCAATATCGCAGTGATTATTAGCTATCGACCGTGCAGGTCGCCCGACATTTTCTCACAAAACGAACAATGCAGTTATTTCAACCCAAAACCTAATATTTTCTGCGTTTTCGACTTTTAATCTGTTGTCTTCCCTGTTTATTATCACCAAAAACCTCTCTAAATCAAATTTTGTAGGGAAAAGAGTTGGAAAATATGTTCGCAATAAGAAATTCGAATTAAAAGAATTCGAACTTGTAATATAAAAGAGCTATTGTTACTAGTTTGCAAAACAATTAAAACTTTCTTAGGTTTATTAAAAAGTCTAAAGTCAGTACATACTATCCTTAAAGCAAGTTGCTAAGGTATTATTCCATAAGTATTTTGACGTATTTTGTTTACAAGTAAAAATATAGTACAAGGATATTGTAAAAATCTTTCAGGCTCAAAGGTACTCTCTTATTAAAAATATTGAAGCTGCCTTTAAAAAATACTAAGTCTGAAACCCAACATTTGTATAACTGATTGAATCAAAATGCAGTTAATTCAGGAGTCGGCTGATCGGCAGGTTGATGGAAGGAATGTGAGTATGAGTGATTAAAAAAATGCCGGCTGCAAGAAAATTCTTTGCTTTTATCCAGGCCTTAATTGTCAAAGTGAATTGAGACCTATTTAAAATTTAAATTTACCGCGGGCGGCCCACGCGAGAGCTATAGTTGGTCGCTTATAGCAACAGCATTTTTAAATGGCGACCACAGAGTCGGAAGAATTTAAAATATGGATTAGGCCAGGGTACCCATTGAAATTGTGTTTCAAAACTATTTCCTCTGAAGGTCATCAACTGGCTTGAGAAAGAATACTTTTTTATTGGTTTCAACTGCAGGTCGCCATTTACTGCCGTTAGTCATAGGCGTAATTAGGTAGCGCGGTCACTCAAGCTGCTAATTTCCCTGCCGTGGTCGTGTTAGGGGGTTGGAATATGCGCTTGGGACCAACAATTTGCTGGTCGCGGTCGGGGAACCGGGGTGGTCACGGTAGTAAAGACATTTTACAAAGTTTAATGAGGGAAAAAATCGGGGCTCGGGAAAAAAGTGGTCGTGTTGGCGGGGTGGTCGCGTCAGGGAGGTGGTCGCGTCAGGGAGATAGTCGCCAATCGGGGTTCCACTGTTTATTCAAAATGACTGATTTATTTTTGGAAAGTACAATAATATGAGTACAGTAATTAGCTATCCTATGCTTACCTGAACAAACATACATTGTACTTGCATTTTCACCTTCCTTGATGACGTATTCCCCAGCACTGAAAGTCTTCATATACATACAGTTCACAATTTCTTGGACTTGTGCTTTCTCGAGATGTTTAAGAAAGTTGTTCTCAGCAATTGCTTTCTTTATTTGCCTCTTAAAACTGTGGGAGAAAAGATTCAAAATCAAATAAAACAAAGTTTAATAGTTTACATAATTTTTCGGTTTTCTTTTGAATAAACTAGGATAAATACATGAGAAGCCGTGGCTTAATGGTTAGTGTAGTCGCACTGTAACCAAGAGGTTTGGGGTTCGATTTCCCCGAGCGAGCAAGGAGAATTTGGAACTTCACAAAAGAAAAAGTTGTCAGGAAAGGCATCCGGCCAAGAAATTCCTCACAGCCAAAACAAAATCCCTCTGAGGGGCCCCGTCTGAGCCCCAATTGCTGGTGAAAAATTACATTAAAACTATAAAAAAACCCAAGAATAACTGACAATTAAAGGTTGTATCAATTTTAATAAAGTTCAAACTGTAATCCAAAACACCACCCCAGCAATATTCATATTGAACAAAAATAAAGGAAAGAAAAATAGTTCCGATACATCATTTTGAATTTAGAGATGTCGACGTAAAAGATATCACTTATAACCATGTTGTTTTTTGGCACCGAACACAAGGAGAATTTTATTGGAAAATAATATGAGGATTTTTTTCGGCTTTAAAGGGTCTTAAAATCGCAGCCGTTAAATAATACGATGCTGTCAATGTTTCCGTAGTTCTTACGACAGAATTACCTCTTATTGCCCAGAACTTGTTGGAGCTATTACTACTATCATGTAACAGGTGCTATCCATCTCCTTTACTTTGAAAGACAATTCCAAGATTTAATTCCTTTCTCATTTTAAGTGACTGACTGATAATCGTAAGTATGGAAATTGACTATTAATATGCATCAAATATTGCATTGGAAAATCAGTAAGATTTCAAAGGAGAGCTTGCAGGTGGTGAAACACAAAAGATGGATTTGACATTGAACCAAAAAACCTTGACTTGAAATAAACGCCCCACTGTTAATGGGAATAATTTTAGGGTTCTTTTGTTTGAAGTTCTTAAGTCTTAGCCTATACTTGCAAGATAATTTCCAAATGAATAAAGGAAGAACAAAAGCAAAGGAAATTTAATTTTACCGACAAAAAGTATCAAAATTAATAGGTTTTAAAAACAGAAAAAATGGTTAAGAGATTATCATCAAATATCAGAAAAGGGCAACTAGGGATTTTAGGAGAATTTTCAGAAAAGAAGGCTTGAATAATTTAGGTCTGTCAGGGCACAAGTAAGATACAAAAGGCAGAAAAAGCAAGAGTAACATTCCTAATAACTTCCAGTAGGTACTAGAAAGGGAGAGAAATGAATGAGAGAGAGAAGATTTTTTAAAGCATTAAATTAAACAACGCTGTTGAAGTTCATGGTCATAGAAATTTCTTAATGATTTGGTAAGTGACAAAGTTCATTCCTTCAAAGCAATGTCACTACGTTTCACAACAACAATGTCACTACTTTTCACAACAGCAATGTCACTACTTTTCACAACAGCAATGTCACTACTTTTCACAACAGCAATTTTACTACTTTTCACAACAGCAATGTCACTACTTTTCACAACAGCAATGTCACTACTTTTCACAACAGCAATGTCACTACTTTTCACAACAGCAATGTCACTACTTTTCACAACAGCAATNTAAAGTAAACAACGCAGTTTAAGTTCATGGTCATAAAAATATCTTAATGATTTGATAAGTCACAAAGTGCATTCCTGCAGCAATGTCACTACTTTTCACAACAGCAATGTCACTACTTTTCACAACAGCAATGTCACTACTTTTCACAACAGCAATGTCACTACTTTTCACAACAGCAATTTTACTACTTTTCACAACAGCAATGTCACTACTTTTCACAACAGCAATGTCACTACTTTTCACAACAGCAATGTCACTACTTTTCACAACAGCAATTTTACTACTTTTCACAACAGCAATGTCACTACTTTTCACAACAGCAATGTCACTACTTTTCACAACAGCAAATTAATATTACAACAGTGACTTATCTTAACTTAAAGTGAATTGTTTCGGACTTCTAAGAATGTCAAATATAACTGTAAATCACCAGCGAAATATCAATGACTATCATAATAATAATTATTATTATTTGATTTGAAATTCCGCTGGAACTAACTTCAAAGAAAAAGCTGCCAAAGACATCAGTGTCGTAAGGATAAAATAACAACAACAATTAGTAGGGCTACTTTCTTATTTATTTATTTATTTATTTATTCATTTGTTTGTTTATTATTTAATGTTTATACAGGATAAGCTATTTAAAAATATTATTTTATTATTATTATCTCATTTTAACAACGTATGTCCCGGCTGTTTTATAACCGTATTTTTATGCTGATAGGCAAATCATAACAAATGATCATGGGCTAACAGCATTTTTTTCCCTCAAAACTCCAGTACTTTCCGCAAAATTCTCCCAGTTCCTAATAACGCAGTCTTTTGGAGCACTCCCAAAGTTACAGTAAATCTCAAGCTTTCCCACCCACTTCTCAAATCCTTTTGTCACACATCCAGAGCTCCTATCACAATCGGTACCACTTCTACTTTCTTCAATTTCCACATTATCATTACATTATTATTATTATTATTATTATTAATTATTATTATTATTGTTATTATTATTATTTTCCAATGTTAGACCAATTCAAAATTTATATACTTACAAATAAAATATTTACAAATAAGTAAATTCTGTTCTACCATTGGGTTCTGTTAATAATAATAAAAATACTAACAATAATAATAATAATGATGATGATAATAATAGACCGACAGGTAATATAACTGAACAAACATACCTTGAATGAAGGAATATCGTAGGAAATGAAATTAGACCATATATGGATCCCAAGAAACTAGGAAATGTAAGTAGAGATGTAATGCGTAATTATAGGCTGACAGATGCTCAAATTGACCAAATTTGTAGGGTTTATGTACCTGTACCTTCAGATGATAGTAGTGACAGAGTAGTAGGCTAAGATGATCGTAACCACCTTAAGCCAGAGCTAGTTGTTAATGAAACTGTTCCGAATGAGACTGAAATTGATTCTATGCTTTGTGAAGTTCGAAACCCTATTGAAACCAACCCTCAAATTGAAGATCGGGATACTGTAGACTTTACAACAGAGAGAAATTAGCAGCGATACGTGAGGATATACTGCGAGAACTTAGTATTACTAAGCAAACGCCCAATGAAGAAAGAGAACCACTCCCAAAATTGATAATTAATTGTAAAAACACTGCGAAGATTAAACTTTTTAGCCTTGCTCTAAAGGAAATCTTGAAAGATGGAGAATATGACATGACCTCTCTCAGAAATACTTTATATTCAACTACAAAAGCTGCCATTCTTGACATCGGTATTAAAATTAAGAAGAACAATAAAAAACACAGTAACAAACTCCCAAAATGGAAAGTAAAAATACAGAAGGAAATTGACTCTCTGCGGGTAGAAATATCAATATTAGAGGAATTAAATAGGGGTACAACAGTAAAAACCAGAAAAAGTAGACAGATTAAAATGAAATACAATGTCACAGACCAGCCGTCAATTGACACCAGTAAAGGAACTCTGAAGCAGCGAATACATTTTCAAGCTCAGCGATTACGGTGATATGATTAGAGGACTAAATTTTACAGACAAAATAAGACCTTCAAAACAGATGCCAGAAGGTTTTACAGAGAATCAGGCAAAAGTAAAATCGAAGTAAAAGAACCCCCAGAACATGATAAGGTTGAAGAATTTTGTGTGAATATTTGGGAAAAGGAAGAGAATTTTAATGCTGAAGCAAGTTGAATAGAGAGGGAGGTAGAGCGAATGGAAGAGATCAAAGGTCAGGAATGGATTGACATCACGGTTGAAGAATTGCAAACAGCACTTGCAAAGTCCCATGAGTAAAAATCCCCAGTTATAGACAAGATACCAAACTTTTGGCTGAATTCCTTATCAAAAACCTATATGAAACTAGTTCAGTCTTTTAATAAAACCATGCTTAATCCTGAAGACATATCACTCTGGTTAACTGAGGGAATTACTTACCTTTTACCAAAGTTCGAGGATACCCAATAAATTATCGTCCGATAACCTGCCTTGCAAGTACCTACAAACTTTTAACATCCATTATTACTAACAGAATGTACAATTTCCTTGAAAACAATGACATTCTCCCCCATGAACAAAAATAGCGCAAGCGAAGCTCCTATGGTTGTAAAGATAAACTCTCAATAAACAAAATGATTTTAGAAAACTGTAAAAAGAAAAGTTAAAACCTCAGTACAGCTTGGATAAATTACCGCAAAGCTTTTGATAGTATCCCCCATGACTGGATACTCAAAAGTCTTGACATTTATAAGATCTCGCCAGTAATCTCCAACTTTCTCAAGAAGCACATGGCAGAATACGCGTCTTCTTCTTTCACCATTCAACGGGTACTAATCAGTCTAATAACATCAGAATTAAACGAGGTATTTTCCGAGAGACTCCCTTTTTTCACTTCTACTTTGTATGTCTTTGATTCCTCTTTCTAATGAATTGAATAACACTGGATATGGGTATAAGATCGTTGAGAAAATTATTAATCACCTTTTTTATATGGAAGATTTAAAGTTATTTGCCAAAAATGATCGTGAATTAGAAGGTCTGCTTACTACTGTTAAAGAATTCAGTAACGACATTGGCATAGACTTTGGCTTGGACAAATGTACCAAAGCGGCTTACCGTGAAGGCAAACTCTCTCAGACATTCAATCATAAATCTTGACAGCAACACCACCATTAAAGCGTTAAATCCAGACAGAATTTAAAATATCTAGGCATAAACGAAGGTTACGGCATCGGCCGTGCCACCATGAAAGAGAAGCCCCGTAAAGAATATTTTAGACGCATGAGAATAGTGCTTAAAACAGAGTTAAATGTAAAGAATATAATAGAGGCTATTAATACGCTTGCGGTTCCTGTCGTCCAGTATAGTTATACATCATTAACTGGAACATACTTTATTTGCAAAGAATGGATGTTAAAACCAGATTATTTAGCTCAAACAACATGTTACACCCCAAAGCAGACGTTGACAGCCTGTACTCGCCAAGACGCGAGGGCGGAAGAGGGTTGATTCAGCTAAAACTGTCCTATATAACCACCACCATAAGCATGGATAAATATTTGAACTCTACTAATGATTGGATGTTGCAGCTCGTTTTTATCCATTAAAATGGTAAAAAGCTGCGTTCTATTTGCAATGAAGCTAGAAAGTTTCCCAATGATTTTAAAAATGACTACCGAGAGGCTGTCGAACAAAACATTTCAGCAAAAAAGCTGCCAAAACTGCCAAAAAGAAGGCTAAAAAGATCGGAAACCAACAGCTTGCTGATAAATAGAGCCAGAAAAATCTGCACGGTCAGAATGTTCTTCGGAGTCCCTACGCTGATGTTGACCAAAATGCTACCTATCATTGGCTCCCAAGTTCAAGTCTGAAGGCGGAGACTGAAGGGTTCATAATCGCAGCTCAAGACCAGAGCCTTTTCACGAAAAACTACTAGACAAACTTATTACACAATGATGCAGATCTCAAGTGTCGATTCTGTGGCCAATCCATAAAGACTGTTGAGCCACGTAGTACACTTTTCTGCTATCTTGTGGTATGGAGATCCAGGCATGGACAGAACTGGTCGGACTGGCATGTTTTGGTTGTGTATCTTAGCCAGACCGTACATAGACGCTGGTTGGCTGCCACTGGTAGGAAACTTTTCGTTCAGATCATTATCAACTTTCTCTTCTTCCAATAGTTCTTTCAGCCTTTCATCTACCCTCTCATGTTCTTTTAACACCGGATATTTTGCATTTTTTCTCGTAGGTAGCTCTTTATCAAATTGCAGTAGGTTAAGAGTATCCAATAGTTTAGCCTCGTATATTTCACATTTCAATACACAGATCCCCATTCCTTTATCAAAAGGTACTGCAATCAATTTGTTTTCTTTTAGGTATTTTTGAGTCATAATGAGGTTGCTGGACGTTTTCGGTGTCTTCAATTTCTTAACATAATTAAGCACCTTGACATCAATATCTGATACTATCTGTCTATCAACTTCATTAGTTTTACAAAAATCAAGAAGTCCGTCTATTTCTACCAGGATATCATTTGGTTCAAATTTATTGATAACAGTATTTCTGGGACCCAGTGATAAACTCTGTAGTACATAATCTGATGGTATTTTGTCCAACCCATACATCGTAACTGTATTTTCCACGCTAAACAAAGATTTCTGTTGTTCCTCTGATAACGCAAAAAGTTTTTTGCTTTGAGTATCCTTTATCTTGGAGAGTTGTATTCGAGCCAGAGGACGGCTGTGAAGAGCCGCCGATACAAGTAGTTGTTCTAAACCTGAATCCTTTACTATTTGTCTCCTGTCCTCTAGGTTCGATAGAATGAATTTTGAATCTTTTCGTGCTTTCAGTAGTTGGTTTCTGAGCAGCTTCTTCTAGAACTCATGGACAGATCGGTTATCAAAACACCCATTGTTTGGTATTCTCAACCGTAAGAATCGAGGTATGATATCTGCTTTAATGCAATTATCAAGAACCTTGATGCCAAGAGTGTTGGGCTGAAATTTTTTAAACGTTTTCTGGTATCAGAAGAATACAGGTCAAGTATCATTTCGACGTAGTTGAGTTGCCAGCAGGCGATACGGAAGTAGCATTATTGTCAATAGTATAATGAAAGTAGTATCCATGACATAACGAATAATTGAACATATTTTAATGCATTAGCTTCATCATCAGCAATTTGTAATTAACAGTAAATTTTGTTTATATGAATACAAGAAAAGAAACAGTGGCGTAAATACATCAATGATCAGAAAATATAGATCAACGGAAGCGTGTTAGCAATCAGATTGATTACAACATTATGGTAAGCTATCGACTTTTAAACTTTACCGTATCTGAAACTGTCAATTGCTGTATTTCCTTCGGACGCAATTCTATAATATGAATCTGATTGATCACAAGATTCACAAATAATTCAATGTCCTGCTTACCTATAGCATACGTCAGAGTAGGAAAAGAAACTCTTGATTTTGAGAGTCCACTTGGATCTTTTAGTTCATTTTCTGGAACATAAACACCAATAAATAGATATCAAAAGGAACTCCACATCAAGGCTGTTATTTTGGTATGTCAAAATCGGCGATACTCTCTATTCGAAGATGAAGAGAGAGGTGATTTGGCCTATTCGGGCAAAAGAACTGTGATATTCTAACAACATCAATTTTGGATATTAAATGTCTTGTTATTATCTTAAAAAAAAAAAGAAGACATCAAAAAATTTCAATCATGTTCTTCTACTGTCTTACCAGAGAATAAATGTTATTCATACTTTTCACAACTCAAGCAAGACTTTATACATTTTGCTTCATTTCCTTGTTAAAAATTTTCTGCATAGAAGCCAAGTCGAGTGGAGCACGAGTAGGACAATAATGACTACAAAGTGTAATAAATATGACATTGACTTGCCTTTCCTCATCTGAAGGAAATTGGCAAAATCCCAAATTCGCATCTTGGTTTAACATGTATAAAGTAGTCCTCTAATTTAATAAGTATCTCATCTACACTCGGCAGTTGATAAAATTATATTTTAGCATCCTTCTTTAGTTTTGTCATGGTGGCTACTACGAAACGGTGGGGAGGGGGAGGGAAACCGGTACCTCCCAGTACATTTTTAATTCTCCTGTACAAGCCGTCTGAATAATTCCAGTGTATTTCAGTAAATTTAGTTAGATCATATGAAGAAAATTAACTACACCCCTGTACAATTCAGTACATCCAGTAAATCCCAATACTTTCCAGTACATTACAGTACAATCCACTACATCCCCAGTACCTACCACTACAATCTAATACACCCAGAACATTCCAGTACATCCCAGTAAAATCCATTACATCCCAGTAAAATCCAATGCAACCCGTACATCCCAGTATATCCCAGTACAATCAACTACATCCAGTATAATCCAGTACATCCCCAGTACCTCCTATTACAATCCAGTACATACAGAACATCCCAGTACATTCAAGTTCATCCAGTACAATCTAGTACATCCAGTACAATCTTGTACATCCAGTGCATCCCAGTACATTCCAGTACCAGTAGTCACCCTGAGTATTAAATAAATGCTCACACAAAGTCTGTTCTTTGGTTTCTAGACCATAACAATGCGGTGACACAAGTCTGTGGGTTGATCAACAGGCCATTTGACAACTATTTTTTAATTTTGTCAAATCCTTGTTTCATTGGAAGAAGAACTCGGCGAGGAACACCACTGTGGTAAAATGAAGTATTGCCTGTGTAATTCTGATGTGTACGGGATCACCTTTTAGGGTCCATCAAAACAGTAGGAAACTCAAAAAAATTTGATCTCTATTGTTAATCTGGATAAGTGTAGATACTTTAGAATCAGTTTTATCAACATAAGCAACAATGCCTGTTATGTGCTATGGAATGTAACATTCAATTAAATTGAATGCTATGTAAGCTTTTAGGCTGAGGAATGGTACTCTTTACATATATAAACAATCTTACTGACATACTTACCATTATCTTTTGAGAATTCCATTTTTCATATAACCAATAACTCTCCTTGTAGTACTCTCAGTACTTAAGAGTAACTTATTAGTACGACTTTTTACTATCATATGAATACCAAACTTTGACAAGTCAAATAGATCTACGATACTTACTTCTGCTCCTGTGTCCAGCTGGAGTCCAATAGAACTATTTACAAGTGTCATGTGGACTCAAAATGACATGTCATTTTTCTACTGACAAAAGGTAAGTTGAAAAATTTGATGATAGTAAAGAGTTACCTTTCGGCAACGTTTCTAAGTTATCAGGATTACAATTTTCAGATGAAGACTCCTCACATTTAACTACCTCTACCAAGCCATCAAGATGACCTTTGTTTCTGAATATCGACGAGATTGTTATTGATGTCTTTTATCTCTGACCTCTCTCGAATTGGAAGGGAGATTACTTTTATTGAACATCTAGCAAAATGATACCTTTGTTTACAGCGTTGCACTTCTTGCTACAGTTATTTAGACCAAAAAATATTTTCTGATACAGAATTTGGAGGTACGCTGACCTTGTTGTTGCATTGACCTGACTCTATCCACCAAGTTGTTTTCTCTAAAATCCAGAAGTTTGGCTTATAAAACCATAAAATACTTTGTAGGGTTTTATCGCCTGCGTACAATAAACCACTTGTTTGGAGGAACAATATCTGTTGCACTGAGTCACTAACAACCCCTTTAATAATCTTATCACGAAGAAAAACTGGATATTACGTATTGCAGAAGTTACGATTCTTACTAAACAGTGTAATTTTTCTCCGTCTTCCTGGCTTCTTCTGTTTAAGTTACTTCCTTTCAATGTCTCATTCAATATTCCTTTGGCGAATTATTCCAAAGCTTCCGTTACTTTTTCTGGAATTTTAGAATTTTTAGCAGATAGAGTAAAAGTTTCTTAAATGTTTCATGTGTCTGGAGAAAATTAATATTATGTCATTGCACCTTGATAAGCTTTTGTCCTTTCTGTGAAGTTCAGACAACAAAACTCAATTCTCCCATTTTACTACTTTAATTGGAATACAAGCAGATTGAGGATTAGAATTCGGGATTTTTCAACCTGCTCGCAGAACTTTTTTATGAGCATTGTGATGTTACTATTAAGAGTACTACACAAGCAGAAACTGTATATATATATATATATATATATATATATATGTTGTGTGTGTATGTGTGTGTATGTGTGTATGTAATTTTGTGTATTCGTATCAAACAGTGCTTAATGTATATAGCAGAGCAATTCTCTCTTTCTTCCTTTTTTTTCTTGCTTTCTCAGAATATTAACGTATTGTAACATGTTAGCACCTGTAATTTTACAGGTGGTAACGTATTACTTTATTTGTTTCTAAAAGCTTGTACACTATTTGTAGTATTTTGCCTGATGATCGAAAAGTCGTGAAACTAATAGTTGCAATAATATTTATTATTTTTCATGTTTTACCTTCTATGTATATACATAAATATGTATACATACATAAATATATATAAATCTATATAAATTTATCTGTATATATATATATATATATATATACTCTAGGCAAAGTGGACGTAATGTCACAACAATGTCAAGCCTGCTCTTCTAATACAATTTCAAATTCAAATAGTGTAATATTTTTAATTCAGTTGTTTTTTCCTTTCATACCTTTGAGTACATTACCATACGCTTAAGCCAATGTAGGAGAGAAAACAGAGAATATAATAGCAGACAGAATACAACACCAACAGTCCGAAAAAAGGAAAATGGTAGCATCTTAAAAATTCTTGAATTTACGGACTCAGTGTAAGTCATTGATGACGAATACATGTCGTGAATCGTAAGCTTTTGCTGAGTTACTTCTCAAAGCCGTTTCAGAAATAATTCTTCACATTCGTAGAGAAAAATATAGAAGTAATATTCTTCAGTAATGCCAAAAATGTGGGCTGGAAAATGTGATAACAACCGGTATGATAAATGGAAGCGAAGCTAGAGGAAGACTAAGAGAGAAGTACACATATGATTTGATGAGGGCAACAAGGAAAGCAAGCATACTTGAGCTACTACATGCAACAAGATACCGGCAGGAGTAGAAGAATCTGGTCGACAACGTCCTGGAGGATAAGTCACTTTGGTATGGTAAGGTAATGCCGACGTCTGGAAATAATAAACATTAAAATTGCTGAGTTTACCTATCACTTAAGGTTCTCTTCAAGATGCCTACACAAGAGGGTGACTCCAAATTCGCTATGTCTGAAGTACCCAAGTTCCACAAACCGATCAAAATGCACAATTGGACGAACAAGTAGCCAGTTACTTTAAGAAAGGATTCACTCAAATCACAGGAAATATTTGTGACTTGCTGAAGACATTCAGGTTGCCGAACCTTTCCTTCTGAACATGATAAGCTCATCTATTAGTGATCCTTACAAGTAAAGATTGCACTCCACAAAGCAAAGGCACCAAAATAAATTTGCGAATCTGACAAGACAGTTACCCAAAGCACCAAATGAAGCAGACAAGTCTCATTGTATTGTTAATATGTCTAGTCGGCCAATATTATAAACAGAGGCGAATCCCGTCCAGTGATATCTTTTAACTTCTCTGAAACGTACAAGAGCTACCCTGCAAGGAAAATCCTCTTGATACTTAAAACAGCAGTAAAAGATCTTCCCAAACGTGAAACTGACATAATCCGAACAAAAACAAGTCTTAATATGTAATATTCCAAAGTTGACCCTGACGACCTGACCAAAAAGAATTACGTCATCAAGAATCTAAAGAACAAAGTTTCAATCTCTATCCTTCCAGCTGAAGAAGAGAGAGTCACTGTGATTCTCGAAAAAGTCAACTTCATCCAAAAATGCCATAAGCACCTAAAAATAGAGCATATACCACGACAAAGTGTAATGTAATGAACGCGGTCAAGATTAAAATAAGGAAACCATTAATTGCACTACAGAAAAAACATCTTAGATAACTACTTCTATCAAAGATTGAAACCCAAAGACTTACCTTTACCAAGGTTTTACGGATTACCAAAGATGCAAATATCCAATGTGCCCATAAGTCCAATGGTAGCCTACCCTGGTAATTCACTTTACTTGCTCTCACGTCACATACCTAGGCTACTATGCCCATACACAAAGAAGAAGCCGCATCACTGCAACAATAGTGATTTCGTAGCCTTCATCACACAACAGAGAATCAGGGGAGGTGAAATTATAGTCTCCTTTGATGTCACTTTATTATACAGAAAGATTCTTGTTGACGACACCTCACGAATTATCAAGGACTGATTCGAACATGATCATTCATTGCCATCGAGAACTACAGTAAAGCTTCTGAGTCTAATACAAGCACTTCTTATCAATACATGCTTGCTATTCCACAATGACCTACACACATAAAACAACGGTGTACCCATGGGAGCTCCAACATCATCTGTGATTGCCGAAGTATCCATTCAAGTATTTACAGCATTATCAACAGAAAACTAATGACCAACAATATGGGAAAGGAAGGTTGAAGATATTTTTGCAATTAGTAAAGAAGACCATCTACGAGTTTCCTCTAAGCACATCAACAGCCTTGACTCGAACATCTTGTTCAATAAGGAGAAAGACGAAGAAACACAATTGCCCTTCATTGATATCGTTGTGAAGAGACAAGCAGATTGCGTCAGTTCTAGCTACAGATAATCAACCCACACCGAATAGAACCTTAATAAACCATCAGACTATCTATCTTATCCTCGTCAAAGTGTTATCACTACTTTGGTTGGAAGGGAAAGAAGCATTGTCTCAACTCCATACTACCTTAGAAAGGATTAACGATACCGTTAGAAGTTTCTCTAATCCAATGGATATCATACTAGGGGTGTTTAGAGAGCATTACGAAAAACTACCAGGCCTAATCATGAAGAATAAAAAGAACCTGTAAAGCAAACAAGTGTATGCCGAGAAGATCACTGAGCAGCTAAAACGAACTCTCCGACAACATAATGTCAAGTGTTTATTTTTTTCAACACCCAAGCTTAGGACGATACTCTCAAAGTCAAAGGATCCAATTCCACTTCTGGAGAGAAACAATATAGTTTACAGACTACATTGTAAGGACTGTTCTGCCTTCTACATTGGAGAATCAAAGGGTTGTTTGGGTCAAAGAGGGAAAGAACACAAGAAAACGTTTTAAAGAGGAAGTTGCATTAAGGGTCATGAAGTAGCGTAGCACTACGAGACGAAAGATCACACTTTTGATAGGAAAATAACAAGAATCTAGACAAGGAAATAAATAAAACAGCAAGATAGAAAAAAGAAACCATCCATTCCCTACATCATAGCAATCACATCAACAACATATCTTACGATCTTCCAGAAATTTGGCTTCCAGCATTACAGAAAAGAAACACCATAAAACACAAGACAGGTATGGTGTGACCTCTTCAAACAAATCCATCCCTGTCACCAAGAAAGCTAATTACCTCAAAAGCCGACTATGGGAGAAGTATCCTTCAAAATATAGCTCCTCAAAAGCTTATGACTCAGGACATAATAACTATATTCAATGTCAATAAAATGGTAGCAGCTTCAACCAAGACTCACCAATGCCTACAAAATTTCAATCAGGATACAGAAAAAACATAAAATCGCTCTTCAGGTAATGTTTGAAGAATTGCTTGTTGGCTCCACAAGTCAAAATTTATTGAACAGCAATATTGTTCAGTATTCTCTTAGGTCACCTTATGCATAAATAATAAACACAAATTTGTAAATTTAATTGAAAGCAATCATAACTGATTATGATAAACAAATAATGCGGAGTTATATATTAAAACACGGCCAATATGTATTAGATCAGATATGGGTGATTTGATTAGTAATGACTCGGTGTAATGTTATTAAAAGTGTCCAATTCTTTTCTAAAACGCTACTAGAGTTACTGACCTAGATGTACATGATAACATTGTTTCTTGGTTGTTGGACAGAGACGAATTTTGAAGAGAAAACATAGCAAAGACGACCGTGGAAGGCAAATTGTTGACATGCTTACTCAGCAAAGGATTTCATACATACTAATAAAATGAAAAGTAAAATGACTGGGTAGTAAAATCTCAAAATTTTAACATTCACAAAGACTGTGGCTATCAAAAACCATGTTGCCAGCAGGACCAGGAAAAAAATCATTTCTCTTTATTTTTTCCTTAGATATAGCAGGTGAAAGAAGACGATATTTGAACCTTTTCTAAGTTAACCTCCTGTTTTCGTCAGTCACTTAAAGTAATCACATTAATGTCTCTAGTAGAGACTATTCAAATCAAAAGGAGATATCTTAGCAGGTTACTGAATGTCAAACTAAATTTATCTCAAGTTATACGACGAGTGGAAGACGCCAATTGCCTCGTGCTTTCCACTAATATCAAAATACAATGCAGCTGTAAGTTGAGACATTTTTCTTTCTTGATTTCTGTGATGTTTGGTATTTTTTCAAAGCCTAAAATATACAGTACAGAGCAAATTGAAACCTTTTAAATCCATCTATGATGCATTTTTAATATATCCTGCACCTCGTCAAAAGTTTAATCAGTTTCTTCATCAATATTATTGTTTAATTAGAATCACTATAAATGACCTAATGTAATTTTAAAAAATTAATAAGTGAAACTAGTTGACTTTACAAATTTGAATTTTGGTCTATTATTTGTTTCGCTGGGTCGTTCGGTTAGTTTCAGATTGGATTTTATTTTATACACCTCTTCTAAGGATAGAAACATGACGTAAAGTTGTTGATTGAGATAACCTGTTTAGATATAGTAATAACAATAATGATAATTATTATAATAATATGTATTGTTGTTTTTATCACTAAACAAGGCAATAACAAATATCCAGTCTGAATTCAATGCTGCAATACCAGACTAAGTGCTAGTACTAAGATATCTTTCTATGTATTGTCAGCTATCAGGCTAGAAGTGGGGAGTGCTGTAGTCATAAGTTGTTGTCAACAACAACCACTTGAGCAATGTGCCTTTCCTCACTGGTTGTGAGGCGTCACTTGCAAGGTTGAAGTGATGTTGCCATTTTGATTTGGGTTTCTATTTTATCTCACTCTTGTGGCTACAGTACATGTGCCTGCATTCCATTTTCCTGGCTTGTTGCTGGGCGCTGAATGTGGATTTTTTACCCATCCATCATTAGATGTTTTGTAACCACGCGATAATAATAATAAACTTGAATCTTCCAAGGTGACTCTCTTTCCCCTCTTCTATTTTGTATGGCATTTATCCCACTCTCTCAACTTCTTAATGATACAGGATATGGCTGTAAGATCATGGACAAGATGACCAATTAACTTTTATATATGGATGACTTAAAACTTTACGCTCATAATGATGGTGAAGTGGAAGGGTTGTTGAAAACCTTAAAAGCGTTTAGTGATGACATAGCTATGGAGTTTGGTCTAGANCTCCCGAGCTTGACTCGCTGTCTCCAGTTCATCAAATGGCTATCGCTTATATTTATATATATATATATATATATATATATATATATATATATATCAATGATCTGGATGAAAAAAGTCCATGATGACATTAACAGGTTTTGAGACAGTGCAGCTTCCATTTTCTCAGCAAGCGGAATGCTGGTGTCCATACATTGGATTTTGAAAGTTTTGTTACTTCATCGTACTACGTCAAGGGGGCAAATGTGACAGGTATAAGTAGTTGTAGCTGAAAAAGTAATTTATTTTTAGCGATGCCTTCCTTTCTTTCATGCTTGGATACACTTTTTCAGAGAAAACTCAAAAAAATTAGAAAATATTAAAGATAGGTGAGGCTTCTCAAGTTAAGGAAATCATTTACCTGAGAAATCATTAATAAGACCTCAGAAGGCCACAGGTTTAAAGCTAAAAACAAACGTGGAGGGAAAGTATTAGAGAACTTCACGACTGATATAAAACTCTTAAACAAAAACTGAAACTTTTGTGCTGCTTACCATTACAGCCTAGCAAGGAACCGCATAATTCCAGGGTATGCGATGATGCACTTGGGAAAAAAATTCACACATAAAAAGGCTGGGGGCCTCCGAAGAGCACATGGGACCGCATGCATCGGAGCCAAAGCATTGAAAGAAGAAAAATAGATCTCTCCTACAGAAGATAATTTGCAATCAATGTCATAAGACAATCTTAGGTATAGACCAAGCAGCAAATCCGAATAAGATTACGCCACCATGAGACCTTCCTTGTATATCCTGTAGCCTAATACACCAGCGAGGCAATTGCCAAGCCTGGGATAAAACGTGTATTGCATGTAATAAGCAAAACCACTTCAGTCCAGTATGCCGAAACTCCAAAGAATTGTACTCCTGGAAAGTGCACATATCATTTGAAGAACGCTCTCCATAAACTAGACATAACCTGAGTACAGCCTGAGAACTATGATTAGATTTCGGTCTATCCTTTGAATTTCACCAAAGTAATAATAAAGTAATAATAATAATAATAATATGATATAAAGCAAGATATGAATGAAGAACAACAACTGCAAGACGAATTGACTATAACTGTAGACAAAATCGAAAAGCAAGAAAAATGCTAAATTGGAAAGCTTCAGATACAGATAATGTCCTGGGATTCTGGATTAAAAGTTTTACCAACCGTCATGAAAGAACAGCCAAGCAATTGAATTAGATTGTTACGGGAGTTTGTGATTTGCCTGAGCGGATGATTTATGGTCGTAAGATTTTATGTAAGATCCAGCAAAGGGTAATGCAGTGGACAATTGTCGCCCAATAAATTGTCTACCGTCAATGTGGATATGCAAAAAGCTTGATAGGAACGGCCAGAATCCTAAGAAAATATTGGAGATGTGATGAAGGAGAAGGCCCTTTACTAGCCTTGGGTCCTTTAGTTGTGACTCGCCTAGTATGAGTACCACGGTAATAACATCAGCCAGGGCATAAGCCTAATTGTATAAAAATAATAATAATGTATGCCCTTTGGCATACATAATAGCATGGCTCTTTGTGCCTATGTGTTGTTGTTTTCGTCACCAAACAGGGCAATAACAAATATCCAGTCTGAATTCAATGCTGCAATACCAGACTAAGTGCTAGTACTAAGATATCTTTCCATATATTGTCAGCTATCAGGCTAGGAGTGGGGAGTGCTGTAGTCATGAGTTGTCATATAACAACAACTGCTTGAGCAATGTGCCTTTCCTCACTGGTTGTGAGGTGCCACTTGCAAGGTTGAAGTGATGTTTCCATTTTGATTTGGTTTTCTATTTTATCTCACTCTTGTGGCTACAGTACATGTGCTTGCATTCAATTTTCCTGTCTTGTTGCTGGGCACTGAATGTGGGATTTTTCACCCATCCATCATTAGATGGTGTGTAACCATTCGATAATAATAATAATAATAATAAACTTGAATCTTCCAAGGTGACTCTCTTTCCCCTCTTCTATTTTGTATGGCATTTATCCCACTCTCTCAACTTCTTAATAATACAGGATATGGCTGTAAGATCATGGACAAGATGACCAATTAACTTTTATATATGGATGACTTAAAACTTTACGCTCATAATGATGGTGAAGTGGAAGGGTTGTTGAAAACCTTAAAAGCGTTTAGTGATGACATAGGTATGGAGTTTGGTCTAGAAACGTGTGCCAAGGCAACGTTTAAGCGAGGAAAACTAGTTACTTCTGAAAATATAGAGTTAAATGATGAAACCTTCAGAAAACAATTAGATCAAGAAGGAACTTTTAAATATCTAGGAGTAAATGAAGGCGAAAAATGGAGAAAATACGAAAAATTCTTCTGGCCACAGTNCAATAACAAATATCCAGTCTGAATTCAATGCTGCAATACCAGACTAAGTGCTAGTACTAAGATATCTTTCTATGTATTGTCAGCTATCAGGCTAGAAGTGGGGAGTGCTGTAGTCATAAGTTGTTGTCAACAACAACCACTTGAGCAATGTGCCTTTCCTCACTGGTTGTGAGGCGTCACTTGCAAGGTTGAAGTGATGTTGCCATTTTGATTTGGGTTTCTATTTTATCTCACTCTTGTGGCTACAGTACATGTGCCTGCATTCCATTTTCCTGGCTTGTTGCTGGGCGCTGAATGTGGATTTTTTACCCATCCATCATTAGATGTTTTGTAACCACGCGATAATAATAATAAACTTGAATCTTCCAAGGTGACTCTCTTTCCCCTCTTCTATTTTGTATGGCATTTATCCCACTCTCTCAACTTCTTAATGATACAGGATATGGCTGTAAGATCATGGACAAGATGACCAATTAACTTTTATATATGGATGACTTAAAACTTTACGCTCATAATGATGGTGAAGTGGAAGGGTTGTTGAAAACCTTAAAAGCGTTTAGTGATGACATAGCTATGGAGTTTGGTCTAGAAACGTGTGCCAAAGCAACTTTTAAGCGAGAAAAGCTAATTACGTCTGAAAATATAGAGTTAAATGATGAAACCGTCAGAAAACAATTAGATCAAGAAGGAAGTTTTAAATATCTAGGAGTAAATGAAGGTGATGGTGTACAACACTCAAAAATGAAGGAGAAAATACGAAAAGAATGCATTCATAGAGTAAGGTCAATCCTGAAAACCGAATTAAATTCTAAAACAAATTAAAAGCAATCAACACTCTTGCGGTTCCTGTTGTTACTTATAGTTTTAATGTGATGGATTGGAACCTAAGTGAACTCAAAAATATTGACACCAAAATTAGAAAGCAATTGATATCCAATAGAATGTATCACCCAAAGTCAGAGGTAGACCGCCTGTAGGTCCCTAGAAGTAAAGAAGGTAGGAGGATGATTCAATTGAAGCTATCGTATAAAACATCAACGATTGGTCTCTTGCATTATCTAAATTTAACCAATGATTGGATGCTTCAATTAGTTAGAGTACATGAAAACTCCAAAAGATTACACTCTGTAGTGAAAGAATCGGATAACTCAAGCGAGAATTAGGTATTGAAAACGAAAACATCGAACATATATCACTAACAATAGCCGCAAAGCGTAGAAAACAAAAAACTAAGAAAATTGGACAAGATAAACTCAAATCCAGATGGCATTAAAAACCTCTCCACGTTCAGTTTTCGGCTCGAAGCAAACAAGCTGGCTGAGAAGCTCGGGACTTAAAGGGTAAACAGAGGGATTTATTCTTGCAGCCCAAGATCAAAGTTTATTCAACAGAAATTATCTAGCTAACATCTTGCATAATGATGCTGACCAAAAGTACAGGTTTTGTAAAGACAAGGTTGAGACGATTGATCACCTTGTGTCTGGTTGCTCAATATTAACACCAGGTGAGTACAAAATCGCCACGACAGAGTAGGTCACTATCTGCATTGGAAGATTTGTAAGCATTTTTCTAATGAAACGCAAGGTAACTGTTACGAACACCATCCAGAACAAGTTATTGAAGGTAAAAATAGTACGATTTTGTAGAACTTCCCAATTCACACAGATCGTACCATACAGGCAAATTGCCCGGATATCATCATCAAAGGCAAAACGAACAACACCTGTCTGTTTATTGACATGCGTGTCAACGTCTCAGCGATAGTATTTGAAAAGTTCTCGAAATATAAAGACCTGGAAGTAGAAGTAGAAAAGGTGTAGCACCTCAAAACAAAATCTTTACCTGTCGTTATAGACGCACTTGGCCTTATAAAGAAAGGTACTGAAAAATTTCTGGAACAAATAACTGAAAACCCTAGACTAGAATAAGTCTAAAAAATTGTATTGCACAGCACAGCGCATATTTTTAGAATTGCCCCGTCGATCTAAATCATTTCCCTTTTTACACTTTAGTCGTTTTATGTCATTGTAAAAATGTAATTCTGTCCTTTTATTGTTTGTAATATAACCATCTGTATTATCGTCTACCTGATGTTCGTAATATTCCAATGAATGTAAAATAAAGCTTTCTTATATAGCCTAAACTTTATATACTTTTGTTTCGTTATTGTTAGTCTTAAGGCTTGTATAATTTGTAACTGTCTCATATACTGTTCGTCAATCGCCTTTGTTCAATATAGATATTTTTGTTGAAATGTATTACTTCAAACTTCTATCACCTTAGGTCGCTGGTAGCGATTTGGTGTTTGATTTTAATTAGGAAATCCAAAGAAACCACAATGATAGTAAACTTCTGTATGCCATATTAACTGCACGAAATTATAGCTGTCTTGACAAACATAGACTCCTTCCTATTGAACAGAAGGGCTATAGAAGGAGATCCTATGGGTGCAAGGTTAAGCTTTTAATAAATTTCATGATTTTTGAAAACTGTTAAACAAAACAACTAATATTAGCAATGACATGGATCGACTATAGGAAGGCGTTTGATAGCGTACCACATAGCTAGAACTCACAAGTGTTAGAACTTCATCACGTATCTCTAATAATTGTAAATTTTCTCAAAGTAAACATGTAGCTATGGAAAATCACCCTCTTTTTATCATATATTAATGTACTCTTTTCTCGAAGTCAATTGATATCGCATGTGGAGTCTTTCAGGGGGATTCACTTTCATCTCGTGTTTTTATATATCTGTTACCTTTATCCTATGAATTGAACCCAACTGATTATCGCTATAAGCTTAGAGAGCAATTTTTAAATAACTTGCATGATTTGACGCTACATGCAAGTAGTGATAGGGACATTAAAGGCATGATGCAAGTTGTAAAATCTTTCAGTGGCGACATTAGTCTTTTAGATTTGATAAATAACCGAAAGTTACATTGAAAAGAGGTTCACAAAATAAGACTAACACTGTACATCTTGATGAAACAAAAATTGTTGTATGACATCTCGACCAAGAGGTGATTTTTTTTACAAATACGTAGGAACTAGTAAAGAGTATGGAATCTAACGCAGAAATATGAAGGAAAAAGTTAGGAAAGCATTTTATGTGAGTCAGATCAATTCTCAAAACTGAATCAAATCCATTAAATATAATTCAAGCAATAAACAAGCTTGCTATACACGTTGTAACCTACAGCTTAAATGTCATTAACTGGACTATCAACGGTATCAGGAGAATGGATGTGAAAGTACGTAAATTATCGACTATGAACAGTGCGCATCACCAAATAGCTGATTTTGATAGACTTCACCTAGTGGACAAAAATGGAGGAAGAGGCCTTATTCAGCATGAGGTAACATATAAAACAACGGCGATTGGACCTCGAAGCTATCTTAAATCTATCAATGATATGATGTTACAACTTGTGAACATCCATCAGTGGCTACGAAGTGCGGGCCTAAAGGGTGAAGCCGAAGGGTTCATCTTGGCTGCCTAAGGCCAATGTATCTTTACGCAAAATTTTCAATCTCAAATTCTCCACAACAATGCCAGTCCAAATTGCATTTTTTGTGGTGGACCCTGTGAAACTATTGACCACCTTGTACCTGGATATCCCTTACTAACACCTACAGAGTACAAGCTCTGACATGACAGCGTGGGACAATATTCATGGGAAAGCATGAATTTTCTATGGTTTTCGACATTCTGAAAAGTAGTACCAACATAAGCCAGACACTGGCAGAAAACAATCAATAACGATTCTGTAGGACTTTGAAGTTCATATTCATAGAACTAATTAAGTTAATAGGTCGTATAATATAGTGAGATCACCAGGAAAGAACTTGTTTGATGATTGACATGAGAGTTCGAAAAAGTATCGAAATACAAAGACCTACGATAGAAATTGAACGAATGTGGAAACTTAAAACAACAACAGCCTCAGTAGTAGTTGGGGTCCTTGGCGTAATAAACAAAAATACCGTAAAATACTTCGATACTCTCCATGTAAAAGCATTACTAACAGAAATATAGAAGATTGTCTTAAATGCTACGGGCCACTTATTAAAGGAAAAGACTTTCAACATGTAATTGATTTTGCTAACTTTCTTAACCTATATATTCTTCTTCTTATGTTTGTTCCTGTTTAATTAAAGTTTTAATTGTGCATATTAATTAACGCTGTAAATATTTGGATCAACTTTCTTTTAACCTCTACTACTACTACTACTCTGTCTGTCTGTCTGTCTGTCTCTCTCAGGTGCCATGTCCTGCTAGAACATTGACGATCATTGACTTCCAACTCTTTCGGTCCTTTGTAGTTGCTAACAGTTCTTACTTCTCTGTGTTCACCCATCTACTTATGCTTGCTATGTATGTTATGCTTTGTCTACCCCTGCTTCGTTTTCCATTGATCTTGTCTACCACACTAAGATTATGTAGCTCTCCGGTCCGTATTACATGTCTCGAAAATTCCAACTGTTTTTTGCGGATGATTTTTAGCAGAAAAATACCTGCTCTCTTCAACTCTTCCTGATTTGTTAGTCTTTCTGTTCATAATATTCTCATTATTCTCCTGAGAGACCACATCTCTGCTGCTTCTATTCGTTTCTCCATATTTTGGGACAGGGTCCAGCATTCACTGCCATATACAAGGAGAGAAAACACACAGCAGTTCAGCATTCTGATCTACTATACTTAGGTATTGCTAAACAGGTCTCGAGGCTACATAAGCAAGTTTTTATGTTTCTTTTCACTCTTAATTTGTTTTCTAGTTCTCTCATGCAAGAAATTCAGATTTGGCCAATTAGTGGTAATATTTAAGAAGAAATGTATAATACATTGTGTAAAAAGGTTTTGACGTACTACGACGTACAGTTACGTTAAAAAAGAGTAACAAGACAATAGTTTTCCTAAAATAAAAATACAAAGAAAAGATCAACTCAGTAATTAAAAAAAATTGCATGGTTTCAACGAAGACAACAAGTTGAGCTACTTTGGCAAACTATATACTCACCTTTTGTCCTTTGCATATCGTATTAGTATTCATTATTATTGACTGGACAATAAGACACTAATCACTTAGATAAAAGTAGTTATGATAAAAAAGATTCATGGTGCAAAAACTTTTAAAACTACGTTTCTTGTGTTAGAAAAGTCTTCCATTGTCTTTTAACCAGATCACAGCACCAGTTTATCATTTTTAGGTGTTTTGGTTAAAACATCTCTCACCTCTTTGCTAACTGTGTTTTGTAAGGAAACTATTGCTGGAAAATAGGTGCGATAGGATGTAAATAATCCAATGCAGACCAAATAGGACTCAACAAAAGTATGCTTTATCGTGTTGTCGTTATTTTCTTCCCTAAAAACTTATCAGGAGAAATAAATAAAACTGAGCAAATTCTTTAGAGTATGGTTAACCGGCGTATGTATAAAATAGGATATTAAATAAAAATGGCCTTACTTCGGTTTTAAAAAGGTGCCCTTAAGTGCCACATATACTTAAAACCTCTATGGACCCAGTTTTCACAGAAAATAACCAAATTACCAGAAAGTTTGCGAATACTATCGTGTTACTGTATTCAAAGTTATTTTCAGATCACAAAAAATTATTTCTTTGTCTGCAAAGGAAGTTGTAGCCTGTCAAAATTTCTTAAATATAAAGCACTAATGTTTGTCTGTCTGTCTGTCTGTCTATTCAGGGTTGCGTCCAAACGGGTGAACCGATCGCAGCCAAATTTGGCACGAAGGAGGAACATCCGGAGAGTGACTTTGGCCTACCAAAAGTGACGTCACTTAACCAGAAGTGGCGTAAAAGGGTTAAATATGCATTTTGAAGTCACTTAGCTGACTGTAAGAGGCACAGTATTTGTCCGATGGACACCAAACTTGGACGAAACCTCCACGAGAACGCAGGGGAGAAAATTGGGACACAGGAAGTGACGTCATGAAACAGGAAGAGTTCTTTCTCGACAGGAAGTGGAGCTGTTTCCAGTCCGAGAGACCTCCGATTGCAGAAAAACTTTAAGGGAGGCTGCAGGCCATCCAAAACGATGTGATCTCACAAAGCTGGAAGGTCATTAACAAGGTCATTACAAAGTTCCGATTTCGACAAAACTTGGTAAGAGGTTACAGGAATGCCTAATGAACACAATGAGAGGACTGAAAAAGAACCGAAAAACAGTTATCCAAAGGTCGGTACAAAAACACAAGGGAATACCCGGGCGAAGCCTGGTACTCTGCTAGTTTGTAATTTGTTTGTTTTCAACTTTAAGTGCAGCTGTGACGTCAGTTACATACAATATACGTCCTTAAGCTTGAGCTACAGAAAAAACAATACTTGTCTTGTATTAATCGAGTTTGCTCCGAACGTCAGTTCAAGGGTATTCAAAGATTTGTTAATTGTAATTCAGCTGCAGCATTTCTTGCTGAATCTAAAATGCAGTGAAAATCTGGATATCAGGTAGTTTAATTTATTTGGTAGAGATACGACTACCTTTCACTTAGAAGGGTTAGTGGTAATTCAAATAAAACTTGCATAACATCTGGTTTGTCAACAAAAGAAGTTTACACATGGTCTTCAATTGTTTTTGAAAGCCAGTCACAGGAAAATTTGGGTACCTTCAATCGTCTTTGTTTTCCTCAGCCAATCACAACGGTAGCGGGCTGTCTCATTCTCGGGAGTGGGGGGGAGGGGGGATTAGATAGATTGCTCCATTTGTTCTTTTTCAGCAGGGTGCCCTGGTCTAGTCGAGTGCCAGCACAAAACTTGCTAACAAAACGAATATTTTGTTACTTGGGATATTCAAGTGTTTGTTCTCCTGAACCTATTTCAACTTCGCTAAAAGTTGCATTAATATCATTGAAATGTATTAACGGACTTTCTCTTTAAACTCTTAAATCAAGACAAAGGAACCAGAAACAATAATAAAATATTGAGAGTGCCTAAAGTGAAGCTTGTGAAGAATCCAACTATGGTTCTTTCTGTAAAAAGTTGGACCTATTTCTGAATTCGTAAATATGTCTTTGAAAAGTTACACCCAATTGCCTTGTGTTTCAAATGTTGCACCTGTTCAGATGTTCATAATTTCCCCAGAAACATCTTGAGAAATTTTCACTCGCTTAACTTTTTACCACTGATTTCAAAACTTGTATTGATTTGTAAATAAATTGCTTTTCTTCATTATTTTAATTGTATTATACTTATTTATTTATTTTTATACACAGGATTTATATGAAAAATAGTTATGTAAACTGATATCATGCACCTGTTAATAATAATAATAATAATAATAATAATAATAATAATAATGGAAACGTTTTATTTTTTCATCTGAACATATACAATTACAAACCTCACTAATCAAGGTAGTTTGCATTGGCTTGCCTATTTAACAAAATCAAAATTAAATATTTTACTAACAAAATCAATAAAGCGACAATAGTTCAGGGCTGGTCCATGGTTTATTTCTACGACAGAATATGTAGTATGTGGTGCGAATGATTATGTTGGAAAGTTTGGTTGAAAGAAAGCGCTCGTGTTTGTTGTCGATGTTCAAAGCGTTGCACATTTTACTGAAAGTAATACAAGATTTACCGAATATACCTAAAGAGCTCATGGAGAGATTTACGAAACTAACTTTCGAAAAGCTGGATTGTAAATCACGAATTAAAGAACGATATTTTTCGTATTTGCGAGAAGAATTTTTATCCAGGTTTGTTTCATAGCCCACGGTCAATTCAAGAATGTATAGCTGTTGTTGTGGAGTAACTAAGAGCAAATCAGGCCTCAAGGCATCTCCAGTTATAATACATGGCGATAAGAATCCACAGATATCAGCATATATTGTACAGCCT